>JASVER010000167.1:1078970-1214935 GCA_030449065.1 Oceanodroma leucorhoa
GTATGTGTTGCCTGAGAAGGTATTTAAGCAGCTTTTATTTAATATTAAGTCAGACTTGGCGTGTAGGTACGTTGTTGGTGTGTCGCTGGTGTTGGATCTGACACATTTGAACGTTAGTCCTCAAATTAAGCATCACTTTGAGGATGTGAGCTCATTGTTGTTATTCCAAGGCTTTCTTGGAAACCTTTTCCCTATATTTTATTTAAAATAGTAGGCAATTGCTCTGTCTCCTGGGTTCCAGATASTGATACGCTCATCCTGTGGTCAACAGGGAAGGTATACTCTCACTGCTGTGGTCTGCATGGGAGTGGGTCTGCACAGGGAGGGAAGAGAGCTTTGGTTTTATGTGGTAGTTTTGCTCTTYAGTTGTGATGAATCCTTGTCTTTTTTCACTTTCCCTTCCCTGCTCTTCTTAGAGAGAAGAGCTACTGACACTTAAATGTTTGGTGGTTTGAGAGGGACATTCTTAGCTTCTGGGTGTGAGAAAACTTGGTTTTGTAAGCAGTAATGGTTTGAGTTGTATAAACAGTGATCTTTTTCCCAGCTAAATAAAACTAAGCAAGAGAGCAGGCAGGGGTTTCCATTATATTCAGACGGTCTTTGAATCAATGTTAAGGCCTGTACAMCAAAAGCAGAATTATTGTTTTCTTTTTTTAAACTTCAGTAAAGTCAAACATAATTGTTTATATGATAGCATGGATCATTTTTCAGCTGACAATGGATGAGTTACTGTTTAAAAAATGATGCAAACATAATATAAATGCCCCCTTTCAAGTTTAGCAACAGACTTTTAAATTAGTTTCATTAAATTCATTTAAATGTGTATTTAATAAAAATACTAATGTATGGGTATGTGAAATATATTAGCCTTCATCTCTAGTGTGGACTGTTTCTGAAGTGCAGATAAATTATATACCATTTTATAGGTGGTGTAATCTAGGACAGGAAGAATACTCATGGAAAGAGATAGAGTGATTTGGACACTTATATCAGGTTTCACCTCAGGAAAAAGTCYATTGTTGCATTTATTTAAATTTACCTCCTTCTTTATGTTTTTTAAAATGTAATTCCTACAAACACAAGGATTATTTCCAGCATTAATGCTTCTTCAGAGCTTTTCAACTTCAGTAGTAAGTAGTAAATATATGCGTGTTAAATCTCACATGTATCTATATTCCTTAAGGAGTTTAGATCATGCCTGTGTCTTGAAGTTGGCACCAATCCTGCAATTAATATAAAACAAACATCTCAGYCTTCGCAGCGTACAAGCAGTCTGCTCCTGCCAGCTTTCGGAGCTTTCTTGGAAGAGAGATGTCAACTTTTGCAGAATGCAACTTTTCYCAAGTCAATAAATGAATGCAAGTTGCAGACCTAAAGCTGCCTCTGGAGTCTCCTTGCAGTGACCTGTGTTACATGCTGCTACATCCTTAGGTATGAAAAAATCTGCTTTTGGTGCCCTTTTGGCATTCGAATGATGAGAAGAGCCATAAAACTCTTGAGGAAGCCCTGGGGGGCCATAGCGCACGCAGGCATTAAAGCTACTGTCCGTGACAGGTGGCATGAGCTGAGATGGAATCTGTCCACCTTCTCTCTTTGCTTGGATCAAAATCCCTATCTTTTTATACACTTTTCTTATAGCTGTAATGGGAAACCATTGGCTTGCAGGCGAGTTGCAGCCCTTGAGTTTGGCATAGGCTGTAGCAGCTTTTTTGTGTTTTGCTTTCGGCTAACACAAAACCGTGTGGTAGCAGGAAACTTCACAAAAGGGTTTGGTTAAGTGCAGTCAGTCCTCACGCAGGGAATGTTTGTCTCCTATCTTACTCCACGTGCTGTCTGTATACAGGGAGAGAACAGTGTTCATTCCTACATCTGATCTCTTTTAGCCTACTTCGTGGGAAGTCTCTTCAATTTAAAGTTCGATTAAATGTAGTCACATACTGAATATAGTGACTTATTTTCTGCCATGAAGTTGCCTCCTTGCTCAGGGCTCACACTCCCTCCATCCTCTGTCCCTTTCTGTGGTTTTGCCCCTTCTGTGGTTTTGCCACCTTGTCTCGTTTGCAAAAATTTTTTGCCCTGGCTCTTGTCTCTGCTCTTCAAGTGACATGAAAGCCTATAGAACCATAAAGAATTGCTCSGTTTTACTGTGGGAATGAAACTGTTTTGATAAAAGCTGCAATCTGTCTATAAAAAGAAAAAAAAAATCTTATTAATGAAATAGAYGTGCAAGGCAAACATATTAGAGGAGTGATGTGGGCTGTTAAAGCCTATTCATTGAACATACCTAGAAAGGGGAGCTGTCATTTTCAGTGCATGAAACATTAATAACTTCCGGAGGTTATTGAGGAGGAAGAGCATTTTTTCTAGTCATTTTTGAACTTTTTCCTTCTGAAGTCCCAGAAAAGTAGCTGTTTTCCTCTGCTTGCTTAAATCATGAAATACGTACGTAGACAGTTCTCAGCTACATTCTCTTCATCAAATCTTCAGTTGAAAAAGCTTTTTTATAATCAATATCCATATTTCCCTGAGAATATGGCTTCTATATTCTTTTGTTTCTGGAGAAAGTCTTACCATTTTTTAAATGGATTTTTAGTTCTGCTATTGTAGGAAGGTGACAACTGGGGCATAATTCTCTGAGGCTGGGTGGGGAATAGGTAACTGCTGTGTTGATCTGCAGTGCAGTCCATCCTGGCATGGAAGAGTGTGAGTCACCAGATTTGTGTTTCTCACACAGTGATGAAGGCATTGAAGATAGTGCTCTTCCTTCTTCCTTCTGTGGTACCCTGTAGTGCTGAGCAGCTGGGTGCCATTGCCTGAAGTGCTGCTTTGACACCAGACATATTTTAAGCTAAACTCAAGCTTTCTCGGGGCTTCCTGTACACCTCTATGTCTTGAGTATTTTTTTTTATTATTAGTTTATCTTCAGTACAATTGTTCTGTTGCATAAAGTCATACAAACTCTTGCTGAACTCATGAGGCCACATTGTTTATACATACCCTTTCTGTTCACTCATTATCAAAAGTTCTTCAGCTGTTAAATATTCATGATACGTAGCATTCTTTGTCACGGATTTCCAAAAACTGAATAATGTGATCATCATGGGGCACATATCTTCAAGGTTTTGTCTAAACTGAGGGAAGGAATAGCTTTTAGAAAGCATTTTTAATGTTTAATAATTTCATACGCGTTAATACCGTAATTTTCTCTATATGATGAAATTGCCCAGCAATAAAAATGCTTTCAACACCGTAATGTGTGTTTTCTTAGAGTTTCTCCTTGAATGCCTGCAGCCATATTCTGCGTTCGAAATCTTTCAGATTTAATCAGTTGAATGTGGTTAGTTCTCAACATTATTCGGACGGGAGATTTATGGAAGATCTTAGGTGTTTGAAAGAAATTATCTTGGCAATACGTTGTGCAGTTCGTGCTTTCCTGAATCCACACTCAGTGAATGCCTCCAGACTGTAGTGAAGAGTGCTTGTTGAGATACTGTCTCTATAAAAGATACCAAGTTGTGGTCCTGGTTGCTAACAACCCAAAGAGATCCCATGTTAATCTACTCGACAGCCTTTGTCTAACTTTCGGGTTTTTTATGGTCAGCCTACATAAATCTCTTTGCAAAATGTGACAGTATTGCCACGTGTTATTAGACAGCTCATTAATGTTAATTTTTTAGCTAGATGAATTCTGGCCCTGTAGAAGAGCTGAACTCCTTTGACATCTATCCAACACAAGTAATTGTAAAATCTTTTGGTGTTCATATGGTTTATGAACTTCATGCAGGTGACTTTTCTTTCACTACGTGTGTGTTCAGTGAGCAGTTTAMGTAATTGATGGTACGCAAAGCTGAACAGGTTGTTTGGATTATGAACTGCTAGTGCATGCCATTGGGTTGGCTGCAGAGTTTCTATAACAGTATTGTAAAGTGTTTCTGAAATGTAGTTACAGAAAAAAAGACATTAAAACCTTTATTTTAAAGCTTTAGGAAGATATACACACCCAAGGGATAAACAAACTCAATTAATTGCCTTTGAATAAAGATCACATGAGATAATATGTTGTATATTTATATACATATACACATGTATGTATACATACATAAACAAACTCTTTGTGAGAAAAAGAATAATTAAGTAAATTTTTCTGCTAAAACCTATGCAATATGTAATTAAATAATAATCTGTTTTACCAAACTGATAGGTTTAGAAATAGTCATTAAACTGACAAGCCCTGTCATTTGGATGATTGAGAAGCTTGTACAGGAATTTTAGTCTTCAGACCAGAATGTCTTTGAWTGTGTATTTACCGCTAGTAGAGCTGAAATGCTGAAAAATTGCATTRTAGGCAAGATGCAAGGAATGCTGTTGTCTCCAAAGAGTTCACAGGACAAGGCCCTGACCCAGCAGRTGACTCGGTGCTAGCAAAGCCCTGCAGCGGTGAAGAGCTGGGAGGGGTGGGAGCATCACATCCGCAGCTTGCACATCGGCGTGATCAGCGCTGCAGACAGAAGGCAAGAAGACAGAAGGCGAGATTGTGGGATGTTGTTAGTAGGAAGAATGAGTATACCTGAGCAGGTGCTCACTTGAAAAGTTTTCCATGAGCTCTTGAGAGACAAAAAGGAGAAATGCAAGGAGACAAAAAGAGAATGCAAGAGTCTCGCCGTCTTCTTCCGTGTAGAGGGAGAAGGATGTGACAAAGTGAGAGCTTGAAAGAGGAAAGCAGAAAGTAAGGAAAAAATGTGGTCATCTAGGAAGGGATAAACACAAGTACGTCTGGTCTAAGGTGAAGTGTATAGCTTTGGGGAAGGGCCTTGAAGTTGAGGACTTTTGACCAAATGCTGTTAGAGTTGGAAACAGAGGGAGACTGTGACTGTGAATGACTTGTTTCCAGCAAAGGAGATCCATCTGGGGCTCTTGTAAGTAGGTGAAGAAAGGATAAATTGGAAGGACTATTAAATGCTAATAACGTCAAAAGGCAGTCAGTTTAAAACATAATGGTAATGGTGATGGGATGGTCTGGGTGAAATTAAAGTTTCACTAGTTAAGACGTGATATATGTTTGRCAGGAGCAGCTAATGTGCTGTCTCTTACTCTTTAAAAGAGCCAGTTTATTAAGGCTTATACATAACATAAATGAAACTTGAATGAAGGGTTTAGTTGATCGTAGTTTTAATAACAAAAAATCTTCTCCCTGAGTAGCTTTAACAAATTGGACATTTCTTTACAGCTCTCCAGGTTGGTTTAGCTCCTTTTTTTTTTTTTTTTAATTTTTAATTTTACAGCAGAGGTGTTAGGCACCCAAATCAAGACAAGATGAATAAAGCTGTACAAAAAAAGCAATGATCCGTGAATGAAAGTAAGGTGTGGGACTAAGTTTAAATGTATGACGGTATGTTTTATAGTGGTTTGCCACTATTGCTGTTTTCGTTTTTGTTGTTCTGTTTCTTTTTTTCCAGTTTAATGGATTACTGTTGTCACTCAGGCGTTCTTGGTCTGTAATTTTTTGGGACTATAAATCCCCAGCCTTTCAATATTAACAGCAACAACAACAACAACAACAACAAGTCAGGTCAGAGTCTGTGTGGTAGGCTGGTGATGTTGTTCATCTTCTTCACTTTCAGAATGCACACATGTATCTTGTTTACTTGTCGAGTACAAGACCCAGTTGTAGCACTTGGTTGCTTCACCAGTTAGGTCAGACAGGGCTGAGGGTGTCTGTCCTACTAGGTCTGCCTCTGGTTAGGAACTGAATTTTTTCTTCTGTAAAAATTCATGGTGTGGGTCCAGTCAAAATGGGCAGCAGGGGGAAAAAACAAGTATAAAATTGCAGCTTTAGTGACTCCTAATGAACTTACAGCAACCATTTCTAGGCAGAAGTTCTACAGTGTAGTCCCCATTTAATACCTGATAGGCTCATGTTTTCCTTCAGTTGTTGCTTTTCAGGCATTGGATAGAAGCGAAGCTCTTTTTCCACAGTCCGAATGCACAGTCAAGWCAAGAGCATCTCTCTGCCCAGAGGCTCTGGTTCCTGCCATTTCAAACAGGCTTCCCAGGCTATGGGGAGCGATACAGGGTTTGAACCCAGGATTTTCAATTCATGGGATTTGTTTGCTCTCTACTCATTGGATGCTTCCCATCTTGCTTGAAATAATTTTTTGTTTTTAGCCAACTTGTTCTCCTCCTGTGGAAAATTACTATAGAAAAAACAAAAGGACTGGAAAATGTGTTCCTGTTTATTCTGTCAATTTTACTGTTTTGCCTCATTGGCAGTCTCATTATCAAACTTTAGACAACTTTTGATTCTACTTGGTGATTTTTTGGGACGCTGTCTTATTTTTAACCCAGTATGTAACTGCATACAGTCCTTTCATACAGCTTTTCAGCTGAAAATGTATACTTTTACTTCACTTCTATCAGCAGTCATCTTCAGTAAGCTTACTGCAAAGCAGCCCAGACTTCAATATACTGCAGTGTAGAGAAACTTCTGCAAGTGCAAGCTAAAGGTAAAATTCGGTCGTCTTGGCAAGTTGTCAGTTTTTGCAGACTATGTCCTGTGCGGTACAGAAGTAGAAAAGCAAACTTAACTTCAGAACAGCTGTTGTGTAGAAACAGATTAATAACAGCATAGTTGATCCCTGTCCCAGCATAGTCTACAGACTTGCAGCGTTTTTAGTAGCTTGTCTAAAGACAGTAGTTTTAAATAGTGTGTAAATTGTTTAGTGATTTACCTTAAATCAATTTTAGCAATTCTTCTTTGCGTGCAGGTAACAAAATGTGATTTCTTTCAAATGTTTGCTAGCCGGATGGGGTTAATTTGTCTGTCTTCCCTCCTAACACATTTCAAGAGAGTTATACTGAAGGTAGGAATCCAACATGAAAGCAAATGACCATCTCATAAAATAAARCCTATAAGCCAAGGGGAGGTGAATGAATTCTGAATGTTCTGATTTTTCTCTGTTGCTATAGTCCACAACACTTCCATTACTGCTGTCATCCGTCAAACAAAGCTCTTTGTGAGGAAGCACTATGAGAAAATTCTCCAACAGTGCATTTGTTAGTGTGAGGAAGTGGTGGGAGACACAGAGAGGGGATCATGAAATACTGCCATCATCAGCTGGATGAGGCATGCAAAAGAAAAAGCATGAGCCTCCCTTTTGGCAACCAGAGAGGGGCAGGAATGTGTTTTGCCTTTCTAGGTGCAACCAGCCAGGAACTGGTATATGGGAGGTACAGTTCAGGTAGTCTTTCTTCCCTGCAGCCCACTTATCAGCATCCTCCAGGACCCTCTGTATGCAGGTCCTCATGTTCTGGGTGGTCCCTCACTTGGCATAACGTAGGAGGAAAAGAATGTGTCCCTGTGTGAAGGGAGTAGGGAAAATCATAAAATAGGGGCTTTTCTGAAAGCATTTTTCTTTATTCTCTGACATTTGTCACTCCCAAGATTTGTCCCATAAAGGAAAGGCAGGTTTGAGATGGTGCAATTTGCCATGTGAATTTCCAGCTCTGTGAGAATTAGGATTTTTTTTAATTCTAAATTTTAGTCTCTGAAAATTTTAAAGTATCTAGGATGTATGTGACACAACATGGCCTTGCTGTCCCTGATCGACTTTCAAACGAATATTTTTACAGACATTCATGGCACCTTTTTGTCCCACAAAGTTTAAAAGAAGGAGGCTTTTCTTTTCTTTAATTGCAGAACATGCATGTTTCCCTTTCCTGGACTTCTTTTGTGTGAATCTGCCCAAGAAGCACAGAAGGAAAAAAATGCAATTATTTGGTCAATTGTAAATTGAGATTGTACATTTAATACTCTGAGCACTTTTCTGCTTCATGATTACATTATCAAGACTGTTTCATTCAAGGTTTTATTTGCACCTTTTATTTAAAGTCCATACTAATTGTAACCATGTCAGCATCATACTTTGAGTTCCTCTGACAAGTAAGCCAGTGTAATTTACAAGATGTAGGATTTCGATACCAAGGAATGGCAGCTATTTTATTTTGTGCAGGTACAGGAGGAATATGTGTATTTGCTATTTGTGGAAAAGTACTTCTGTGATTGCATGTGTGTGCACYGCATTGATGCAGAATACCTATTCTGTCATTTCTATATCCAACCTTTTGTTCCAGAGTATCTTTCCACAGATTTTGTTTCGAACAAGTAAGTGTTATGAGAGTTCAGATTGTTCTTCATGGAAAGTAGTAGTCCAACACTTTGTCCCTTAGCTAGTGAGATACATTAAAAAAAATCTGTATGGGTGATGGACTATATTGAAGAGTTTGTTACCGCGTGAGTAGTGTCTTGGTTTCAGCAGCTTCGCTGATAGACTAAACTTTACTATGTGATTATCTGCTACTTTTAGAAAGAGGAATTGTTAAACCTTTTATTAAAAACTAAACCAATATACTTTGTTCAAAGACAAGGAGCGTGTGTTAACTGCTCTAGCTCATAGCCATAGCATTCATGAGTTGTACTACAGTGGAATTACAACATTGCTCCTGCTTCATTTTTTTTTTTTTTAATTACTTCTATTGAAGCTTGGGATAAAGTGTTGCAACTTTTCTCCTCTGCTGGTGTTAAGTATTCCTTTTGGTTCTTAAATTCTAAATGTTCTCCYACTATGCTTAGTGGTTTTGATAGTTATCCAACAGCTTCCTAAGATTTTTAAAGTTTGACTTAGAATCTATTATTATAACAATTTAAGCAAGAATGAACACCAGGTAAGATTTATCAGGTTTACCTTTTTACTAAGTATTCTGAGGATTTATCAAAGCATGTTATTTATAATGTCTTCTAAGCTCTCAGCTATAAACATTATAACTTTGTCGCATTCGTTTGCATATACAAAGTGAGTTTTATTTCAGTTCATTAGTATGGCACAAGAGCAGGATATATCAGAAAAAAAACACTTCAAATATTTGGTTTCTAGTGAAACAATTCTTACATGTTGCAGGAAATACAGTAAAACCACATGACAAAAATAATAGCAAGGATGATCTGTGTATTGTATGTTTTCTCCCAGTGGTGAAATAGTAGTTTCACGCAATCCTAATACAGACTGCAAAAACTGCTTTTCCATTTTGAGTTCTGAAAAAAAGGCATTTTTAACAAAAAATGTTTCTGTAATTCTATTAATTTGTCCCTTTTGCAAATTTAGTTTTGTTGATATTTTGGTTTTCTTGATTTATTTAGTTTTTAATTGCTCATGCCTCATTTAAATGGCATCGGTAGCTCAGGTATTTGCTAATGAAAATGCCATTGTAATGAGCACACACTCAGATGTCACCACCATTCTAGTAATAATCTTTAATTTTTATACTCTGTATCTCATGCGCAAATCATTACCTTTTTTGAAAGTGAGCCTGAAATGTTTTACCTGGAGGATTCTTTTTCCCTTCCTTTAGTCTTAAGCAATTGTGGCTTTGAGTAGTCTCTTTACTTATGTACTAGGTTTAGATGTGCTAAATATAAAAGGTACAAAAAAACGGAGAATACTGAATTTACCAAAGCGCGTACAGCAGGAAGGAGTTCTCCAGTTGTGTTGGGATGAGCAGGTGTTGCACACTACTCGGACAGCTCAAATTCTCAGGGACAACTGCAGTACATTCCCAACAGGCAAATAGCAAGGGAAACATGCAAAGGGAAAGAAGGAAATCAAGAAGAGTTAATATTATTGAGGCAAGTAATGCTTGACCAACCTTTTTGTGGATGAGGGGAGAGTGGTGGACTGAGTATATGTTCAGTTTAGAAGACTTAGATGGTCCCATGTTATTTGTAAGCTGAAGAAGTATAAGCTGGATGAACAGAGCGCTAGGTAGGCTGAAAAATGCCTGGACTGCTGGACCCTAATGGGTGTAAGTGATGGTTCAGTGTCCAGTTAGTGTATGGTGAAAAGTGGTGTGCCCTCGGGGTCCAGTTCTGGGTGTAGTATTGTTCAGTATCTTTATGAAGAGCCTGGTCGCTGAGATGGAAAGGAAGACTGTACCCTCAGCAAGTCTGCAGAGAACATTAAACTGGGGGAGTGACACAGACGGAAGAGGTGAGGTGCAGTACGGAGGGACCTTGAGACACCTGAGGAGTGGGCCTTCAGAAACCTCATGAGTTAAACAAGAAATATTGCCAAGTTCTGCAGATGAAGTGGGTGAARTAGCCCCATGCATTATACAATCTGGGAGGCGACTGGCTGAGGAGCAGATGCCCTAAAAARGACTTGAGGTTTCCAGTGGTTGCCAAGTTGAGCCAAAAGTATGCTCACATTGCAAATAAAGCCAGCCATATGTTGGTCTGCATTAGGAAGAGCACGGTCTGTAGACTGAGGGAAGATTTKCTACCCTCTATTCCCTGCTGGAAGTATTATGCTCAATTCTAAGGGAAATGTAATAGTGGCCTTTTAAAAATACTAGAAGGTCAGTTTCAAAGATGATAGAGCTGAGCTCAGTAGCTCTAGGCAGTATAAGAAGGGGAGAGTTGTCACAAGCTGTGGCTTGGGATGTTCATGTTGTGCATTAAGAACTTTTCCACGAGGAGGGCAAGGCAGTAGTGGGACAGGTTTCTCAGGGGGTTGTGCAGTCTCCATGGAGGAAGGTTTGAAAGCTGCACTTCAAGGCAGAGGCTGGACTGGGTGATCCCCTAGACCCGTGCAAATCAACGTGTCTGTGATGAGAGGATGCTCTGAAAAATGGGGGAGAAACAGGGCATCTTGGATGATGGTGAGATCTCAGCAAAGCTCAATTTGGGTCCAAACCTGTAACTCAGCACACTCTTAAGGTAGCTCTGAAGTGGAACATAGCGGTCTTTGAGCCGGTTCTGCCTGTGTAGTATCTAAAGTAGTCAGCCTCTAAAGAAACAAGTGACTGTGAGATGCACTGAAAATTGCTGGCTTGTTTTTCTATTTGCTGCTTCTAACATAAAAGAATAACAACTTCATTACACATCTGCAAAATCGGAGCAGAAGCTAATCCAAACACCTGATAGAGTCTCAGTGCATCAATACAATGAGATGGTTTCTTTTTCTCTGGAACTGTGTGTGTTAGGAAAATGCTAACCTAATTTTTGAATAAAACCCTATCTTAATACTGCATTTCTCTCTGTATTAAAACACTGTGTGTTCATATCACTTTGAAGTTAAACTTCAGTCTAGAAACAGGTGTGGAAATAGGACAACAGAATGGAAACATGTCATGATAGCTTAACYCTTAGTTTCTAAGAATATTTTTTCTTTTATTTTTCAAGTGTCTATCAAAGGTGACCTTTTTGTCAGTGCTTGACAAAACTTACATGCTTGATATCTTGATGTTTTGCACTGCCTAATTAATTGCAAGTATTTTTAGAATATGTTTTTGTGTTATTAAAATGCTGGGTTTGTGCTTCATGAGCTCGCAAGCTATGGCACATGGAAGCATGATGCTCATTTGTAGTTTACATTCTTTGAATAAGAATTTTAATGTTTGTATTTGATAAGGATAATTTAGTGTGGTTTCTCTGTATTTCCAGGAAGCAAATTTCTTCTGAAATCTCTCCTAAAAATGGTCTTGGTATTGTAATGGCAGTTTCTGGTCTCTGAAAAATACCTAAAGAAAGATGGATTTATTTCGCCAGTGGATTTCAACGTGGTAATTCAGGTCTCTATGCAGAAGGCAACTAATGCAATGCACTGCCCGTTAGTCTCCTTGACTGCAAAATCACAGTAAAATACAGCTCTCGTTAGTCAAGGGATCGAGAGTTGGTGAAGGCTCTGCAGTTCTGGTTAGTCTACAGAGGCAAAATGTTGAAAATGGAAAAAAAAGTGTTACGGTTATCAGCTTGTAACCTGAGTAATGATATGGCTGTAGGGAGTAAGTTAATCTGCTAAAAAAGTGGTTTGGGCTGTATGTGAAAGCAGGTTTGCCCCATGTGCCTGAGGTAGATGAACGGGGAGAACAACAAAATAGTAAGAAAAAACTGGAGGAGACTTGGGTTGTAATCATGTTTGAATGGAAATACTCCAGATTAAGCAATATGCAGAAAAAGTGGGCAAAAATAAGTACTTTTTTTTTTTCTTTATAGAAAATACTAAGTAGATGGAAAAGATCTGTTCTATGGGTTGCAAATGCAAGCTTGGTATTTACTGTTTAACCAGTAAAAAATAGGAACTGAGTATTGTAGGTCACTGATGTTTGTTTTCATAGTCTCTGAATACCAGCTCTTTTTATTCCTTGACAAAGGAAAGACGTGTGCTCTGCTTGGTTACTTACTGGCCTAATAATGTGTATTTCTCTGTTTCATTTACTGTGACCAGACCTTTAGGGAAGGCAAATTAAATATTTTATATTTGTAATTTGAACAGTTTGATACTAATCCTATTTAGTAATTTTAATTCTTTAATAATAAAAATAACACCTTTTTTCTATTCTTTTAAACATTACTGGCAGTTGTAGTGTTAAGTCTGTACATCTCAGTAGAACATTGTCACCTCTACAATGTGTTCATTTCTTTCCTATTAAATGCTCAAGAATACTGTTTTTTAATTTGATGTCATGTCAATTTCCAGTTTTAGAATTTGTGGGATTATGTTGACTGGACAATTGTGTGTAGGAACTAATTTGGTTTGTACCAAAAGGACACTAGGATGCTGACCCTTGCCAGTAATTAATCTATAATGCTGTCTAGTTCTAGGGAGATCTGTCCAAGTTATGAATTGTTTGAGTGAAGTGTCATCACACCAATTTTATCTTTTGCCAGTTTGGATGACTGCTGTACAAATACGGCATGCTATACAAATATCTGTGCAGTAATAGACATGTTTCCTTAAGTACATTTACCCTTACAAAAAGTAACTAGGGACCAAGACAGGAACTCACCTGAAGAGAAAACAGTGGAAAAAAATACGGAACATGTTGTATAGTAATGTATAATTAGCAAAACCAATTGTCAATATATGCAGCAAACCCAAACATGAAAAGTCACAGTTGTAATCAGAATGAAATTCTTTCTGTCGTGACAGTTGGTGGTAATATGCACTGACAGTTCAGGTTTGTGGTCTTGTAGTATTGATGATCACAAATTAGACTATCGGCTGTTCTCYTTTTTATAGACGTGCGAGCTTTTCTTTCCTGTTGATTGCACCAGAGTTGAGGTTAGCTGAAGAAAGYGGGCAGGAAGAGTTATCTGCATTTAGAACAAGAAAAAAACCAAACTCACAATTTTATAATAGAAATAGTTACCCTTCCTTTCTTTCCTTTCTTTCTTTCCTTTCCTTTTATAGGAAGGATAACTCTTAACAGTTTTATTAACTATAAAAATAACATGGCAAATGTTACATTAGCTCATGAGAGAATTGTAATCCACTTTTAAAGCTGATCTCAGCAGGTTTTTGGGTGGTGTCTGTGTCTGTGTGTCATCCCCGCTGCTCCGGCTACATTCTCCAATCCTGTTGACATGATCCCAAGTGCATGATTTCTGTATGAATATTTCCTTGGCTCCTTTCACAAGGAAAGTGTGTATACCATGTACCTTTATTAAAGCTTTGCACCTTGCTTCTCGGAGAGAAATAATAATGTCACTTATATAAGTGAAAGATTCAAGAACGATGCCTGCATATTTATAATCATATTTAGTGCATAATATGAACAAACAAAAATGTGTGAACCAGACAGTTCAATGGAAAAATATTTTTCTTGTTACAGGAGCAAAATCTCCAAACATTAAATAACACACATACCTTGTTTTATGATACATGCAGAAAACCCTCACTTACCTATTCTGGTTCTCCAAAGGTAGTTGTTTTTCCTCTCTAAAGGAGAGGGGGAAAAATAAACAACAAACAACCAGGAAACCAATTTTTAGGCATAATTTATAGCAATAGTGTATCCTACAAGTTGAAATCTGTTACAGCTTGATTTCAGATACTTGCAAGCCTTGTGAAGGGTGAGTGAGCAAGAAAGCTGACTCTGTAGATGAGTCAGATTGCCTCTTTATGAAAATTTCTGTGTTACTTAAATTTATTTATGTGTTTTACAAATTAGTCTGAAGAAGCAAAGACTAAGAAGGGCTTTAAATACAGAAAACAGCAATTCTACTGAAAATATGAGTTATGTGTATACAGTATGTTGCTAGAAAATATGAATTAGTTGGAATCGGATTACCACAAAAGCTTATGCTTGAAGCTCTTTCAAGGAGCACATCCAATTAGGTTTATCTTTTTATCTGGTGGCAGAGATGAAGGAGGAAGTGGAGAGGGAGATAGACTGGTGGAGCCACATGCTGCCATCCCTGAAGCAAAGGCAGCAGGTGGAGGCTCCCCAAGAAGGAGAGGACCCCCTTCCCTCTTGCCACCGGCCAGAAGGAGGGGACCTAAGAGACATCGGGGAATGGAAACGGGCCCCTGTGCAGCGTGGCAGGCGAATCCCCTCCTGGCCTCCCTCACCTTCCCGGTTGCCCTTACAAAACAGATACGGGGCTCTGGAGCTCGAGGGCCAGGCAAATGCAGAAGCAGAGGAGGGTCTACCCAGGGGCTTGCCTGGGGTGAGTCAGGAAACCCCACGCATTACGACTGCCTCTCTTAAGAAAAAAAGGAGGGTAATTGTTGTGAGTTCCCCCTTCTGAGGGGAACGGAGGGCCCCATATGCCGACCAGACCCATCCCACAAGGACATCTGCTGCCTCCTGGGGGCCCGGGTTAGGGACGTAATCAGGAAACTCCYCCATCTGGTACGCCYCTCTGACTACTACCCGCTGGTGGTCATGCAGGTAGGCAGCGACGAAATTGCGGAGAGAAGCCCCAAAGCAATCAAGAGGGACTTCAGGGCAGTGGGGAGATCGATTGTGAGATCGGGAGCACAGGTGGTGTTTTCCTTAATCCCTTCAGTGGCGGGGAAGAACACTGAAAGGGAAAGGAGAACACAGCTGATTAACACGTGGCTCAGAGGCTGGTGCCACTGGTGGAACTTTGGCTTTTTTGACCACGGAGAGGTTTACAAGGCACCGGACCTGTTGGCGACAGATGGAGTACATCTGTCTCAAAGGGGGAAAAGGATTCTCGCCCATGAGTTGGCGGGTCTCATTGAGAGGGCTTTAAACTAGGTACGAAGGGGGAAGAGGATAGAGCCACGCTCGAGAGAGATGAGCCTAGGGGTGGCGTGCCGATCTCGGGGGTGAGGTTGATAGCCCGGCTCAAGTGCATCTACACCAATGCACGCAGCATGGGCGGCAAACAGGAGGAGCTGGAAGCCATTGTGCAGCAGGACAGCTATGACTTGGTCGCCATCACGGAAACGTGGTGGGATGACTCTCATGACTGGAGTGCTGTGATGGATGGCTACAAGCTCTTCAGAAGGGACAGGCGAGGAAGGAGAGGCGGTGGGGTGGCTCTGTATGTCAGGGAGTGTTTCGACTGCACGGAGCTCGACGTTTGTGACGATCGGGTTGAGCGCTTATGGGTTAGGATGAGGGGGAAGGCCGGTGAGGTGGATATCCTGCTGAGAGTCTGTTATAGACCACCCAGCCAGGATGAAGAAGTTGATGAAGCGTTCTACAAGCGGCTGGCAGAAGTCTCGCTAGCCCTTGTCCTCGTGGGAGACTTCAACTTGCCCGACATCTGCYGGACATACAACACGGCAGAGAGGAAACAGTCRAGGAGGTTCCTGGAGTGTGTGGAAGAYAACTTCCTGAAGCAGCTGGTAAGCGAGCCTACCAGGGGAGGTGCCTCGCTCGACCTGCTGTTGACCAACAGAGAAGGACTGGTGGGAGATGTGGTGGTTGGAGGCCGTCTGGGGCTCAGCCACCATGACATGACTGAATTCTCAATTCTTGGGGAAGTAAGGAGAGGGGTCAGCAAGACCGCTACCATGGACTTCCGGAGGGAGGACTTTGGCCTGTTCAGGACGCTGGTTGAGAGAGTCCCTTGGGAGGCAGTCCTGAAGGGCAAAGGGGCCCAGGAAGGCTGGATGTTCTTCAAGGAGGAAGTCTTAAAGGGGCAGGAGTGGGCTGTCCCCATGTGCTGTAAGAGGAGCTGGTGGGGAAGACGACCGGCCTGGCTAAACAAGGAGCTTTTGCTGGGACTCAGGGAAAAAAGGAGAGTCTATCGCTGTTGGAAGGAAGGACGGGTGACTCAGGAAGAGTACAGGGATCTCGTCAGGTAGTGCAGAGAGGRAATTAGGAAGGCAAAAGCCCAGCTGGAACTCTGTCCTGGTTTTGGCTGGGGTGGAATTAATTTTCTTTCTAGTAGTTGGTATAGTGCTATGTTTTGGATTTAGTGTAAGAAGAATGTTGATAACACACTAATGTTTTTAGTTGTTGCTAGGTAGTCTACTTTCTCAAGGACTTTTCAGCTCACATGCTCTGTGAGGTGCACAAGAAGCTGGGAGGGAGCATAGCCAGGACAGCTAGGCCAGCTGGCCAATGGGGTATTCCATACCATGTGATGTCATGCTCAGCATATAAGGCTAGGGGAAGAAGAAGGAAGTGGGGGACGTTCGGGGTGATGGCGTTTGTCTTCCCAAGTAACCGTTACGCGTGATGGAGCCCTGCTTTCCTGGAGATGGCTGAACACCTGCCTGCCCATGGGAAGCAGTGAATGAATTCCTTGTTTTGCTTTGCTTGCGTGCGCGGCTTTTGCTTTCCCTATTAAACTGTCTTTATCTCAACCCACGAGTTTTCTCACTTTTACYCTTCCGATTCTCTCCCCCGTCCCACCTGGGGGAGAGTGAGCGAGCGGCTGTGTGGTGCTTAGTTGCCGGCTGGGCTTAAACCACGACAAACTCAAACTGGCCACTGTTGTCAGGGACAACAAAAAATGTTTTTACAAATATGTTAACGACAAAAAGAAGGCCAAGGAGAATCTCCCTTACTTATTGGATGTGGGGAGGAACATTGCCACTGAGGATGAGGAGAAGGCTGAGGTACTTAATGCCTTCTTTGCTTCAGTCTTTAATATTCAGACCGGTTATCCTCTGGGTATTCACCCCCCTGAGCTGGAAGATGGGGACGGGGAGCAGAGTAAACCCCMCATAATSGAAGAGGAAGAGGTTAACGACCTGCTACACCAGCTGGACATACACAAGTCTATGGAGCCAGATGGGATCCACCCGAGAGTACTGAGGGAGCTGGCGGAGGAGCTTGCCAAGCCGCTCTCTATCRTTTATCACCGGTCCTGGTTAACAGGAGAGRTCCCGGACGATTTGAGGCTTGCCAGTGTGGTGCCCATCTACGAGAAGGGCCGGAGGGAGGATCAGGCCTGTCAGCCTGACCTCGGTGCCGGGGAAGATCAYGGAGCGGTTCATCTTGGAGGCACTCACGAGGCAGGTGTGGGACAACCAGGGGATCGGGCCTAGCCAGCATGGGTTCATGAACRGCAGGTCCTRCTTGCCCAACCTGATCTCCTTCTATGACCAGGTGACCCCCCTAGTGGATGAGGGGAAGGCTGTGGATGTGGTTTACTTGGACTTCAGCAAAGCCTTTGACACTGGAGAAGCTGGCGGCTCATGGCTTGGATGGGTGTACTCTCCGCTGGGTAAAAAACTGGCTGGATGGCCGAGCCCAGRGAGTTGTGGTGAATGGAGTCAAATCCGGTTGGCGGCCAGTCACAAGCGGTGTTCCCCAGGGCTCAGTTTTGGGGCCGGTCTTGTTTAACGTCTTTATCAATGATTTGGACGAGGGGATCGAGTGCACCCTCAGTAAGTTCGCAGATGACACCAAGTTGGGCGGGAGTGTTGATCTGCCTGAGGGTAGGAAGGCTCTGCAGAGGGATCTGGACAGGCTGGATCGATGGGCCGAGGCCAACTGCAGGAGGTTCAACAAGGCCAAGTGCCGGGTCCTGCACTTGGGTCACAACAACCCCAGGCAACGCTACAGGCTTGGGGAAGAGTGGCTGGAAAGCTGCCCGGTGGAAAAGGACCTGGGGGTACTGGTCGACAGCCGGCTGAACATGAGCCGRCAGTGTGCCCAGGTGGCCAAGAAGGCCAACGGCATCCTGGCCTGTATCAGGAATAGTGTGGCCAGTAGGCRGGGGGAGGTGATCRTGCCCCTGTACTCGGCACTGGTGAGGCCGCACCTCGAATACTGTGTTCAGTTTTGGGCCCCTCGCTACAAGAAGGACATTGAGGTGCTGGGGCGCGTCCAGAGAAGGGCGACGAGGCTGGTGAAGGGTCTGGAGAACAGGTCTTATGAGGAGCGGCTGAGGGAGCTGGGGTTGTTTAGCCTGGAGAAGAGGAGGCTGAGGGGAGACCTTATCGCTCTCTACAACTACCTGAAAGGAGGCTGTAGAGAGGYGGGTGTYGGTCTCTTCTCCCAAGTAACTAGCGATAGGACAAGAGGAAATGACCTCAAGTTGTGCCAGGGTAGGTTTAGATTGGACATTAGGAGAAATTTCTTCACCAAAAGGGTAGTCAGGCATTGGAACAGGCTGCCCAGGGAAGTGGTGGAGTCACCATCACTGGAGGCGTTCAAAAAACGTGTGGATGTGGCACTTCAGGACATGGTTTAGTGGGCATGGGTACTGGGTTCATGGTTGGACTCGATGATTTTAAAGGTCTTTTCCAACCTTAATGATTTTATGATTCTATGATTCTATGATGTAGTAGTCTGTTACAACCCCCCTGTAGATTAAATATAGTCTAGTTACTGGGGATTACTCTGGTTAATTCCATTTTTGTTAGATCTGCTATACAACAGGGATATACATAACCTCTTGAAATAAAGCAGACAATACAACAGCTGTATAAACTACAGCAGCTGTAACAGTAACCTCTCTGTAGAGCATGGTGAGACAGAATAATGAAATGGTGACCCTGCTTTGAAACAATACACTTCTGAGGACAGTAAAAAAAAGACAGTTTCTCTCCCCTGTTATGGATAGTTTCTCCTTGTATATAGATCAATTAAAATAATCCTTCGGCATACACTGCATTAAAAAAAGACCATTTAATAAAATGTGGTCTAGTAATACGACATWAAAAAAGTTGTCTGAGCTGAAAAATATAAAAGGAATGTAAAAATTTTTCAAAACTGAAGGTAGCTTATTTTTGCATTTGTATAATATATAATAAAATATGGAACCTTTTTCGGAGAGATATATCCTCAAGTATCCTGTTTAAAAAACTACAATTTGCCATTAAGCAAGCCAGTTATATGCCATTTTATGGGTCTAGCAGAGTAATAGGGTGATGTGACTCGAAGAGGCATGAAGAGACTGTGTAGTATGTTATAATAGGAATTCAGAATTAAAGATGTGATAAATCTTACCACCATGATCCTGCTCAAGGCTAGATAGTTGTGTCACCTGCTGATAAAAGTCTAGAGATGACTTCCACGATGGTGTTTTGCTCCTTGGGGGCAATGTTAGGTCTCTACCAACTCCAAATCTGTGTGACAAGGGTTGGGTTATTATTTTGTTTTGTGGTGTTTTTTTTAAGCTCTGCAGTGGATTCAGTTATCATGGTATGTTTTTAAATTACTGTCAGTACAGTGAAAGGAGACAACTGAGTGTCTTAAGTGGACATCCTTCTGAAATTGYGCAGTGAAACTTGATTCTGGAAGCTGCTGAATTAGTTTTTCTTTCTAAAATTATTTTCCTTTTGGCAGTGAATTAAAAGCATATATACAAAGCAAACAAAACCCATCTATTTAAAAGCATGAAGGTTGCTTTGTCAAGCGCTTGAAGCACCAGGACGCAATTTAAATGCRTCTTGCTTGTGTTAAAATAGAATTTCTAATTATAGACTTGCATGTAGGTGTTCTTTCAGTGGATAAATCTAAAATGTTGCTTCAAAGGATTTTCCCAAAATCATAAACAGGTGGAGCATTCATTGCTGTACAGTAGCACGTAGTGACCTTGATAAGGTGGCAGATCATGGTTTCTATTGTCTCTAATCACATTTGTGATCTCATCACAAATGACGACAATCCTATAAATGGGGTAGTATGAAGAATAATGGATTCTTCTTTCTAATGCATAGTCCTAATCCTTATGAATGTATTTTGTAGCCTGTAAAAACAGGCTTTAATAACATAACTATGCACTCTGGTTTACATTTTATACATGAGAGCAAATAATGGGTAAGGTAGCCTTGTACTCGGTTTCAGCGTGTGTATAAATCAGAGGTCCGTCCCGATTTGACAGCATACTTCAGAGTTTCATAGTTTTTTAGTTAAATGATTGGGTGCATTTCTTCCCACTCCCCCACTTTGTTGTGACATAAACTTTCTCATAAGATTTATTTTGGAAGTCCTTAAATTGTTTTTAATGAAACTTTAATAAAAGGAATAAGAGAATAGGAGAGGGAAGATGTGGCATAGGACATTTTAGTGAGAGTATTTGCCATAATGAAGTTTGAAACTGCACTATTTCAAAACTTACTGTTGATGCAGTACTATAAACTAATACAGCAGCCCAATGGGGTATTATTTTAGAAAATGGTACGACAGTAGGTGTAATTTTTACAGCAGCAATACATCTTAAGTGGACAGAACTGTATTACAAAGAATAGTGAATTCCAGAGTAGAAGATAGTACACAGGATAAGAAACCTTTAAAAAGGTTGAGTGCAGCATGTGGACGTGTGTCTGTGCTGGCATTACCTAGTTCCTTGAGYAGCTAGTGCAGTTAGCAAGTGGGATATGGCCCCATGCTTTTTGTGTGATCTGGTATGTTAGATGGCCATCCACTATCTTGTACAAAACAGACCTTGCTCAGGCTGATACTAGCTAGCCAGCTTAACAAAGCACACTGATGAATATGTAGTCACTTCCTGAGGCGGGTTCGAGCAGCTCAGGATGCCTCTGATTTGATTATCCAGAGAAGAACGTCATGGTAGGTAGAGCAAAGCCATCTGAGGAGTGCTTGTTCTGATCTAGTGTAAACACAGCCGCAATTTTGGATAAGTACTAGTAGGTAGTGGCTGACGATGCTTTGTGCTTGATGCCTTCTGAACAGGTTTGAGTAACTTCAGACTCAATTTGTATAAGAAACTGTTCCTATTTCCCATCTATTTACTGTATCTAGCCTTTAATGATGTTTGAAATGGCAGAAATTTAGACACATCAGCCCTGTTTTGTGAACCATCAGTTATTTTGCAGTCAACTGCATCTTTGAATAAAACAGAGAATTTGTGTAGTATCATCTAAATATGCCCTGTTAATTGCCTGTTCATTTAATTTGTCATGTGATGAATCTGCACATTATCTATTTCTTGGCTTTGAACTTTCAAAACATTACAGCTTTGACAGGTTGATAAATATAAAATTACTTATACGACGTATAACAGGCAATCCTTGCTGGCAGTGTAAAACTGAAGTGCTGCAGGTCTTGACATCTCAAAGATACCTGACTACAACCTGCTTTGTCATTTCTGTTTGCATTTACTGAGTTGCACTTCAGATAATGCTTTAAAAGTTAGAGGAAAATAAGTACTGGTTATGACAGTATTCCCAAATGGCTTGAACCATCCCATCAAAAAACAGTATCTTCAAACATGTAAAAATTTATTTTATTTTATTTCATTTCAGAGTTCTGTCTGTGTCCAACCTGGACCTATAAAATGATAAACTTTTTGGGTGAGGTTGTAAGAGAAGCATTACTCAGAAGAGTTCAACAAGATGAAAATACAGTCTTCCGTTTCCTTGCACGTGAGATAAATTTAAAGATAGTTGGCAAGGTTAGAGTTTTATTTTCATCCTGCTTTTAAGAGATACTCACAGCAACCTTTAAAAACACACAATGCTGAAGGAGAAAATTGTTGTTATTAACACTCTTCCATGGAGGACTGTACAATGACTTTTCCATCTTTTCCATGATGTGACGTGCGTTGCAGTGTTAAAACAAAGTCAGAACAGATAGCCAGCCAGAAGGTATTTTTGAGGAGGTAACACTTTCTGTTACTGGATGATAGCTTAAGTATGGATATTTCATTTAAGTAGGTGTCCTCTTTAGTATAGCTGAATTACTTGCTTTGGTTGGTTTTGGACTGTAGCAGCACGGGCAGCTGGGCACTCTCCTGCACTTGGCGGTGTTGGCCCCCAAGAAGAGTTCGGTGGGGTTGGTCTCCCGAGAAGCGCTGCGTGCAGGAGCCTGCTGGGAGGCGGCGTTGGAGGGCCCCGGAGCTGCGCCCTGCCTCTGTGCGCTGCCAGTCCCCGCAGGCCCCCTTGTGCCAGCCGAAGGGGGGTTGTTGGTGGGCCGCTCATGCAGGTTGTAGCGGCGCTGTGAGGACCGGCTGCAGGCCCTCTCCACGGCCATTCTTCTGCACAGGCAGGTGGGCAAGCTGACCACGTACTCCTCGTAGTCACTGCCCCCTCGCAAAGACTGCCTGCAGACCGGGCAGGCATCGCTGGCCCTGGCCCACCGCCGGATGCATGCAAAGCAAAAGCAGTGCATGCAGTAGGCCACGTAGGCTGCCTTTTTGAYGCCTCCCAGGCAGATGGGGCACTGGGAGTCTGCTGCTGCCTGCGCCGGCCCTGCCTGGGGCGGCTGTCTCATGCCGCCGTCCCTTGCAGCAGAGCTGCTCTCCCCCATGGCTTCCTCGGCGCCCGACGCTATGTCCTGACAAGAGAGGCATGCAAAGTGCTGGAGCTTGTCTGGCRGGGGGGCACTCGGGCTTTGGTCTCAGCCCACCGCAGGATGCATGGGTAGCAGAACCGGTGGAAGCACGGCATCACAGAGCTGGCCTCCTCTCAGCTGCCCGGGCAGATGGGACAGTGCTCGTCCAGCTCCGTGGCCATGCTCTCCAYGTGCWGCGGTGGGCTGGGGGGAGCTGGAGATGTYGAGTCGCTCCCTCTCACTGGATCTGCAGAGAGACTGCAAAGTGCTGGAGCTTATCTGGGTCTAGAAGCAGAAAAGCCAAGGAAGCCCCAGAAGGCTGTGGGAGAGGGGAGGCAAGGGCCTCCTGAGGGCTCTCCTTGCAGGCTGGAAAGCAGCAGCTGCAGCCCTGGCGCAGGGCAGAGAGATGTGGGGCCAGGCTGGGCTGCACCTCTATCTCTGCGGCTCCTTGGAGGTGGGCTGCRGGGAGAGAGGGAGGGATGGAGAGTGGGAGGGGAAGCCCCAATCTCCTCCACAGCTCCCCAGTGTTCAAGCCAGGATGGGCAAGATGCCTGGGCTGGACTCCGGCGAGGTGTTGGGGGCCCTGGGGAGGAGCCCCCATGCTCTCCCCAGACACCACCACATTAGCACAGGGTACCTGCAGTAGGTGGTCAGGGAAGGTCGAGGAACTCACCAGGTGAAATGAAATCACGGTACACTCCAAAAAATTCTCCCTTTTGGCTTTCCCGCATGCCGAGACAGTATTGGAAAGCATTCCCCATGGTGTGTTGCTCTTTGGWCACGGAACACCTGCACCCTGGAAAGCATCAAGCTGTTTACTGGAGGCAGAAGAGGCAGATGCTGAGGGGCCGCAGCCRCACCGTGCCGATGTGTGGGTCTGGAGCAGCAGTAGGGCCTGCTTCTATGAGATCAAAATCTAGAAGTAATGTGTTGACTTATTACTAACATGATGTCACTAATCAAGAGAACAGAAACCTAGATTCTTTGACATCTGCAGTAACTGATGATGCCTTACGCTCAGCTCTACCTTCCGATTGTTCTCTGTTGTCTGATGTTTATTCTGGGTGTTCAAATGAAACAGTTGTTTACTAAAAAAAAATGATGGGGAACTTGCAAAGTTCAATGTCTGTTATCTCCTGGTAAAAGCATGATTAAAGTAGGCTTACGCAGTCTTGCGAAAACAATCCAAGTATTTTTGTGGCACTTCATAGAGAATTTTGGTCTGTTTGAGAATCTGAATATCCAAAACCTGAGGCAACCATTTAGTGATTGGTCAGTGCACTCTTCCCATCATTCTGAAATAAAGGAAGCAAGAAAACAGACTGTGAAATCTGAAGGATAAAATAACCTTAAAACAAGCACTTTTAGCAGGAAAAATAGTTAAACTAAATACCTATTTCTTATGGCCACGTATTTAGCCATTTTTTTTTCTTCTTTTTCATATATGTGGTGCCTTTTACCACAAATAAATGATCTTGCATTGGGGTTCCCAAGCACTTCTACTATAAAGTAAAGAAAATACTTCTTTTTAATATATCTCCAGATCCTAAAGCAGATACTATAATATTGGTTTTAAATTCTTTTTTAGACTTTGTGGACAAGAATACGTTTTTTAATAGTGTTTGATTTATAAGAGTACTTTGGTATCTAAAGGTATGCCTAATATTATCTACCTGCCTATATCTGTGATGCCAGAATAGTACTATAAATCTTGTGCTAGGTCTGTATCTCTTAGCTGCACTGAAGTCAAGACAGTCATACTGTTTGTCTTTCTCATGGAATTTCTTTTAAGTAAGTGGCCAAAAAAATATGAAGAAAATCCCCACTTCTTTGCTGCAGAGAAGATGAGTTACTTTTTTTCTACAGCATCTCCTCTAACTTTTCTTTGTGTCACGTTATTTCAGAAAGCTAAGATGACAACAATGCATTACACTGATTAGGCTCTTCTGCTAGCACAGTGTGACTCACCTGTATTTTTGGCAAGACAAATACCATTATATTAAATTGGAAGGATGTTATCTGATGTCATATTTGTAGAACCTCTTGCGTATCTATACTGTTTGAATATGTTATTTCTTGGGATGAGCACTGCAGAATTCTTTCCATTCTTCCACAAACTCTTCTCCCATTCAAATCTTCTAAGCATCTCATTTTTTTAAACAATATTTTTAGCATAATTACAGAAGATGACTAATCATGTCAAATGCTGTGCAAGTCAGTAACATGCTGAAATTTTCTGTTGTCTGTGGAAGACTGTGTTCAGATACACTGGTTTCTAGTGGAGGGCAAAGATCCTAATGAATCTGGATATTCCTCAAGTTAAAATTGCCCTGCAAGTTAGGAGTACCTGAAAGTTGAGTGTCTCAACTAGGTTATTTTTGAGGACTGCGGCTGAACTAGAGCTGAACTTGGCAATTATTGCTTGGACTATGGAGATCAGCAAAGCTGCCTGCATCTAATTTATACAATCTCAGCATAGTCCTAGTACTTTTATGGTACACAAATCCTTCTCGGTAGGTGCATTGCTAACTGTTTAATCTAAGTATTGATTTGCATAATTGCCATCACTGTTTTTAATAATTATGTGGAGACAATGCCCTTTCCTATTCTGACAACTATAGTTCATTTTTTCTGGTTCCCATGTTGGGAATTTTGAAGATACTCACCAGGAGCAAAGATTATGCTTCAGCTTTTTGTGCAGTCATCTGGGGAGAAGTGGTGAGTTTTTGGGAGAAATTTCCTTGGAGAAGTAGGCTTCCTAAGGAAGACAGCCAATTTTCCAAACGGTGAAAATTGTTCCTTATAACAAAAGTGTTTTCACTTTCCTCCTCAATACCGTCAAGTCCCCTGTTCGCACTGCAGAAAAGGATAAAACGGATATTTCAGCTGATCCGAGTAGCTAATACCCCTTCACTGCATTTGGAGGCAGCTGTAACGGACACAGAGGAGAGAAAAACTGGGGACATGAATACCAAAATACACGTATGTAGCAACATGGCTATCACCTCTTTCTCCTCGTCTTTTAAGGATTTATTTATTGTTTTTTATGGCAAGTTCAAAATAATCCCAGTTAATGAACCCACCATTAACTCATTAAGGAAGTGCTCGCCGCGGCGCCCGGCCCCGCCGCCGGGCGGCTGATGGCGGCTGATGGCGGCCGATGGCGGTTGACGGCGGCGGKCAGGTCGGTTCCCTCAGCCCGGGAAACGCCCGGCGGGCGCAGCCAGCAGCCGCCTGCTCTCGCGAGCGAGGCTGAGGCGACCTGGGCGGGACCGAGCAGCCTCGGCCACGCCCCCCAGTGTAAAAGGCAGCGCGAGGGGGCGGTGGCGGCGCGGGCGGGTGAAGAGGGGTTGGGGCGGCCGTTGGGCCGCCTGATCTTCCTGGTGTCGGTTAGCCCCATCTGCCCCTCTCAGTAGGACGGTGGGCGCTCGTCTCAGAGCAAAAGCTGGGGTTTCTGCAGCAAGAACCCCTGAGACGTCCGATGCTTCCACCCCCGGCAGAGGTGCTAGGGAGGGAGATAGGGGTGCAGCCCTCAGGTTGCGACGAGTGCCCAGGCCTTCCTCCTGAAGCACAAGCAAGTACCTGTGAAACACGCAAGCAGGTCGAGGGTCCGTGCCACCAAGTGGCTGAGTTACAGGAGACAGGGAGAAGACTGCATGGTATTAGAGGGACTGAAAAAGAGCTAGATGAGGAGCTTCACAACTGGTCTCTTAAGGTTGATGCTACTCAGAGCAAGGCACCATGGGCCCTGGCAACCCACAAGAGCAGCACTCTGCTTCACTCTCCACCCTCCTGCATAACAACTAGGAACAGATACAATGTCTTAACAGGTGAAGACACCTGTGAGCAAGCTCCGCAGGGAGAAACTGTACCTGCAGCACGCACTAGAAACCACAAAAAGAAATGATGACGAGTGCTTGTAGTGGGTGTCTCTGCTAAGGGGCACCAAGGCACACATTTGTTGGCCTGACAGGGAATCACATGAAGTTTGTGGCCTTCCAGGTGCTAAGGGCCAGGATGTCACTGAGAGGATGCCACAACTTGTTAGAAACACAGACTGTTATCCACTGTTGTTCTTTCACGTGGGCATGAATGACACAGCAAGCCAGAACTTGGGCAAAATCATACAAGACTACAGAATTCTGGGGGTGCAATTGAAGGGGTTGGTGCTCCAGTTATCTTTTGCTCTCTGTTACCAGTTAGAGGAAGGAGTGCAGGCAGGAACAGAGACCTCATGCAAATCAACAATTGGCTGCGTGGCTGGTGCTATGGCCAGTGTTTTGGCTTTCATGATCATGGGATGCTCTTTGATGACTATAACCTGCTAGGGAGAGATGGGATCCACCTGACTATAAAAGGCAAAGGAATCTTTGCCAATAGGCTAGCAAATGTGGTGAAGTGACATTTAAAGTGACATTTAAAGTGACAAGCCTGGGAGATGGGGTCCGTAGTGGTGACACCTGTGAAGTTGAAACTACAGGGTAAAAAGCCAAGCCAACCAGAGCAGCAGTGAATGCTCCTTAGCCATCTCAGGAGGGGTAGGGGATGGAAATCCATGCGGCAGCAAAGACACRAGGGTTGTTGATGGTGTTAGAAACCACAGAAGCACCTGAGAACAGTCACATAYGACTTAGAGCTTCTCCCCAAAAAAAGGTGACAGGATCAAGAGCACAACTGAGGTGCACCTGCAGCAATGCACACAGCATGGGCAACAAACAGGAGCAGTTAGAAGCCATTGTGCAGCTGGAAAACTATGATAGAATTGCAATCATGGAAACATGGTGGGCTGACTCACACAACTGCTGAAATTAATGGCTATAAAATCTTCAGAAGTGATGGGCAAGGAAGGACAGGGGATGCCACAGCCCTGTAAGTTAGGGGGTGTTTGGATGGTCTAGAGCTTGATGATGGTGATGAAAAGGTCAAGTGGGATGTCTCACAGCCGGTCTTGCTCATAAAGACCGAGACAAGGCATTCAGTACGTCAGCCTTTACCACGTGCTGCGTCACCAGGTCTCCTGCCTGATTCAGCAATGGGCTTACCTTTTCTCTAGTCTTCTCTTTGCCACTTATGGATTCAGGGAAGCCCGTCTTGTTGCCTTTGGCCTCCCTCGCCAGATTCAGTTCCAGGTGGGCTTGCAAGGCTCTCTGGCAAGACTCCTCCTCCTGCAGCCCAGCACACCACTGGCCGCCTTTGCCACAAGGGCACRGTGCTGGCTGATGTTCAGCTCACTCCCTACCATTCCTCCCAGGTGCTTTTCTGCAGAGCTGAGATGGGTCACCCCCAGAAACACTGCGCGGGGGCCTTGCCCGCTGAAAGGAGTCAATGCCCCCAGCACTGCAGGAGTCCTTGCAGGACGCAGGGCAGGAGCGCTTGGGCGTGCCCAGATGTTCCAGGGGGATGATGTTCAGGGTCATGTGGAAATGTGCGATGCTCATCCCRGGGTGTCTCGGYRGACACCCAAAGGYGGTGGAAGGGGATGGGTCCAGCTGGGTGGGGGAAGGAAGCGGTGTGGAGYGAGAGATGGAGAATGATGGGCTCCTAGGAAACTGCAGGTTGGAAGGGACGGCAGGCGGTGCCGTGTCAGCRCGGCCTGCGTCCGTGGCAGCTGGACGATGCGCAGGTCTTCGGGACCTGGCAGCTGGTCAAAGGCCTTGGGCAGCCCTGCCCTGGTGCTCGGGAGTGGGAGGCTGGGAGAGCACGAGGGAGACGTCGCCTGCTGCAGCGCTTAGGGGAAATGAAATCGTGGTGCGCTCCGAGAAATCCTCCCTTTGGCTTTCCCACGTGCCGAAACAGTGTTGGAAAGCATTCCCTGTGGTGGGTTGCTCTTTGGTCACGAAACASACRCCCGGGAAAGCATCGAGTCTTTTTTTTATTGGAGGCGGGAGAGGCGGATGCTGAGGCGCCGCAGCCGCGCCGCGCGGTTGCGCGGGTCGGGGGCAGGAGCAGGGCCAGCCGGGCGCTCGCCTGCACTCGGCGGTGTTGGCTCCCGAGATGGATTTGGCGGCGTTGGCTCCCGAGAAGCGCTGGGTGCGGGAGCCTGCTGGGAGGCGGCGTTGGAGGGCCCCGGAGCTGTGCCCTGCCTCTGCGCGCTGCCAGTCCCCGCAGGCCCCCCTGTGCCAGCCGAGGGGCGGTTGTTGGTGGGCCGCTCACGCAGGTTGTAGTGGTGCCGCGGGGACCGGCTGCGGGCCCTCTCCATGGCCATCCTCCTGCGCAGGCGGGCGGGCAAGCCGACCACGTACTCCTCGTAGTCGTCGTCCCCTCGCACCGAGTGCAGCAGCTGCTCCAAAGGCTGCCTGCAGATCGGGCAGGCAGCGCTGGCCCCGGCCCACCGCCGGATGCATGCAAAGCAGAAGCAGTGCATGCAGTAGGCCACGTAGGCTGCCTTTTTGACACGTCCCAGGCAGATGGGGCACTGGGAGTCCGCTGCTGCCTGCGCCRGCCCTGCCTGGGGCGGCTGTCTCATGCCGCCGTCCCTTGCAGCAGAGCTGCTCTCCCCCATGGCTTCCTCGGCGCCCGACGCTATGTCCTGACAAGAGAGACATACAAAGTGCTGGAGCTTGTCTGGCAGGGGGGCACCCGGGCTTGCTCTCAGCCCACCGCAGGATGCACGGGTAGCAGAACCGGKGGAGGCACGGCATCGCAGAGCTGGCCTCCTCCCAGCTGTCCAGGCAGACGGGACAGTGCTCGTCCAGCTCCGTGGCCATGCTCTCCAYGTGCTGCGGTGGGCTGGGGGGAGCTGGGGATGTCAAGCCGCTCCCTCTCACCGGTGCTGCAGCAGCCGGTGTCCCGCAAGAAAAGGAAGAGAGGCCACAGTCGTTGGCTGGCCCGGTGAGGGGTGGAGGAAATGCCCAGGTCCCTCAAGAAGGAAACCCTCCCAGCTCCCCAGGGTGAGGTGTCCCCTCCCAGCTCACCTCTGCGGCTGCGAGCGTGCCTCCTCGGTGCCCCGGCTGCCTGAAGCTGGCAGGGCCGGGGAAAATCCTTCGATGGCTCTGGGGTCGGGCACTGAGAGCTGCAACAAACMACTCCCCGAGCACGACACCAGCACCAAAGGCCTCGCTCAGCACTCTGAACCTCGCAAACTGCTCAGCCGGAGTGTGAGCACGAGCCGGCTGGGTGAGACTCGGCGCCCGGTTATAAGCAGTGAGGGGCGCCTGGTCACAATSCATCGCTGGGTGACATCACAGTCCGTCGCTTGGAGACATCTCAGCCCATCCCTCGGTGACGACAGAACCCATCGCTGAGGGTCTCGGTGACATCAGAACCCATCGCTTGGTGCCGTCACTGTCCATCGCTTGGGGACATCACAATGGGCCATCCTCGCCCACGGCGCTCGCCCCGGCAGCGCTGCGGCCCCAGCACATGCGTCTGGGGTTACTGCAGCGCCTCTGCCCACTCCATCCCCCATCTCTTCTCTTGTGTCATCGGTGTTTCACGCCCGTCACTCAGGCCTCAGCCGTGTCTCCCCAGGGCCCCGTCAGGTCGCTCTGGCCGTGGCAGACGTCTCCAGGCACATGCGACAAGAGGGTTCACTCGGTAACACCTCGTGCCTCCCGGGGAGGCTGCAGGACAAAGTCCCACAGGCTCTTCCCGGACCCTAGCACCGCTGGCCAGCCCTCTGGGCTCCCCTACCTCCCCGATGAAATTACAGGTGTGTCGGTGGCTGCCCCTGCTCGCCACCCAGCCACGAAGGCAAAGGGAGGAAGCGTCTCTGAAAGACGCTTGCCACTTTCTTGTGGCCTGGCAGGTGGTTTTTAAGCTCAGGCCTGTTGTGTTGTGTGACAAGATGCTTATGCCCGGAGCAGAGAGGCCTGACAATGGGCAGCCCCATGGTGCATTGGGAGCCATGATGAGCTCCTTGGTGCCAATAGAGTGCCCCAACTCAGCTACTGTGAGGGCCGTCTGGGGAGAAGGACGTTGCCAGAGGGAAAGCCTCCGAGATGACAGAGTGGTTGAGGTTGGAAGGGATCTCTGGAGGTCATGTGGTCCAATGTGCCTGCTCAAGCAGGCTCACATAGAGCACATTGCCCAGGACCATGTCCAGCTGGGACTTCTGAAGACCTCCAAGAATGGAGACTCCATTAGCTCTCTGGGCAGCCTGTGCAAGTGCTCAGTCACCCTCACAGTAAACAAGGCTGTCCTGTTGCTGGGGAGGAACCTTCCTCCCCTTTTTCAGTTTGTGCACACTGGTCCTGTGCCTGGGTGCCACTGGAAATAGCCTGGCTCCGTCATCTTCGCACCCTCCCTTCACATATCTGTACAGCTTGATGATCTAGCCCCCAGCCTTCTTCAGGCTAAATAGTGTGARCTCTCTCCAGCTTTCCTCCTATGGGAAATGCTCTGGTCCCTTCCTCATCAAGAAAGATACTGAACAGTACTGGTGGCATTATGGACCCCTGAGGGGCACCACTTGTTACTTATCTCCATTTGGATATTGAGCCATTGACTGCAACTCTTTAGATGCCGCTGTCCAGCCAATTCATTGTCCATGGAATAGTCCATCCATCAAATCCATATCTCTCCAATTTATCGGCACGGTTGTTGTGTGGGACTGTATCAAAGGCATTACAGAAGACCAGGCAGATGACATCAGTTGCTCTTGCCTTATCCACCAACAGAGTCACTCCATTGTAGAAGGCCACCAGATTAGTCAGGCATGATTTTCCGTTGGTGAAGCCAGCTTGGCTGTCTCTAATCGCCTCCCTGTCTTCCATATGCCTTGACATAGTTTCCAGGAGGATCTGTTCCATGATCTTGCTGGGCATAGTAAGTTCCCAAGGTCCTCCTTTTTACCCTTTTTAAAAATGGGCGCAATGTTTCCCTTTTTCCAGTCACGGGGGACTTCATCTGACTGCCAGGACTTTTCAAATATGCTTGACAGTGGCTTGGCAACTACATCAGCCATTTCCCTCAAGACCCTGGGATGCATCCTGTTGGGTCCCATGGACTTGTGTATGTTCAGGTGCCTCAGATGGTCTTGAACCTGATCTTCTATGATGGAAGGGAGTTCATTCCCCCAGTCTCTGCCTTGAAGATTCAGGGACTCGAGAACGTGGGAAGAGCACTTTGCCAGTGAAAACTGAGGCTCTTGCTCTATGTTTGGGGGGTCCTGTTTTCTCTTCCCTCTTCTTCTTCCTCCCTACCCTCCCTAGCTAGCATCTGGTAATCTGAATTGACTCAAGATACAAATCCTTTTAATTTTTTATGTTTCTCTCTATTCCACTCCCTCTCCGCCCTCTGTTAAATTTCATGAGCTGGCCTTATCCTGTAACTTCTTCCAGATCTGCTTGAACAGAAACTGCTTTTGTGCCTGTATTTGGGATGAGTAAAACTTGGATCTAACTAGCATGATTGCACGCTGCTGAACACCTCACTGATACACAGTTTTTATCTGCAGCCATGGTACTAGCTTCTGCTATGAAGCCTGGCTTTGTGGTATGTTGCAAAAACGGTACAAATACATTATTAATCTTAACACACTTTTTGTTGTGATATCTAATAACAGATGGGAGCTAGAAGTTCTTAACGCATTAGAATTTTAAAAATAAATTTTGACACACTCCCCTGACCCTGTGAGCAATGTTAAACATTATCTTGGTCATTTTTGTGATTCACGGTGGAGTATTTTCTGCAATGTATCAGTGTTGTTTGGCACTAGGACAATCCTGTGTATCGTCAAAGCAAGTCTTCATATTATAAAAGTAGCCATTATTTATTGAATGCTGCTGATAATAACTGAATTAGATATAAACTCACTGTTGAAATATTTCCTCTTGAATTTGTTAACTGATGCCATTTTATGATGGTTACTGTCTGCCACCCATTGCTAGTCTTCAGTTGACATAAAATCTTTATATTTATTAGGACAAGCCAAATGTATTGAGAGTCCCTTAGCAAAAGGATATTGATTGTCATTAAGACAGAATTACAGTAGAGACCTTTAAGCCTTTATCTGCATCTTGTTAACCGGCTTATGATTTTCTAGAGTGGCTATTAATTATACACGACACTGGGTGAATATAAAGGATGATTCAAAGACAAGCTGCCTTGACAGCAGGTTTTGTCCTTAGGCATTGCACCTTTTCGCTGACAGGTCTTAATTAGACTGAATGTTTAGCTTTTGCTATGATAAAGGCCTAGAGGGTCACACCCGGAATTGTCATTWGTTTTTGGAATCCTTTTAATTTAGTCTGTTGTCAAGACATTTATCCTAAAATCTTCGTTGCAGGCTTCTGATAGCTGGAAAGCAGCAAACAGAGTTCAGGGTGAATAAAATCTGACAAAAAGAGAGATCCCTCTTAATGTGAAATCCTACCCAAGCTGTAAATGATGCTGACACGCTGTTAAAAAATGCCACTGTGAGTGATACTGTAATATGTTACTGTGTTGTAAAGGCATGCAGCTCAGGGCATAATTACACGTTTTATGAAGATGTGTCAATGAGTATGCTGTGCCTTGTTAACCACATCATTTATGAGAAATTTTCTATTTTGTACTTGCCATGGTTATATAGTTAAACTTGGTTTTGACTGCATGCTTTAAAAAGGAAACAGGTGTATTTTCAACAACCTAATAATAAAATCAATGGAAAATTAAATTAAATGGTATGCTCCTGAAATTTAGAGGAACCATGTGTTAAAGGCCATTTGTTCTTTGCATGGGGAAGAACTGACTGATGGGAGCACCACACAAATCTCTTGGAAGACTCAAAACTTCAGGTGGTACGGCATAAAGAGAGATAGGTGAAAGTTTTAAAGCAGGGGCAAAGGTAGCTTGCTATTGATTGAAAAAACTAACAAAAGAGATGCTTACTTAAGGCTTTGATGTGCTAATGCTGTCCCACTCGATGTGTTTGAGGAGAGATTGGAGGAGATGTGATATAAAGCAGGCATCAATACTAAAGAGAGAATGAATTAGTTGACAAACTAGGTCTGTTGAGAAGACAAATTAGACAGCAGTGTGGTCTACTAAAAAGCAGTAAAATCCTAATTAGTTAATGGCCCAACAAAAATAGTTCGGAAATCACTAAAGAGCGGATGATATGCTACCTCTAAGCTTGAAAGAACATTCGCTAATGTTTTTGTTAAAGTTGCTATTGTACTGGGCAGAAAAATGGGAAAAGTAAAAGAACAAAAAAAGTAGTAGTAGAAGATAGGACACTCCTACCTCTCCCTCCCATCTTTTATTTTTTGAAGTGAGATGAGGGGTGCATGGAAGAACTCTTGTTCCTTCTTCACTTCCACATTGTAAATCACTAGTAATAACGTAATCACTTACATTGCATAAAAAAAAAGATGAATGAATGTTTTGGAAGAAAAGTAATAATGAAAATACCCTTAATTAAAGTTCTCTTTAAAAAAAGCTTGTATTTTAATCTATGGCTCTTTGTGTGTGATCAGACATGTTATTTGCATTTGGTAGTGATCCTAAAGTTGGTCAGGGCAAACGTCAGTCAAAACTTGGAGTTGTACCCAGTCTGTCGGTTATTTCTGATGAATAGGGTTGTGACCGGCTGTTATTTTTGGGTTGCACATGCCCCTGCTAGGATCGCCATTTTTCTGCTTTGAATCAGGACGGAAGCTCAAAGACGGTGGTGTAGCGGTTGGGAATTGGATCCACTAATACTAGCACTCTCTGTAATACAGAAGCTATGTCTGCCTGAAAGGATGAAGAATACCACATGGCCTGAAAACTTAGCGGAGAACTCTGGAAGCAATGTCAGGATAGAGAAATGGGACACTGATTTTAAGGGTCTTTTTGTCTTTGCTGGGAGAAATAAATTTTTGACCGAACAGATTTGAGTGGATTTCATAAATGTTGCTGAGTGGGTAACAGGTTCTACTATTTACAGTAATTCCTGAGACGGAAAGTGTCTATCTTGGCTCTGAGCCTTGTCTAAATTTGCAGCACTTCCAGTTAGGAGAGCTTTTTGTCTACCGCCTGAGCAAATTTGCATGGAATCTGTGAGACAAGATAAACAGTGAACCCCCAAATGCTTTTTCTAGAGTCTTCTTTGGGAACTGAGTCACACTTAAAGGTCATTGCTTTCCTAGGCCTGTGTCTTTTAGAGGATTGTGAGCTAAATTCATGTTTTCCTATAATCATTATAATCATGATTCACATGGTCTTCAGTTGGCAAAGCCAATTCTGGGTTAGAAATTACTTCTGGAATAAGGCTGATTTTGCTTTTGATATTGCAGAAATTGTTTCAGTGGGCAGAATGATGTAGTTTCTGTAGTTTGAGTTTGTGTGTATCGCTCATTCATCTCCATGAATAGAAATTAAAAAAGAAAAAATCAAGTGATCTCTTGACAATTGATGAATACCTACATGGGAAGTGTAACTGATGAAAACTTAATGAAACACATCATTGCATCACAATCACAATGTGGAAACAACAGCTGTATGAACTCAGATTCAAAATAAGATCTAAAATCATGCCAAGAAAGAGGAAAACCAAAGCATTTTAACCACTTCCCTCAGCAGTCGATGTATTTTTTTAATGAAGACTAGATCTCTTTCTATTAGGTAATACCTATATACATATATGACTATATACAGCAAGTGAAATGAGGATTCTATTGAAGTTTTCTTATCTGACATTGTACAAAAGATCAGATTACTATAATACTTTTTCTGATGCTGTTACAGTTGTGATAGTGTCAGTCTTCATACTGTGTTAGGGAGTTCAAATAATAGTGTTAGTTTGTTTCTGTGAAGATTAAAGGCATTCCCCTTCACTGAAGCTGTGTCCTTCCAAAGCACAACTATTTTATAGTTCCTGCTACTGCCGGGGTGTTTGGGCTCTCACTGTGGAGCTTGTGTGGCTTGTAGGGTGCATTATTACAAATTTAAAGAGAGCACAAGGGAGTAGTAGTATAATGCAATACAGAGAAATGAATCTTTTTAACTGTGAATTCCCCCCCACCAAAGATGCAGACACAGACTCTCTCCCTCTCTCTCTCTCTCTCTCTCTCTGCAGTAGAAGAGTAGTCACTGGCGGCTAGTGGTTTGTTTGGACTTTTTAATTAGGTATTTGAGGGTAGGCTATTGTCCTTGCTTGTTTGGTTGGACTTGCAGGATGGTCGGACTTATGGCCAAAACGCATCATTCCTGCTGCTTTGTGTCACGTGAGGGAAATCCCGGTGCAATCTGGATGTCATGACCTGCAGTTGCTAGGGTGCTTCTATGTCAGATCATTCATGAGCATAGCACAAATATTTGTACTGATCTTAAAACAAGGAATTTCTCAGGCCCTATTTAATGGGCAGCTCTGAGCAGTGAAACTGCCATTTTTGTCTGGGTTTGAAGTCCCGGTTTGATAGTGGCAGTCTATGTAAGTACTGCAAATGGAAGAATAGCAGAGGGAAGGATCTTCTGGGAAAGAAGATCCTTCTGGGATCCTCCGGGGAAAAAAATTGTTGGATTTTTTTTTTTTTTAAATTATTATTTCAGGGAATGTTGTGTAAGTGTTCATTGTCTTTTGAGCTGTGTCTTGTGGTTGCTCAGTGGAAGTAGGCACCTGTGTTGGGGCGCTGCTGCATGACAGGTGAGGGGACGGTCTCCCTGGGGGAGCCCCTGCATGGTTGTCCATATTCTTAGCTTCACCTCGTGGTGAGCCAGCAGTGGCTACTGCCTTCTTCTGTGAGCCACGGAGGGGTTAAGCCTCAGGGAGACGTTGCCATTTTCCAACCTTGGACTATTCCCAGGGTTTTTGCTACACTTGAGTTTTGGAAGTTGTGACTCTTGAATGTATGAAGTTTTTTAACCTGGTCAGAAAGATTCGCCCCCCTGTTAAGTGGCATATAAATGGTGTTGGGAGAGTTTTTTTTCAACAACTGCAATTCTGCAGTTGGAGAGAAAACTGTTTTGATCCAGTATGTGTCCATTTTAAGCAAGTTTCAATTTGGTCAACTGGAAGCGTGTGTGGGAAACTGGGAGTAGCATGCTTGGTCTGTCTGCAGTTGGAGTCACAGTGACTGTTGGTTGACTAGGCTGTGCTTTTTCCAGTGACACTGATCAACTTGCATTTCATTAGCACATAGTGGGGGACATTTTCATATTTCATTTTAGACCATAGTGATGTGACTTAAAGCAAAGTGTTTAATGCACAGGTCATGTTTTCAATACAGCAGTGGGTCTTCGGGAGACTTGTATTTCGGACACATGAAGAAAACAAAATTGCCGGAACTGATTGACTTGGATCAGTATGATATAGAAACTTCAGCAGATCTTTCCTGCCATATTAATTCAACAGCAAAGCACAGCATGCTCTGAAGAACTGAAAGGTATTTAAATATCTTCAGCGTGTCAGAACTGGGCATGTGTTTGTTTTTTTTTTCGGTCAAGTAGCTTAGCCACAGGTATACAGCCTCTGGCGCATCAAAAAGTGTTTGGTTTTCTCTTTTGGGTGAGTTCACATCAGTTGGACTAAGTCAGTTGAGCTACTGAGAGAGACACCATCTTCTGCTCCAAAATCAGAAAGTTGTGACATTTTTGTTTCTTGAGTTCCCAAATGACTTTGCGTTTTGAAACTAATTTCAGTTTTATGTAAAAATACGTAGCGTGCCAAAATAAAACTTTCAATCAAACAAGGTATATCATTCAGTCTGAAACTTACTTTCGTTGACTTGTCATTTGTAAAACAACCCAGAGCTTCCATTGATCCCAAAGTCATTTGGCAGGCACAGCTTTTACACAAAATGTTATGGTAATTTTTACTGCAACACACAWGTTATGTCTTTGTGTTTTAAATGTGCTGCAGCCAGTGGATGGGCCAGGGTTGGGAAGCTTCTTACCTGCCTTATCGTTGTGAATAGGCAGCACCGGCTTTAGAACTACCATAGGAGAAAACATTACTGTTGGTAAGAAATGGGATGGAAAATCCAAGAATAGAGTATTATATCAGTAGGTATCTGCACCCCTTGACAGGCTCGGTGAAAGTGCCTATCGGCTATAACTTGCAAAAGAATTGTTAGCCTAAAGTCAAGAAAGACTTAAAAGTATACATAGTAAAAAATTCTTATTAAGACTTTTTTCTTACTAAGAGTCAGAAAAAAAAGATTACCACTGACCACTCAGCAGTAAGTACTACTCAATTTGGAGGTAAGTATRTAGATAATAAAGCATGAATGGAATGTCAATTTTTATTTTAACCTCTTCCATGTTTTCAGGTAGAGGCCACAGTGAAATTGAGAAGTATCAAATTTAAAAATAGTAAGAGGATGTCTCAGTGCAGTGTGTGTGTAAGCTCAGAAACATAGCCTGTGAGAGACCATGGTCAAGAACTTAGGAAAAAAAGGTAAGTTTTATGGATGAATAACATCTACAGTTACATGAAGGATAATTTTAAAAAAATATTACTCCAAAGCCTTATCATTTATAGCATAAATTGGCTTTGACTGCCTAAGGCAATGAAGATACTTCCTTTGTCTGCATGTTTCATTTATGTTTCAGGACTTCTGGACCTTCTTCGGAACTGTCTGATATGTCTAACATGTCTAACTGTAAGACAGGATACTGAATTACATGAATCATGGGTCTGTTGATGACAGTTTTTATGAGCCCAAGATCCTAATTCATATTTGGAGAAAACATGACATAATAGTTGGACTATTTGAAGAACTATCATCACATGGCTAGGACAGTTTGAAATAGAAGTAACAAGAGAAACTGCAAGCTCTGTATTTTTTTTCTTGTTTTGAAAATGAAGTTAGCATTAGTTAGATGAGAATTATAACTGACCTTTAAAAGTATATTGCTTTTGTGATTCTTTTAACTTTGAAAATGTAATATAGCTAAGTATAAGTAGATTCAGATTTATTTGTGTGTGAGAGAAAGAGAGACTGAAATTATTACTTTCATGCTACAGGTCTCCAGTGTTGCCATTTCTATACAAAACACACAGAACAATTCAGCCCAAGCATATGCAGTATAAGCACATGTACACACAGACACACATATATTTGTTTTCCAGATTGTATATGTGTATCCATGTATTTTCATGCTTCATCTGCATTATCCTGTATGTTCCACTGAGCAGTATGTAATGGCTTCAAGATGTGCTTTCCGAAAATTTTAACTGCAGTAACAGGGCAAATGTTCTTTAAGTAAGTAGGGGACATGTTGATTTTCTGTATCAAAAATCTTGTATTTTTCACTGCGTGTATGTGGATGAGTACTCAAACCTTGCCTGTTGTTAAACACACACATATACTTTGTAGTGTTTATGTTTTAATTGACCAGAGAATTGTACAGTATAATTTTGTAATTGACCAAAGTAGTTAGTTATCTTTCTCAGAAGGATAGTTGCAGAGAATGATTTTTCTGGAGGTCTGTTCAAGACTAACAGAATCCATTAACATAAAAAATGGAATGGTATTGTTATGCTCCAGTGCTCTAATCCAGCTCTCATTTGATGGTGAACTTAAACACACTGACAAAGTTTTAGAAGATAGCTTGTACTGGCTTCAACAGAAGCAAGTAAAGATTTTGTTTGACCTTTCAGTTATAAAATTAGCATTGGAACAAAACCAATTTGCTAGGAAAAGCCCAGGCAACAGAAATAGGCAATGATTTATAATATAGTTGCATGAAAAATAGCTGTCTCTCTTAACATAAATGATTGCACTGGTTACAGTCACTTGCATATGATGTTTGCAAGGCCTGGAGCCATAAATGGGGAGATGTGTTGTCCCCCTTGTTGCTGCCTGTGCTCAGCTTGCTGCTGAGTTGCTTGGRTTGCTCAGGCTTTCCGGACCTGAACAAATACCAACCTGAAGGCCCTGGTTTTTTGCAGGATACATACTGACACGGAGCTGGCTTCTGATTATTTGCTTCGGTGAGGATGTGCAAAACTGTGTTAGAACTGTAAATGCAAATTCTGGATTTTGTTCCTTCCTTGCGTTTCACATTTTACGTTAGTTAGGTGTACAAAAAGACGTTTTAATGAAAATATTTCAGAAAGGAAAAGTGCAGATATTCTTTGAAGCCCTGAAAAGCTGCTCCCTCAAGTGAGAACACATGGTTGCTTTCCTTTTGTGGTCCTTCCATTTTTTTCTTAGCATTCCTGTGTGAATGCTTAGTGCTRTGCTTAGGTGCTAATAACGGGTGGAGGCTTTTAATCTGCTATGTGATACTAATGATAGTCATCTTAACTTGCTGGTGTTTGTAGCCTATGAAAGTGTGCCCCTGTCAAACCTTCTACAAACTGATAAAAAGCTTTATAGAGCCATGTTCTATAGAGCAGGTTAATTTAAAGCAGCGAAGGATGAAAAATAAAAATACAACCCAAAAAAACCCCAAAGCCAACAACAATGAAATTTTGTGCTCGATATCCCAAGTAAGTACATGAAATGAATAGTGAGCRTACCTGCAGTTCATGTCCTAGAGAAAAACACGGACGTGCTGATATCCATACAGCCTGTGCTTCACAGGCTTAAGCTGTATACGAAGTCCCGTGTTGCACTGACATATAAAACTCCCTATCTACAATAATGATCATATTCCCTCTTCTCCGTTACCCTTGGGAAAAACAACTGCTAGCCTGTGATCCGGCTGTATTAATGTAACTAGCCTGCAGAAGTACAGGGCGAATGGTGGTACATCTTCCATGGCATGTGCATAACATGTTTACTCTAACTTGTGGTAGCCTGCATAGTTGTTCACAGAAAGGTTGCAGGGTTGGGTTTGCTGACTGAGAGAGGTGGATTAATGTTTCAGGCTTCTGAAATAAATCCAGACATTCCCATGGCGAAAAGCGGAGTACGTTTTATCCTTGATACGATTTGGAGAATCCAGTGGTTTCTTTCAGCAGTATCAGAGCGAAAACCAGAGATAAGATGCTCGAAATACATACGAAATATGAGATAGTCTATTGATGTTGGTTTTGTCACAATGAAACAAAGGAGTATTTTTAAAGCTCTTCTGACACTGATTTTGACAGTTAAAAGTATGTCCTAATGAGGCTGTTAATTTTTTTTAGTTTTTGCAAGAATATAGAGAACGTCTACAAAGTTGTTTTTAACTCTCCAGTCCTATTTTGCTACTGTAACTGGGAGACTGGTGTAATTCAGGGAATATAAGAATGTATCCTTGTTAAGGTGGAAGTACCTTTCCCTAGTTCGACTTTTCTCATTCCTCATACCTAGACTAGTCCATTGACTCCTCAGATTTTACCATTTATTTGAATTTCCCTGAGCTTTTAAAGGCTTTTGCTCTGGCTTTGCTTTGCTTCTTTTCCCTAACAGTGAATTAAGTGTTGTATGTTTATAATACCCTGTGTTTGGACCTGTGGAAATAACTGTTCCCTGTCCAAAAACTGACAAAGTGGTAGATGCTACCTTTCTATCAGTGCCAACATCATCAGGCTGAGTAGAACATGACATTTTACACTGGGAAAAGCAGATGTAACTGTGATGAGTATGCTGTGCTCATAAAAGGCAAGTATATAAGATCTGGGATTTTGTGGAACTGTATGCCTGTAGGAGCGGGTCTTCATGGGATTAAACTTTCCTTTAGAAATGACTGCAAAAAAAACCCCAGTTAGCAAGCTCATTCCTGGAACAGCTTGCAGAGAATTTATTTCACAGTATTGGTGTTGTGATCAGAGGCCTGGTAACTCCACACTCAGAGCAGTTAAATGCTTGTTATATTAGGCTACAAGGTGAAACTAAGACAGGCATTTTATCTGCAAGCACTGGCTTTAGACAGAAGGGTTATCCTGTATAGCTGAGAATAGATGCCTACTCTGCATTATCCTTGACAGGAAATTTACCTTTTGCTACTGACTGTAGAGGAAAGTAAGTTAATCCCTGTAAGTATCCATAAGCTTGTGCCCATTCTGAGGAGGGCAGCTTGGCAGTTCAGTTGAACTAACATGTCTCAACAAGTATCTCTTTTGAGTATCTGTGGTTGTTGTCCAGTGTTTGGTGCTAGTTTGGTTTTTAGCAAGAAGATCAAGGTAAGACTAAAATCTCTAAAGAAAAATCAGAGGAAAAGGAGCGGGTACGCTTTTATTGTTTTATTGCTGAGTTGTAAGGCATAGTCACTGCCTTGTCACCTGCAGCAAAATTGAATTAAACTGGTAACAACTAGCAAACTTTCAGAGCTGATGAGAAAATTTCCTGGAGAGGAGGGGAATGAGGATGTTAATGTATACTGATCTTGACTAACAGGGATTTATTCCAAAACACTGTGGAGTGCTCTGCTTTAAATGGTAAAAAATACAACCGTAAGTTGTGGTTTACTAACCATAACTAGGGACTGACCACACAGGGAGTAACTGTGACATCCTTCAAGACAGTGTAGCAATGTTGGATGCCAAAGGATCTGGGTTCTCTAATTGAGATGGCAGGAGAAGAGTCCATTTTTGTGCATGAAGATAAGCTAGTCAGATTAAAACAATTACGCTTGTAAGATTCAGAAGAGCTATTATAAAGATCATTTAATGCAGTCATATCTAAAATTTTGTAAGTTGTCTTTAATCTCTAGTCTACTCACTCTAATGAGTAGACATATGTCGTGGTTTAACCCCAGCTGGCAACTAAACACCATGCAGCCACTTGCTCACCCCCCCACACTTTGGTAGGATGGGGGAGAGAATCGGGAGGGCACACGAAGGAAAACCTGTGGGTTGAGATAAAACCAGTTTAATAATGGAAATAAAACAAAGTAGAACAGTGATAACAACAATGATAACAACAACAATAACAGAATATACAAAGCAGGCAGTGCACAATGCAGCTGCTCACCCCTCACGTGTTCTGACCAAACGGCACAAGACGAACCCCCAGAGCCCCCCGTTTTTTTATACTGAGCGTGATGTCACATGGTATAGAATACCCCATTGGCCAGATGGGTCAACTGCCCTGGTTATGCTCCCCCCCCAGCTCCCCCTGCACCTGGCAGAGCATGGGAGGCTGAAAAGTCCTGGTGCAAGCACCACCCAGCAACAACCAAAGTATCAAAGGGCCATCAACGTTCCTTTCATTACCAAACCTGAAACACAGCACCCCCTCCAGCCACTGGGAAGAGAGTTAACTCTGTCCCAGCCAGAACCAGGACAACGTACAATATGGAAGCAATAATACTCAGATACTAACAAAATGGCTACTGTAATATACTTTAAAAATACTGCAGGTGTTTGTGACACTAGAGTTCTGTTCTGACGACCTTGAAGTGATATTGAACCCCCGAATAATTATTGGAAAACTGAGCAACTGCCTGATCTTTTAAGTAGCACCTAACTTTACTCCAACTGATTGTTAGTGTTTTGCTTTTGTGCTTTTAGAAAAGCACTTCTGAACTTAGTTTTAGTATTACTTCTGTGAAGCAACTCCAGTTTCTGGTGACTGATCTTTCATTTGACAGGACGAGAAAGAGCACTTGCTACAGACAGGATTTGTAAAACTTCAGGATTATATATAGAGAGATGGAAGCAGGTACATTGTTGAAATTTTAGTTTGATTCTAGTATGATTAGGTTTCAAGCTTACGTTCTGCTCTTAAAAGCTTGAGGGCTTTCCCCCACAAATGCCAATCAACCACAACCTCTCTTGCTCTTGCTGGAATGATCTGTGCTCACTAGTCTGTAAATCAATTGTAAATCCATTGTAATCTGGGAAGTAGAATTATCTAGTCCTTTACGTAATTTGGGTATATTCAGGAAAGGTGTCAATGAGAGATCTTTCAACCTTCATGAATCACTGAGCAAAGCACAGTATTGTGTGAATCATCCATATGGCACTTATTATCTTTTAAGTGCAGATGTACTGTGACAGTTGGCCACTTACACTTATCAAAGTCAACTTTATAAGTTACTGCTTCACCATCAGTCCTTTGGGAACCAAGTCATATATTGGTTTTCTGTGGGCTTTTATGAAGTTGCGCAGTAGCTTCTAGACAATGTACACTTAAAACACAGTGTTAGTCAAGTTGTATGAAAAATTGGGAGTCACTGTACCTTAGTTCAAAGTTTCAGTTAGCATATGCTGTTCCCTCCTGTTCAAGCTGTGTCACAGGTCAGTTTACTGAACGAAGCACATGGGTTGTAGTAATCAGAGCCCAATTTGCATTTTCTAACTGCAATATTTAGCTTTGATATCATGATGTGGAATAATGAGGTCAATATTTTGAAACATTTAGTCCTGAGTTAAGCAAATGTATGAACTAAAGTGGGGAGAAAATATGTAATCAACTAGTCATATGATTCTTGGTATCTTGTCAAACCACAATTGCTTTTYAAGTGTTAATTCCAGAATGTTCATATTTGTTTATTTCTTAGTTGTGAATTTTATGCTTGTCTTGCATATATGCAGGTATATTTTTCTTTGTTACAACACAACTTTTTATAGAAACAAATAGAATCTCTACAAATGCTACAAAGATTTTGTTCTGGTGATCTCTGCCCAGGACAAACAAAACAATGTTTTTATTTTGAAAGCCTTGGCTTTCTACAGTTATTCAAGGCTTGTCTGACAACAGATATTTCACAGCTGCTGGTTTCTTTCTTAGAGACCTCAACACTACACATTGACTCCTTGACTTTCAGCAAATAGAACTAAGGTCCAAATTCTATGTGGGGTGAACTTAGATGCTGAAGACTGAAATGTGCATTCTCACCTATCCTCCTAGGTCAGTATCATAAGCACCTGGTGTCCAGGGCTTTGTTGTTATTCATGTCCAGAAGCATTTATTTTGGTAGACCTTAGCAGATGTTGTTCATATCTGAGGCTCTTTGGATTTAATGGTGTGTTTTAACACTGCAAATTTTACGTAAGTTTTAATGCCAAACCCGTCACAGAAGTGCGGTTAGAGCTAACATCTCTATCTACTCAAGTAGGTATCTCCATCACAGCCCATCATGGAGCTGTGATCTTTTTCTGTTCTCATCAATTTTCTATTTGTTTTTTACAATGACACCTCACTTGCAGCCCAAAGTCCTGTGAAACAGTAAGTTTTCAGGCATATTCCTCTCTTAGGTGCTTCATTTGGCTGACTTAATCAGCATACTGAGGCAGGGATATTTTAGATGTTGCAGTTTTTAATCTTTTTTTCTTAAGGTCTGTGCCCTTTTGATGAATTGTGCAAGGAACTTAACAGGGTAATTTAGGAAAACTTGTAGTTTATGATGGCAGAAGCCCAAGAGTTAGGCACTTCTATGCTCAATTTCATCATTGGTTAATATTCTTTTCTGTATCTGATTCTAAAAGTGTACTTCTGAAAACCTGGTGGCTAAAGCCTGATGTGAAAACAATTCCTCCAAGTATGTCTCTTGTCTTTCTTGTGTACGTTAATAGTTGGCATAGACTTCTGTACAGCTATGTTGTCCAACGGTAAGTGATCACCGAGATGGAAGGTGTCACCTTCTGGCATTGCAATGCAAGCCCCAAAGCCCAGAGAAGACGAGGGAAAAAAGGTAGGAAACAGTGTAACAGCGTTCTGCAAGGTATGAAGCAGAAGACTCTTGAGTAGTTTTTCTGGTAGGGTAAGATACAGAAGGAGCTATTGGAAATTACAAGATGACTGTGCAAGTTCAGCCTGACATGGGCTTTTAAACCTGGCCATTGATGGTGCTCATCAAGTCTTGCAGAAATCATATTTGTTTCTAACATACTTGGTTTTCCTCCAAAATTTTGTTTTGTTGCTCTTCTATCAGTGTGTTTTAGTCTGTTGTCTGCTGTCTAGGTGGTAGTTATTGTTATTGTAAACACTTTTTAAATGTGAAACTTTTTTAAAGTTTGTGAAACATACGCTTTTGGTTTTCTACATTTACAGCTACTCCTGTAGGTGCTTCCACAGTTAGTCTTGTGTTTTGTTGGGAAGACTTAAATTTCTCATTTGAACCTCTTCCAAGATGCATTTTATGGAGTTCTTAATACCTGGGTGTGTCAACCAAATAGAGTCTTTTAGATAAGCAGGCTCTAAAGCAATGACTTTTTAAGTGGCAGTCTTACAGCTATGTTTGGTGACCAGTGTGACTACTGGTTGCTTAGGTGATGTTAAAAAGTGGTATGTGTATATCAGAAGTGCAGGAAGAAACAACAGAAGAAAATTGAAAGACAGAACATTAAAGTTGGTTCATGGTGCTTGAAGGCAACTATTGAGTAACAGTGAGTGAAAAGTGTCAGATTTTAGTTGTACCTAAGTGTAAGTAGTGTAAGTGTAGAAACACTAACACGGGAGAAAGGAGGGTCAACTGAAAGGAGTTTCTTCTGTGTTGATGGCTACTTCCTGGATGTGATTTTTTGATTTTGCCCTGAAATACTAAGAATTTTTTTACTGAATGAGAAGAAAATTTTTTACTCACTGAGTTTTGAACTGTTGTGTGATTTTTTTCCCTTGTGCTTGCACAGGATGAGTTTCTTGTAACATATGTGCTGTGCTCTCACTCTCTGGATGACATTGGCTACCCCTGCCTAGTGCAGGGCTTCTGCCAGGAGAAGACCGTGAAGTCTGGCCAGAAAACACAGATCCAAAGCAGACAGTTTTCCAAAGGTCCATGACATCCTTGGGTAAAGGATAGTGGAAATTCACACAGGCTGAAATTATTTCCATCTTGAAAACTGGAGACACTTTGAACTGGAAGAGACACTTTGAATTGGAAAAATAAAATATTTTGTCTTTTACTAAGTAGCATTTGCCTTGATGATAAAACAGAAATATTTCCAGTGTGATTTTGTAATCACAGTAGTGCAACATGGAGCGTAACTACTACTATTAATTCCATATAATTAGATTTAAAAAAAAAATAATGGAAGGAGATTTAGAAATGTGGATTTTTCTATCACCTTTAACTTTAGTCCACGCTAGAGAGTGGGGTAGTAGAGCACACAAATGTTAAGTCCATTTGAAGACTTTGGCAAATTAGATTAGTATACAGTAATGGCAGATGAAGAATGAAGTTTTCATTCAGCTCAAGAAAATGAAAATTCAGACCTTAAATTGTGCTCTGGGTGTATTAGCTTAGTATTAATTTTTTAAATAAGACTTATTAACTTCTGTTTTAATTAAAGATAAATATATTTAATGGAGATTCAGGAGGTCTTTGAGTTTTTGTGTAGGGGTAGGATTTTTTTTTTAGCAGGAGTAACAGATCACTTTTCTGCTTGGATTATGATGTAGCATAGCTGTTGACATAAAAGGACCGCAAGTGTGATCCTCCTATGTCCTTTTTCACAGCATATGATGTAGTTTTAATTCAGCGTGTTGTTCCGTCTTGTGATACAAGAAGAAATTAGCAATAATTGTCAATTTTTTCAGAGAATTGCTTGACTTTTTAAATCAAGACTTAATTTCTAGAATACAACTTTTTTCAAGGATTTGCAAAGAGAGGTGGCACTTCAAATGTGAGTAGTAGAACTTACCGAGGTCAGTTTTGTAGTTGGGGTGATGGCATAGCTCCGTGGTAGCTTTTGCATCCTTTATTTAGTGCTTTTATCCATCTAAGAGGCACTACAGTATGGCTGTTGAGAATATTAGAAAAAAATAAATTATGTCTGGTTTTGTCTTCCAGTTCAAACATTAAAGCAGAAATTTATATGATACTGTATTAGAAATATAGTTTATAGAATCAATATAGATGTGAATTGATTTGCAAAATAGGTTTTCTTATTTTAGCTYTCATGCTGGCTTGCAGCTTTTGTAGAAATATGGGTTAACTGTCTCAGATGAAAGAACAGAAGCATAAATAGAAGATCTCTGAATATTTGTCTGACAGTAATCCCCCACAGAAAAGACCGGTATTAAGTCTCTCTAGCTCTCCTCAGAATTTGTCAAGCCATTTCCCTTAGCTGTCCCTGAAGTAAGTGTGGGTTTTCTAATTCCCACTTGGGTAAACAGAAAGTTTTGTTTAGGTACTAAGAGTAATAGTGAGTATCACAGGAACTGCTGTTTGGTCTGTTTCAAAATTTTATTGTTTGCTTTCCTTTGAACTTTATGTTGCTATTATAATCTTGCCTTCTGCCATTGTTGTATAAACAATTATGCTACAGCTATGCCTATGGCATTTCTCTGAGCAGTGTGTCACTGTCATCTATCCTAAGACAAATTGTCCTTGCTTTATTCTTACAAATACTTATATAGAAATAAAGAGGTTAATTGTTATTAGGCATTTCCTTGCTTGAAATTATTTCCATTTTATCGTAATTAGTCATTACATTCATCAAGGGATTGCTCTGAATTTTAACAAGCACTAGTAGCACTTGTAGCAAATTTTATTACTAAAACTTATGTGAATGACTGCAGCATTTATTATAAATGTGAAAAATAGCATCATTTTTTGAAAGCATAAACCATGTTAGTAATAGGTTCCATTATTTGACATAATTGATTTATATAAATAATATCTTTGCCGTGCTGATTGCATATTTTTTTTTATTACTAGATATAACCCAGTTTAGCATTTCTGCATTTGGAGAGGAAAAATGGGAATTGATAGGACTGAAGACTAACCAGAATTAATTCTATTACACTCTCTTTTGTATAGAAGCATACTATGTAAAGGCTGGTGATGTGTCAGTTTTCTTCGCCAWTTATTTATTTATTTCCCTTTTCAATGTTGTGTCATGCTAAAGAATGGTTGGGGTTTTTTCCTGCGATGTTATATCCTTTGGGACAGGGTTGGATTGGATTATGGGGAAGTAATTTTTCTTTCTTATGCACTATTCTCTGTTATTTGGAAGAGAATTTTGAGTGACTGTAATGACTTTGCTGCAAAGGATCCCCTGCAGTGGCAGCTCACTATATATCAGTAGTCTGCACGTTTGGAAGGTAATGAGGAGGTTAGTGTTCTGCAAGGTCACTTAGGCAGTGCTTGAAATCAGGTACTGAAGAGGTGGATTGCTGTCTTTCTTGACTTTGCTGTCTGGAAGGCAACCTGAGTGAAGAGGGGGTTGTCTACACCTCCTAAACTTAACTCTCTGATGTTGCTCCCCGTCTTTTCAGCCTGCTGACTCTCTATACCTTTCTCTCTTGCATTGTCTTTCTTGAGGGAATCAGGTTAAAAAGAGGTATGTTGCTTTCTCCAGCCAGACTCTGTCTTAGTCATAGATACGGGACTCTCTAAACAGGGAACTTCAGCCCTCTTCTGGCCTGTGTATAGCTATGGTGGGTAGCTTATGGTGTAACACTGGTCACCTGTGTTCAAGAGAATGCAATATATCTTTCAATCAGTATGCTAACTTCATCTTAATTTCTTCTGTTCTCTTCCCATGTGTAGAAATTAATTAGTTGCTTTTATCCTCATGAGCCTTTAGATTTTAACCGTGTGTTGTACTTAGAGTGGGGAACAAGTAAATATTCCCTGAATATTCCCTGAATATTTTATTAAGTAGCTACTGCAGGAAGGAAACTAGACCTTTCTTTCCATCATCTCAATATCACTGGGTTTCCATTTTCAGTTGTCTTATGGATTAAATGATTCTGTAGGTGATTAGTCTTTTCTTAAAGAGCAACAACAAGATTTTTTTTTTTTTCATTCCTTTTTATTTTTCTCTCTTTTGGCTGCCTTTTCCTCCTCTTTCGTCCCAGTGGTTGGCCCAGCACCTGGAGTGCCTGACTTGACTCTCCAAAATTTGGTCAGACGTCTTTTGGGACTGGGAATATGGGAGGATGTTATCTTAGTAGTCACGACACTTACTCCATTAGATGCATACATGAAGTTTCTTTTGTGACTCCATTGTGTGTAATTGGTATGGACACTTGGATTTTGCAAACTCTGTCAGTTTGATTTTCAGGAATCTTCACGTCTGAGCTGCTCTCATTCATCTGAGATGTGAGCATCATCTTCTGCTGCAAGAATGGTATTCTCCTTTCCCTTTAATGGTCTTTTACAGATTCCCCTCTGATTGTTTTGTTCTGTATCTTCAGAGTTATCCCACTTTAAATTGTATCAAGGGCATGCAGTGTCTCTATTGATTTTCCAAATTATTAAGGACATAGATGTTGCACATTTTGATTGGTAGTAGTATAGTAACTATTACATGTTATTTCTCTGTTGTTTTTTTTTCCTTTTTTTATTTCCTTTGGATGCTCCCTAGTTGGGTTAAAATCAGAAAATAATTTAATTTTAACAATGTTTCATAATTTTGAAATACTGTTTCTTGAATATTAGTGGCTTAATTCCTATTTGGTTAATTCATCAGCAAGGAAAAGATTTAACATAAAAATATATGAAAACATTGTTAAATATAACTAAGTAATTCTCTTATTTAATCTTACTGCAGGTTAAATATGAGGTAGAGTTCCCTTCTGACACAATTGTACAATTGCTATTTTTTGAGCATCTCAGGATTTAGATCAGTGCAAAACTATATTTCTTGCAGACCAATATAATATATATTGCAAAATTATGGTAATGACATTCCATTCCTGTTCCATTCAAATACATTGGTATATGGGTTTTTCTGTACTGCAGACTTCAGCATAATAAAGAGCTACGTGAAGTAGCTTAGATAACAGAGGTGCGGAAGGCATGGCAGCATTGAGTTTGAGTGCAGTAACATACTCTGCGTCACTTGGGTAGCATACAGCATACTGTAACTGTGGAGCTCTTAAGCCACAGAAGGACTGTTATGTTTTGGGGTGGCACAATATAAAAGTAGATTTGTAGTAAAATAGGGTAAGAACCTGAGCCATTGAGAAAAATTAGGATAACTATTTTTTATTCTTTATGGCTGTGATGTTTATTATTTAACTCCTATCACCTTCTTTCACAGCCAGTTTCAGGACAGGGAGGAGAAGGAATTGTGATTCTTTCTTCTTTCCCCTTTGTTGCCAGCAGTAGTGAAAGGTGTAGTAAACTGCAATTTACAAGCAATTATGTCTGTAATGGTACTGGTCCATCTGTAATGAAGGCATGAAACTCATTGTATTCACATCTGATTTAAAAACAGTCCTGGTAATTCTTAGGATGAGTCAGTGACAAGGGATCCCCCCAGATCTTTGTTTTGCTGCAGGGCATGCGGTTGCAGTGGCACAGAAATGCGTAATGATGATTTGTCTCCAAAACTATGCTAGATCCAGGGCAAGATTAGACTTTATTAACTTACTACGAGTAGAGAGAAGTTTTAATCTTGGTAACAAGTTCTCGAGGTGTAATTTTATTATTCAGAATCATGCATAATGTTTGGACAGGTTTTTTAATTTCGGCTTTAAGAATGGAAGTCATCATTCAAGTCCTTTTGTCCTTAAGAAGCTGCTGATTCTGGCAGCCTCTAAACCTTGCTGAGTTTGTTCTCAGTAGCATCATATTGGAAAGGGGGTATCACATCTCGCAAGCATTTTCTATTCCATCAAGATTGGCCAAAGTGAGGCGTGTTTTAGTAGCACTTTGTATGTTTCTTTTTCCTTGAGCAAGGTTTAAGGTGTTTTTCCTCAGTTAACTCATCTGTCACTTTCTAAAGCTGAAGTTCACTGTAATGTTTTTGGAAACAGAAGACTTCAGAGAAGCCTTAGTATTAAGAACTGACAGTCTGATCTATTCCTGCTTCCCCTAAAAATTGTGTATCATGGATTGGAGCTTTTGCATCTGAAACCGATGCTCTAATCTGTCAGTTCTGTAATTGCTTCCAGAAGGTGAAGTTTAAAACTGCAGGCTATCAGTGTCTTCTTCAGTGCCTTTTTACTGACTGCCTGGAATTTAATCCTTTTAAGTATGTACTGTCAGCACAGCCCAACAGTATTTTCTGCTTAGAATCTGTAACAATTACCTCTTAGAACCTCGTTCCTTGTTGGATAAACAATACACCATTAAACATGACTAACTACAAGTTTCAGTCTCTCCTTTGTGGTCTTCACTGAACATAAAATGCATTTTTTTGTAGTAGATTCTCTACCGATCATCCAAGTTGCCTATATTTATTCCAAATGTGTTGCCCTCGGAAGGAAAAAACATTTGGTAACATTACTTTGCCCTCTTTTGAGTCAAAATCGTAAAACATAGGAAATAAGGAATGTCTTTTTCAGGATAAAAATAAACTTTCTGAAAACATGTTACCTTTTTTATTGCTGCTACTGTAATTATTATTTTATGGTACTCARTCTCTTTTTCCATCCAGGCACCCATATTGTTAACTGTTTCCCGTGATACCACTCAATCTGTTCACATACRTATTTAGAATGGGAATAATGTGCGTTTTCATGCAATGGTGTTGTTGGGCTCTGTTCTCTCACACCTCACCACAAATATGTCACTGTCAGCAACAGCAGTATTGTGGTAGTGGAAGGAGATCTCCGGCTACAGGCACTCATCTGCCTTAATTACCACACAATGACACATATTCTACTTCTGCAAGAAGTTATCCTGTGCTGTCAAAGTCAGTTATCAGCCCTGTGAACAACGAGAAGTACAAAACCAGGCTCCTGAAATGAGTTGAGCTCTAGGTGTGGAGAGGAAGAAAAAAAGATTTTCATCTTTGAAGGTGCGTTTAAGGAGAGAGGGGTTGATGGGAAAAGAGGTGGCAGCTAGGTAACGTAATATGAATGATAAGACCAGAAAAGGTTTTTAGTTAAGCATAAAATTGTGAATAATATTGTTGAATCTTTTCAACCAAATTCATTAATATGTTTCTTCTTGTTCATATAAGCTCATATAGACTTTGGAGGTTGACTATACTTCAAATGGGCTTGGAGGTTTAATTCACTTCAAAATAAAATAGGTAGTTGCTTGATTTGTAGTTCTGTCTTTCTCTAATTGACTGTGTGAAAGAGTATGTATGTGTATACTTTTATATGATAGGGAAAGTGTGAAGTGTATGATGGTCCTTCTTACGGGAAATTATTGTTTACATAATTAGATTTGATTCCTTTTGTATCCTTCAGGAAGTGTAATTCAGTCTGCAATACCTTGCTTTACTATTTGAGAGCAGAGATAGTGAGATCCATGCTTTGTCCCCTTGAGCCGGAATTATTCTTTCTGTTTTTTCTAATATAACAAATCTGGGGAATTCTGTTCTGTTCAGTGTATTAATTCATGCAAATATTTTTTTTTCAGATTGCTTTTAAATAATTTGGATATTTAAGTGCTTGTTTTATCGAATAGCTTTTGGAACCAGTAAGATGATCGTGTATCTGCAGACTTTCCATGAAAAGTAGTTCATAAAAGCTTTGTGAGGATGCCCTTTTTAGCGACCTTCCACAGACTCTTCAGTTGTCAGTGTAATCTCCAGGGAGAGGAAAAATGGTTTTTCCATGGATGTGCTGCAGAACCATTTGAAAGGGACTGTGTCACTGTTACAAACGTGCAGCACTTCAGAGTGTTCTCGTATTGAATAGGGACGTTTGGCACTTGAGACCTTGTTCTTTTTTTGTAGTATACCTCTTTGTGGCACAAGCTTTGTTCTGTGGAAAAATAATGGAAGGTGAATGTATTTTTACAGCTGCTCTTCTTCACTGAAAATGCTAAAGAACTATTAATTTTATTCCTATTTCTTTACTAATGTGTGTCAAGAATTCACTCTACAGAAATTGTTGGCAAAGTTAAGGAAAAAATATATGTGGGTACCTATGGCATGACGTAAAATCTTCGTAGTACTATTGCCATGGTACCTAGTCATCCAATATACATTGTATCTTCTGTTTTCTCAAGTAATGTCGCTGAAGTGTAGAATTCAGAGAGTGTTGTCAGCGTCTGCTTCAGCATTTGGTTGTACTGTGATAGGGTGTACCATACATACTAGCTTGAGCAACAGTATGAAGATTGTAATAATTATAAACCCAACTTTAATTAAGAGTAGCCTTTGTTAGATTGGGTGCCTTAAAACTTAGATCAAGGGCATGTCATTTTACCTTGCTTTACATTTGCATAAGGAAAGTGTGTATGTAGAGAATATATTGCACAATATTTTGTATTTTTCATATTTTATGTATTGTATCATATGATAGAATCCTATGTCATGCACTACAGAATGTAGTGTTACGTATTTTATAGTTTACTGATAGTAGTATGAGTATATAATATATGCATATGTAGTGTAAAGCGTGGCGTAGAACAACATTGACCTTAAATTATCTGAAGCGTGCAGGGCTGAACTCTTACCTTGGAGCTGTTCCAAAACTAACAGGACCAAATCTGTGTGCCGATGGCAAGAAGCAAGTGATTGCTCCATCACTGTGGACAGATAGCTGTCATGTTTCACCCTCCTTGGRAATGTAAAGGAGAGAAGCAGCAAAGTGGAGTACAGCCCTTGGATGAGTTAATATGTGCTATATATTCTGTGGTAGAGTGTGTGGCTGTAGTTTTTGGGCTGAACTTCTTACAATAGCATCTTGATGTAATTGGTTGCTGTAAGAATTAGTACTCTGATATAGACGTATTTTACTGCTAACGTAATTCCTAGCGGACTGTATGCCTGTACTGCAAGGGTATATYTTCTTCTCTGTGGGCTAGTAATTTATTTGAAAGATTTATCTGTGTACATCTTTTGAGTTTTTCACATTATTTTCCTCAAAGCACTGCTGTCTTTGTATTGTATGCATCGAAGCTTGGGAATAACTTGTAATTATCTGACCTTTTGGAAGTAGAGGAATACTGAAGAATGTGACATAAGGAAATACAGATATTTCTGAGTAAAAAGCCTGTGGTCTTAAGCTTTCAAGGCTCTTCATATCTTTGAGGAATCTCACCGATGTCAACTAAGGCCAAAGACTTCAGCATTCTGCTGTTACAGGTTCTGCCATTACAGATAGCCAGCCATTTGTTTGTTTTGTTAGGCAAAAATGGGATTTTCTTGATGTGAAAAGGCCAGTTTCTCCTTTAACATTACTTGTAACTAATACACATTTCATTTATCAAAACCTAAAGTAACTGAAATGCAAAATCATCCAAATTCTAGTACATTCATTATGGCTGCTGAATTTAACAGTGCTTTAGCATTAGCATAGTCATTTATGTATTTAATCACTCATAAAATAAGTCTACAAACTAGAAATGCAGAGCTAGTGCAAACTTAGGATCTTAATGTTTCTACTCCTTCATTTGTTGAAATGGAAAAAACTTACAGGTTTGTTGTGAGAGGGAGAAAGGTATTAATGTTTGTGAGACATGTTCACTGTAGCTATGATCACTGCAGAAAAGCATATGAAAAACTAATCATTATTACTTCAGACCATAATTGAAGTAATACACAGTAAGACCTATGGAGAAAAAAGGGGTAGTGAATAGTTTTTCATTAACGACTGCAATACATTTTGTGCCTTCATGGAAGTGTCAGCCCTTTTGGAGAGATGTATACCCAAGATCGTATTCTGCAAATACATGTGATCCAAACTAAGGCTGTATTAGGAACCTACATACAAAAGGCTGTATTAGGAACCTACATACAAAAGCTCATTTCCGAGCTTTTTGAATGTTGGACTTCGCAACTGCGGTCCTTTAAATGTTATATAAAATGCTTTGTCTTTTAAGAGGGCTGTTTTGCACAACAGTTCTTCCAAAAGGATAGCAGAAAGCAACATCCCTTTCACTCAGTTTCTGCCATATTTCAAGTATCTGCTTTCTGCTTGCAACTTTGCCAGAAGAGTTCTCAAGAATTTTTTTATGATCAAACAGCGTTTTGTTTAATTGGCATGACCTTTCCCTTGTCTGGCCTCCCTACTTTCTTCCCCAGAAAATAACATTTATCCTGAGGTAGACATTGACAATTTCCATGCTAAATTTTGGTGGTAAAGAGCTTGATGAAGTTATATTCCAAGGGAGGAAGGGGTGGGCAAAACCCCTAATTGCTTATTAGTATTTTCTGGTAATGCATGCAACTGAGCAAGTGGCATGACAGCAGCCAGGTGGCTGTATTGGCCTTTTATCCACAGCAAAACAGCATCAATCCCTATATGCAATTCATAAATGGATTTCTAAAGTATTGTGTGGCCCTAGCATCCAGACAACATCCACAATATGTATCTTCATACACCCTTCTTTCCAGCTTTTTCTTTCCAGTGAATAGGGTGTTGGAAATGAAAGTGCTCAGTATACTGTATGAAATCAAGTTGATTTGTGTAATTTTTTAATGAGGATTACTTAGTCTTCTAATAACTAAAGAGCAAAGGAAGACGGTATCATCAGCACATGATATTAAAGATGGTAAAAACTAGCTATCTATAAAGGTGGCTGGTTTATATCTGCTTCTAAGCAATAGAGGAAAGTGATATATTTAGTAGTTGCTAAACTGAAATATTCTCCTTCTCACTCTACTTTGGTTTCCTGCACATTACAATTAATGTGACATTTCTTTACATTTTGGAGAAAGTTTATGTTGAAGAAATTACAGTAAGAATCTAGCATTTTTAATGGTTTTACAATCAAAAATACTGTGATTATTGAAATAAGTATGGTTCCTAAAAATCCTTTTAAAAAATTTGTATAATTAGCAGCTCTTCTGTCTGGGATTTGAGTGTGTTTGAGCTGCCTCTTTTCTTACCTCAGTTCTTAGTTGGATTGCTTAAACGTGTAGATCCAAAATAAGCACCATATTGATAGCAAACAATTTAAAGGCATTTAAGATATGTAACAAAGCCTGTTGTAAGATGCCTGGTTGTTCAGCCTGTTCTCAGTCCACCTCATGTCTGCTCATGCAGCCCATACTTCATCAGCTTTTTTCTGAGGATCTTACATGAGACAGTGTCGAAAGCCTTACTTATGTCAAGGTAGACAATACCCACTGCTCTCCCGTTGTCTGCCAAGATCAATGGTATTTGCTTCTTAGTTGAAGCTAATTTTCTGTTACGTGTGAAGGAAAATTATCATAACAGACTTTGAAAACTTACCATGTCTTTTTGCCTGCCGTTGTCTTGAAACTTCGGATGCTAAAGTTTGTAACAGAAGAACTTCTTTCAGTATATTTGGAAAATAATCCAAAGTGAGAAATGATAGAGCATGACAGTCACTGTCATGGTGGGCTATTGAGAGGACCGGTAAGTTATAACTGTTAGAGAAAGTTTTATCCTGGGAGATAAAGACTGTAATGTGGGAAGCTCAGGCTGGTAAAAAGGAACAAGTCAGTAAGACCTGGGAAAAGATGTACTCAAGAAGAACCTGCAGAAGAATTACCCCTCAGATTATTAGTATGCTCTATAAGCGACTTTTGTTCCACAGGCAAACGGTACAGAAGAACGAGTTGAACTGAGAATCCCAGAATGTTTGAGGTTGGGAGGGACCTCTGGAGGTCATCTGGTCCAACCACCCTGCTTAAAGAGGGTTACCTAGAGCCAGTTGCCAAGGATCATGTCGAGATGGCTTTGAAGATCCACAAGGATGGAGACTCTGCCACCTCTCTGGGCAACCTGTTCAAGTGCTCAATCACCCTCACAGCAAAAAAGTGTATCCCGATGTTCATACAGAACCTCCTGTGTCTGGGTTTGTACCCACTGCCTCTGGTCCTGTCACTGGGCACCAGTGAAAAGAGCCTGTGTCTGTTTTCTTTACACCATCCCTTCAGGTATACCTTCACACCCTCCTTTCAAGTACACACATTGATGAGGTGCCCCCCCCGACCCTYCTCCAGGCTGAACAGTCCCAGCTTGGTTAGCTTTTCCTCATAGGAGAGACGCTCCAGTCCCATCATCATCTTTGTGGCCCTTCACTGGACTGTCTAGTAGCTCCATCTCTCTCTTGCACTGGGGAGCCCAGAACTGGGCACCGTACTCCAGCAGTGGCCTTACCAGCACTGCGGAGGGGAAGGATCACCTCCCTCGACCTGCTGGCAGCAATCCTCCTGAGGCACTTCTTTCCCGTCACCTCCCAAGTCAGTCATTTCATGGTAGAAAGTTAGCGGGTTTGTCAAGCATGACTTCCCCTTAGTGAATCCGTGCTGACTGCTCCTGATCCCTCTCTTGTCCTTCATGTTCCTGGAAATGGTTTCCCGCATTAGTTTTTTGAGCATCTTCTCAGGGATCCAGGAGTGGCTGACCAGCCTGTAGTTCCCTAGGTCCTCCTTCCTGCCCTTTTGGAAGATAGGAGAGGTGTTTGGTTTCCTCCAGTCATAGAATCTCAGAATCACAGAATGATTTGGGTTGGAAGGGAACTCTAAAGATCATCTAGTCCAATCCCCTTGTCATGGGCAGGGACATCTTTCACTAGATCAGGTTGCTCAGTGCCCCACCCAGCCTGACCTTGAACACTTCCGTGATGAGGCATCCACAACTGCTCTGGGCAACCTGTTCCAGTGTCTCACCACCCTTATTGTAAAAAATTTTTTCCTTATATTAATCTAAAACTACCCTCTTTCTGTTTAAAACTGTTGCCCCTTGTCCTATCATTACAAGCACTGGTAAAAAGTCTCTCCCCATCTTTCTTGTAAGCCCCCAATATGTGTATTAAAAGGCCACAATAAGGTCTCCTCAGAGTCTTATCTTCTCCACACTGAACAATCCCGACTCTCCCAGCCTTTCTTCACAGGAGAGGTGTTCCAGCCTTCTCATCATTTTTTGTGGCCCTCCTCTGGACCTGCTCTAACAGGGCCATGTCTTTCTTGTGCTGGGGACCCCAGAACTGGATGCAGGACTCTGGTGCGGCCACTCTAGAGCAGGTAGAGGGGGGCAATCATGTCCCTCGACCTGATGGCCACGCTTCTTTTTACGCTGCCCACGATATGATTGGCTTTCCGGGTTCCTCCTGCAGCTCAGCACACCACTGGCCACCTTTGCCACAAGGGCAGAGTGCTGACTGGTCCACCAGGCCCCCCATGTCCTTTTCTGCACAGCTGGGATGGGTCACCCCCAGAAACACTGCGCGGAGGTCTTGCAGGCTGAAAAGGGTCACTGCTTCCAGTGCTGGAGGAGTCCTTGCAGGATGCAGGGCAGGAGCACTTAGGTGTGCCCAGACTTCCCAGGGGGATGTTGTTCAGGGGCTTGTGGAAATGTGCGAGGCTCATCTGAGGATGTATCTGGGAACGTCCAAAGGCAGTGGAAGAGGATGGGTCTAGCTGGATGGAGGAGGATGCAGCATGGAACTCATAGCAGCAGTTGGACTCATAGGAAAATTCAGGTTGGARAGGACAGCAGGAGGTCGCCCATGAAACTTCTTGCTCAAAGCAGCATAGGCAAGGAGGTCAGAGCCTGTGGCGCAAGGCTTTCTCCAGCCTGGTCTCCAGCCAGGAGAGAGCCGCCTTCACACTCCTCAGAGTCATTGAGCATTTGCACCATGTGCAGGACATGGTCCCGGGCAGCCTGCTGTTCACTGAATATCTTTCAAGTGATTTGTGTCTTAATAAAATGTAAGGCAAGTATGTGAGTATTTGAGCATAGTGATAGTAATAGTTTCAGGTACATTTCAGCTGGTTTTGCTGGTAAGTCTGTATTTAATTTTATTTTGACAACATTTAAACATTGATGAGATATGTTACAATGGTATAATTTGAAGAAGATTAAATAACTAAGTTTTTTTTTTAATATTAAGCCAGTTTTCAGGAGTACTGCTTTAAAAGCAGTTTGTTGTTCACCATATACACAGTGCAACGTAAATTATTGACACATTCTGGATATGCAAATCTTCGTGGCTGTGCTTGGATTTGCATCAGAATTTGAAGTAGCAGCTCTCTTGCAAGTATTCTGGTTTTGTAATGAGGTATTGGTTCACTTTGTTGTAGTTCAGTTTTACAGAGCATTGCTTTGTTCATTCAGCAGTTTAGTCTCTGGCCTGCCAAGAAGATCCTGATGAGTTCCAGTTTTCCTTTTGRAGAACAGAAGCACTTGAACACTGCAAAACAAACGTGCTTTCAAAATTACTACCACTAACTGCTGGCAGAGTGTGTGTCTTACTTTGTCAGTTTCACTGCAAAATAGAGTGTGTTTATAYAGGAGGCTTTCTGTGGTAACTTTGTTAATATCAAAGATGCAGATAATATTTAATAAATGGCTTCTCCATTTTGCTACACCTGTGAACCTCTGTTTTGAAGAGAGGAGTGGTTATTTCTGTCAGAGCACTGTCACCTCAGACAGTATTCCAGGCAAATTCTGCAGCTCACAGAGCACATACGTAGTACTGAAGATTCTCAGTTCTAACAATCAAATCATTATATGGGTTGGTAGTCACAAAGATTTCATACTTTTTGTGTTGTGGTGTTGCTGGCAAGGACTTTGTAAAGCGGGAGGTTACATAACAAGATAAATCTACTGTGAAACTTGAGACTTTGGCAATTCTAAGACAATATAGCATTTGTATTACTGCTTTACCACCTAGTGAGGTTTTATGAAAACGAGCAGTAAACACAGAACTCAGTGTTCTTAAAGGTGACTGAGTCATGCAGGCATTGGGCGAATATATGTAAAGGTCATTGTAACATTAGTTTAAATGAACCTTATTTTCCAGTCCTTTAGGTTATTTGAGCAAGCACACTTCCTTAGTTGTGTGTTATGCAATAGCACTTGATTTACGAAGGATTTTAATGTTTTGATTATATTAGGCASACTGGGATTCCTTTATGTGTATATTGTCAAAAGGAGCTGACATTAGACAAGAAAATAGAGAGACAGAACAAACTAAAATTATAAAAACAATGTGGTTTTTTTTTTTCTCTATTTCTCCAAACTAAAACTGTAGGGAGTTTTTAACATCAGGTTATGGTGACTTTCTTGACCAGTGCTTCCAACTGTTTCTTTAGAAAGGAACGCGTGAACCACTTTAGTCTCACAGTACATTAATCACTAACACAGGGAGCTCCTTCTCCATGATATCACAAACAGAAATATGGCTATATTCCCGGAGGCGACACTGTATTTTGAAAACAACAAGATATTTGTGCATTCCCTTGGAGGAAAATGCAATTGTGCATGAAATCATTATGGCAATTATATTGCAGTTCATTTTCAGCGTTGAGTTTCTTGGTAATGCTGTTTCCCATATTGTCTGTAGAAGCATATATTATGCATTTAATTTCATCACTGTGGGATGTCATGAGCCACGAGAAAAAAAAAACTTTTTAGTTTATCTAAGTAATTTCTATTGTGTTTTGTTCTTACAAATGGTATTTAAAAATAGCTGTATTCTTAGACACAGAATTGTGGTGGTTTTGCAGTTTGGTGCCTGCTATTTATTTGAAACGGTAAGTGATCTGATTAATTGATAATGCTTTCTCTTTTGAAGCTATGCTTATGTTCTTTTTTGTGTGTTATGTTTATTTCAATCTGCTCATTTATTAACACTTCTGCCCAAGAGAGAGACCGTCACTTTTGTTTCTATAGCATATATGCTCTCCTCATCCATTCTGTCATGTAAGCTAAGTATGTTTCTCTTACCTAATAACATTTTCTAACCGTTTCCTTTTTTTGTCTGTGTTCAGCTACAGTAGAATAACTGTGTCCATGCTGACTTCCGATACTATTCTTCTCTGGTTTTGGTGATCTCTTTAGGTCCTTCATGTATCCTCCTTTACATTCTAGTTCTGTGGGTCACTTTGGGACTTTATACCCCTCCCCGTTTTCACTCTCAGTGTTGTTCATCAAGTTATGCTTCCTATCCATCTCTAAATTATCCTTATTGTTTACATCATTGTTTTATAATGATGGATTGTTTTTATCCATCATTGCTTTCTCCTATGTAAAAACATAACTTTTTTTTTTCATTTGGAGGAAAGAATCCTTTTCCTGGACCTTTTTTTTTGAAGGTGATTCTTTACTRCAATCTCGAGTGCATTTGGTATTGCATTTGTCACACTATATTGTTTTCTATCAGAGATTGATGTCTGGGAAGAGCTGTTGAAAGTCATTTTTCAGGTGTCCTTTCTCCAGTCACTTTCATATTTATATTAGGCATTACTTTCCTTACAATTCTGTGTTTATTCCTATCTTTCACTATATTTTTTTTTTAATTTTGTTTTTCTTATTCTTTCATATTTCTGTCAGTCTTTGTTAAAACCTTGTCAGTATTCAGCGTCTTCTGATTGGTCCTCTCATCTTTCTTTATCTTGTGTTTTGATATCTTCTCTTTCTTTTGAGTTAAAAAACTTGCTATTTTATATTATGGTACTGTTTCTGGTGGTCTGCATCAGCATACATTCTGTTCAGTTCCCGTTCTAGAAAGGTGTCAGTCTTCTCTGATGGTGTCCATATATACACTCAAATTCTGAGCTAGGGAGCAAAAATAAAAGAAAGATCTGTTCCATCTATGATTTTTTTCCTTCCTTTTTTCCTGTTTCATAAAACAGGAAGAAGACTTTCTATAACTATTTAACACATTTCTCATTCTGTACACTGACTGAGACTACCTATATTCTCAGGCTATTTTTTCTTCCATGTTTTCCTAAATCCTGTGTACTCTCAGCAGTCTTCTTTCAGTTCATTTTGTATTATTTGTTAAGATCTATTCTAATTGTGATTTTTTTATCCTGCTATAAAGGTCCTTATTTCTACCTATGATTCCTCTCGTTGATGGAGTCATCAAAATCCTTTCTGTAGCCAGGGACTATTTTGTCTTCTATCTGTTATGTCCTGCAAAGTGTGTATTTCTTTTTCACAACTGTTTTTAATATGTGCATTTAAGTGCTTTTTTGAGTTACTATCTCTAGGAAGACATTTTTCTTTTTCTTTTCTTTTCCTCTGAGAGAATAACCTTTCAACTAAGTCTGCTTCTGTGTTTTATCCACTCTGCTAATATTCCTTCCATAAAGTTAATGGGATCAGGAAGTGATTATAGATTTTTCACACCTCTCTTGTGAATCTCTAATACTTTATGTGTTGTGTAACACTGTCTGAGACCTGATAACATGTTTAAACCTAAATTCTAACCACTGGTTGTTTATTCACATGCTTGTTCCAGTTAAGGCTCTGTAATAGGTTGTTGCAGGGCTGCTTCTTTTTGGGTTTGGTTTTTGGTTTTTGTTTTTTTAGCTGTGCTTCATACATAATAGTAATTCCAAGTGTTGAATGGTTTTCTTTTTGCTGCCTCCCTTGTGGTGATTATCACTGTTGGTCACAAACACTATCTTACGATCTGTAAAATGTTTGTTTGTGCAGAGGTGTAAGCTACAATGAAATGGTATTTTTACCCAAAAATGTATTTTGATTAAAAAGAAAATGCCTACAGTGCACACTGTAGCTATTTAGGTGTTTTGGGTTGGTGTGTTTTGGTTTTTTTTTTTTTTTTTAAATTTAGCTCTGACTCATCAGAGAAATATCATCTGGCTGGCTGTTTCTTTGAAAATGTAGCTATGAGACTATTCATAGTTCTGTGCATATGTAAGAGACAGAGAGAGTGATTTGTTTTTTAGACTGCCTCATTAAGCATTCCATCCCACCCCTTCTTCTGAGTTGTCCCTTTAATCAACTCTGGCAAACTACTACTTATGGGAACTGAATCACAAAAATGTTGGCAGTCTGTCTTGCAATGGCTTAATCAGGGTCATGTTCTTCCCAACTAGCTGGTGTCAGAGTAACCAGACAAGAAATTTAATAAAGATCAGCCTCAAAGTTGGTTGCCCAGATGCTTATTGAACAGAGCCATTCCCGAGGATTTTAAAGGAATTTGGAAGAAGCTCGTCAGTCTGCGGAACACACAACAGGGAAGTCATGTTTTTTTGAGAGTAGTTTCTAGATGTTCAAATAAGTTGTTGACAATGATTCTTAACACAGTCTTCTATCACACATGATCTAGTTTATAACCCTGTGCAAGATAATGTAATTATAAAAAAATTCTGTGACTAGTCATAGGGAAAAATATAAATATGTAAGTATAAAAATTAAATACATTGCTAATAATATGTGGTTTATTGAGAACTGTAGGAAATCAGAACTGCTTAAAACTTCATGGATGTGAGCAAAAAGCAAAAGTTTCCTACTGTTTCCCCTCCTAGTCTCTCCAGTAAGTTTGGATTGCTGAAATATTTTGATACTTAATGCAGTGCACCATATAGTATTATATTGCTCAGGTATTGTTTAAGTAGAAAAAAGAACCAAATTTATAAAGATACACTTGAAATCTCCTTCATTAGAAATGTATTAAAAACTTGCATGTTCCACTGAAATGTTTTGAATTTGATTTAATAGAGTTTAGTGAAAGCTGCATTATAAAAGTTTTTTTAAACAGTTTTTTTAACTGTTTTTCCTAATTGCCAATAGCCTCAAGGTTTAGCAGCAAAGTGCTTTATATTGAGGCTTTTATTGTATGGAAAAAAGTCTCATAGAGTGTATTTCAGGGAAGAATTTTTTTAAAGTTTACTTTGTACATGTTTTACACAAATGTAACTTTGAGTGCTGTGTCAAGTAGAAGTCAGATTTTTACTTAATTTTCATTGCTGGATATTACGGTACGGCTAGATTTATTTTTTTCTTCCCGCTATATTTGGTTGTTTGGTTATTTTGTATGATTATTTTAGAGTAGCTTAGTTGGCAGCTGTGAGGTGTGAGATGGCAGGCATGAGGGTCAGTACTAAAACAACCACCATGTTGTTCAGGTGGGTAAACACCGTCAAGGGAGATGCCTGCCTTAATTTTCCTTAAACAGTGTGTAATTCACTTCATGGAGTTGGGAGAGCGAGCCTCTAAACTAGGTTGAGGTACTGCTGAATAGCTGCAGTTAGTCACCTAACATGGTTCTAAATCTTAAGAAAGGTTATGCTTAAGGTAAAATTAAGGAACTGTTTCTGCTGAAGAGTCTCCTGAAAAAATATGTGACAACATTTGTATTTGTACCTATTCTAACATTTGTGGTGCCTGAAGATTCTGTGCTTCCTTTTTCACCTATCAGAGCAGAGGGTAAACTGCAATTACTGTTAGATTATGGCAAACATAAAGTTTTATGGCTTGAATTTTAAGATATGCTTATACCTTGAACAAACAAAGAAATGATGAGAAGTATACTACTCCTGCTTCTTTTTTTTCTTTTTTTTGTTCTTTTTAATTTTCATGTATCTTTTAAATCATGGGGCAGGAATAAGAAACAGAGGAGTAGAAAGTGTTTTAGAACAAATGAAGTATCTGTTTGAATCCAGAAGAAATAGTTCTGAATGTTAAGAATGTTCTGCTTAAAACTGGGAAATTTCAGAAAAAAATAATTTCTTACTAAAGTTGGAAACATTGAAACAGAGCTGGTTCTGTGGTTTTGATACAATTTGACAAAATCTTTAGGAACTCAGAAATTGATTTGCCATAAGTTTTCTTATTTTTAATTCCTGAAGTAGTTTTAGTTGGAAATTTCATGCAATTCTACTGAAAGTCAAATGTTCTTCCTTGGTTTACATTTATTGCCTGGGAGTTTTGTTGAAAGCACATCCACAGTTTTGGTAAGTGTATTGAAATGTCCTCTAATAGTTGTCTTGCTCATGTGGACTCCAGTATTATTTCTGAAACAGTTCTATTTTCTGAAGATTTTTAATTTCTCACACAGTTTTTGATAAATTATTGGAGGATTTTTTAAAATTTTTTTTTCAAGTACTTGTTATTTGTTACTAAAGATGAATGGAATAATTCTGTTTAGCCTAATACATTCTGAGAATCAGTTTGGCTCTTTACATGGGTTGCAACATTACAAGGTTAAGGTCTGGGCTCTGTTCCATACCTCCTTTGTTCTACTGTATTGCTTTAGTCAGATCATCTCATTTCTTCTAATTAAGGTATTTCCTCTCTGGAGAATTATGTTTCATTATAAAGGGTTTCAAATTTTCTCTTTATATAAAACATTTGAAGTATGGCTGTTTTTACCATTTACTCTTTCTGCCTGCCCTCTTTGCTTGATCTGTCTATATTTTTTGCAGAGAGAAGATTTATCTCTCATTTTTTTCCTAACTATCAGGTTTGCTACAAGATACGACAACTCAGTTTCGCAGCTCTCTCTTTTGCATTCTTCAACTATTTTTATTTTTGAACCTGGAACTAAATGGAGTGGGGTTTCATTCATTATTTAGTTATTCTGAAAGGCAGTCTGTAAGTTGAGTCATTTCTTAAATACATGTCAACGCTCATCGAATTTAAAGGAAAACTTCCTGTGCCTTAGTTTGGCATTGGGTGAATGTCTTAAAAAATACTAATAAAACACTTCAGATTTTAACATCTTGTTTAAGACTGTATTAGCACACAGAAGGCACACCTGAGATTTTATGGCAGCTATAGGCAAAATTACTGTAACACTCTCCTGATAAAAAGAATGTGCAAGCAGCAGAGTTAAATGAGTTGGCTGGAGAAGGAGAATGATTTATTCATCTGACTGTTGGACTGAGTTTTCTAAGTAAATGAAGAACTTAATGTTTTCATTTGAGGCTTTTTCAATCTAACTTCAGCTTTTCTAAATGTATGTCCTTAGGGTATGCGTTTGCCTTCATCCGTCTCTATTTTTCTGTTGGGTTTCTTTTTCCCTCTTATGAAAAAAAACTCAAACTTGTAAATATTGTCCCTGAAAGACTGAAAAAAGTATTCTTAGTTATTAGCTGAAATGGAATAATATTTTTGTATTTTGCGTTATAATCTTTTTTGCCAGGTGTTGTGGTTGAAGAATTTCAGAAGCATCATTTTTTATTACTTTTGAGTGGAATTACTGATTAGAAAGAGTGCTGTGGCCGGTGCTATTGCCCTTCATTTATGGCAAGACAGAACTATCACATATTAAACTTCTATTACTCTTCACTTTACCTGTCATTTTACTGTAATATTCAAATATGCTAGACTGAAAAGTGATTTTACATAGGAGTGAATATTCAAATGTCTTGTAGAAAAAMCAAAACCGGCACATACTATGTACTGTGAACTTTATCTCCTTGGGGCATTCTGCTTGATCTTTAAATTTTGATTTAATTTTTATGGTATTTAATARTTTGGATTTCCCTTGCATCTTAAGACAGTATTTTAGTTCCAAAACAAATAGGGCTTGGAAGCGTAGCTTTGCAGGAAGTGTGTATTTTTGTTTCACAGTTCCTGGAATACATGTAATATTACCTGTAAGAAAATACTGAAACTTGAAACTTAATATGCTGTTGTTAATACTTGGTTTTGCATGCTTACCCCAATTCTGTTGTATAGACAGAAGATACCAGTTGAGGTAAGTTAGACTTCTTATATGGTTGAGTGATAAGCTTTGAATAAGAATATAGTTGCGCAACTGAAGTGTTTGATAACAGAACCATGAAGCCAGAGCCTATGTTGTTGCCAGCAGTCAATGTTAGATAGAAGTGTTCATTGTACTGTATGCTGAAAAACTGAATATGGACTTCATTATTTGGCATAATTCTCTATCAGTCAGCAATCTGTTTCTAATACTAAAACTAATACTAGTATCAATCAATCAGTTTCTGATACCGGACCTTGTTCTGTGCAGTCAGTCTTACAAAAACAAAACCAACCAACAAAAACTAGTTGATGATTGATCTATGAAAACAATGACAAAATCTTTAAATCAAGTATGTGATGTAATAAAGGTTATCTCCACAGAGATTACAGAAGAAAATGCATTTTGCCAAATCATTTATTTTACTGTTCTTTGCCAGCGAACTGTACCCTGCATAGGTTCGCCAATAATTTGCATTTCATAGCCTTTCATTGCATACCACAACAAGGCTTTATTTGTTGATGGGTAGCTATACAACTATTTCTGCTTTGTATTAATGTTTCAAAATGACATATATTTCATTATGTAGAATTAGTTTGGAGAAATTAACTCCTCTTCAGTAAATCAAAAGTCTTCTAACAGTTGGGTGACTGTGAATGCTATTAAAAAAATGTCTTGTTTTGTGTATGTATTCATTTAAGGTATAAAACAAGCAGATAGTGCTACCATTGTTATTTTGGTGTTCTCTTTAGGGATGCAATGTTTAGTGCATGGGCCATTGGTTAACTGTGACAGGCTGCACAGGTATTTAGGGTTTCTGCTCTTCCTCATTTCCGTACAGGCAGTATAAATGAGCACATATGCACAAAATTGATTTAAGCACGAAATACTCAGAGGCAGATCCAAAATCCAATAAATTGGATAAAATACATTGACCTCCTTTCGGTCAGATCCAAATTAAATTAGCAGTATTAGAAAAAAAGGAAACGCCTTCACAATACTTCTTTTTCATATCATCTGTTAGTTTGTCTGGCATGTTAAATAAAAAGCAATTTAGAAAGCACTCAAATCTCTGTTATTGCTTGGTTCTGGTCTTTTGAAGAATAATAGGCATAGGTACATGAATTTGATTCAGAGCAACTGAAGAAGTCTGTTAAGTGTTAGTTCATGCTTTGAAAAAGTTCTGGAACTTCAATTTAAATAGACTACTTAGAAAGAAATAAGGAAAAGTGATTCCTTTCCTTTTTAAATAATTATTACAATTTATATTTTTAATTTTTTCTCAAGTTAGTAACTATCCAGATGAGAAAATATTTTCCCATTCTCTATCCTATCAGACAGTTTAATTTTGTTACAGCCAATTTCCCTCCAGTTTCCACTGTCACTTCTGCTGGTTTTGGCATGTGGTGAAATCAGAAACCCTTTCTTCATGTCATTATGTGTGAAATTAATTTTAAAATTTGTATTTGTATTTTTAAAATGCAGCCCACTAGTTTGGTCAAACAGTTATTTAAACTGTGATTACAAGCTTGTGACCTGATTCACTGTGACACTGAGGAAACCTTATTGAATATCAAGTCAGTGACCCTGAGAAGCCTAATGTTAGCTGCATATTGCTTCTTTCCACAGGAAATGTCCTCAGCAAACAGGTGTTCTTTCTGTCTGTATTATCATCAGAATTAAGTTATTAACTTAAGAATAGGTGCTTGGTTTTGCAGAGGTAAAATTGATTGAATTTATTGAACAGTTCTGTTTAAAAGGCTGGGATGGAGCAAAAAAGTATGAAACATACGCGTCCTCCCTATCAGTATTACTGTGCTGTTAACGAGAAATGAACCCTGACTTGGAAAAATCTAACTTCGTATCATTGTTGTCAATAAATAGGAAGTTTCTCTGTGTGAAGCTCTCTAATTATTTTCTTACTATCCGTAAAAAAATAGTATATATAAAAACCTTTTGAACATATCTCTTATAACACAGAACTCCTATTCAATGATGCTTGTAGCTTAATTTTGGTTTATATTGTGGTAGCTTAGTCCTTCATGTTAGCTGTGTGGAAGATACAGTAAAGTAAGAATTTGCATTTTCGTTTTCTCAAAATGTGTGAATTTTGTAGATCAGAGTTGGAACTCTGGACACTGTTTGGGTGGAAAGGGGAAGGGGCAGCTGCCAGCTGCTAACTGCTTGAGCAGGGTGGGTAGCCTCAGGCTTTAAGAGCCACTTTATCCTGATTGTCTCCAAATAATGTGCCAGAAGTTTTTAAAGATGTTACAGTTTATTTATTTGCCTGGAATTTTTTTTCTCCCTGAAAATTGTGGTTGGCCTCCTGAGCTCTTRCTCTGCAGATCAGTCCGTATCAACTCGTCAGACTCTTCACACTGGCAGAGTTGCATAAGCTGCATAGTTGCATTTATTGAATTTTATTATATACCTTCCAAGTGTTTCTGGTTTTTTGGGGGTAGTGGGGGGTTGTTGAATTTGGTTGGTTTTTTTTAGTGGATGGAATTTCAGAACATTATCTCTGAAACAGTTTCTTTAATTAAGTTCCATTAGGAGTTGGACTGTACATTTTGCATTTGAATTGTGCTCAAACTCTTTATGCTGCAGAATATTGAGCATGAGTTTAAACAGTTCCTATGTGTAATACTCTTCTATGACGATTTTGCCAGTTTAATTTGGAAACAAGGATATGACTCCTAATTGACAGCATTTGTAAAAACCTTAAAGATGATGGAAGATAGTGCATCTGCTAATGAAATCTTAGAAATGCAGTGCAGTAAGAAATGAGCATAATCAGAATCAGATGATAAGGACAATACTAGTACATAGAAATACATTGTATATTAACCCACCTTGAGTCTCACTAGCTATTCATATTCTTATCTGCTTCCAGTTCTGGAAAAATGTATTATCTCATTAAAAAATCAGCTCTGGTTGTTTTAGAATTGGGCATGGCCACACCAATGRCAATATTTTCTACTGAAGTTTCTATAAATAAAAAGCTAAAAAGGAAACTCTGAACAATTAATTTAAATTTACTTCTTATATTTTAGATTTTTACTTGACACAGTTCTAGTTTAGAAGATTAGCTGATGTGTATTTAGTGATCCCTCAGGCCAACAATTAATAAACTTCAAACTTTATAATTCTGACTTGGATTTGACAGAGTTCTAGATAAATGCAAATCAGCAGTTTCACTTTTAAGAGAAGCAAAGAAGCTCCTCTTGTCTGACTCGTACTTCCGAAACTAAACCCCAGGTTTTCTTACTTATTTCTGACCTTGTTTAAAATTTCAGAGCTGGACTTCATCCTCCTTATCGAAAATGTATGTGGAAGAATGGTGAGTAAGTTAATGCTGATTATAACAAGCTGTCTTTGGGAAAAGAATATGGATATACATTATCCGTGTATATGGCAAGTGCACAGGGTTGCCCTGCGGAGAAGGGGACCCAGTGGTGGGGTAGCTAAATTCAGTATCTGGAGGTATGGTTGCCGTCTCTTGCCCTGACAAGCACTGTRCACCACCCTTTTTTTTTTTTTTCTTTTTTTCTTGGTGTGCGTGGAGTTTCTGACTACTGAGACTTTAATCTCTGAAATTGTTTAAACTGTTTTAGCCTCCTGTACACACCACACTTTCTTCTTGTGGTAAGGGCAAGCCCCAGCACAGCGAGCAGAAGCATGGGTGAAGAGTCAGGAGATGTCCTGACTGCGCTGGGCCCTGGTTTCTTCCCTTGGCCGCCTTGCAGAAGAATGCAGCATACCAGCAGTCCATAACTGTTCTGGTGGATGCTTTTGAAATCTTAACGGAATATAACTCGGTTTTGAGAAAGAAAAAGCCTCAGTAATTAATGTTAACACTTATTCCCCAGCAAAAAATTGGTTCTTGCAGTAAGGTAATGGAAAGAAATGGRTGAGTCAGAAAATACTATATAATAAAAGTATTTATGACTCTTAGCCCTTTTGAAGTACGCAGATTCATTTTGTATGGTTGAGGCCTCCCCCCCCCCCCCCCCAACACAGTATTGGCCCCATACACAAAATAACGTTAAAAAGTTAAATTATTTCTCCCATAGGCCAAATGAGAGGAAAAGAATGTTCTCTATGTTAAATACTTTCTAGATGTCCTTGTACATAGGGGGCATACAGGTATATTGGTTCACAGTTCTTGTAATGTCTACGTTGTGTACTGTTTAAAGGGTAAGCTGGTTTTTAAACACTGTCTACTTTCCGCAGTGCAAGTGTCATCCTGTTCCCAGGAGGAAACAAAACATTTCCATTCCTATTTCTATTTTGTGTAAGGGTGTTTTAATATTAATGCCAGTAATTTTTATTTTTAAGAATGGGCTGCATTTTTTCAGTTATCATCTGCTCTGCTCACACTTTTCTTGCCCACAGCTGAATTTGGAGACTGAATGGAATCTCCTTAAAAAATATTCATAGCTGTGGAAATGAGTTGAAAAATCAAAAAGAAAGTTTGTAGAAGGAGAAAAAGAAAAGGAACCAAAACATTAAGGTACTAAAGGAAAAATGAAAGTTAAAAAAAAAAAAAAAAAGAAAGAAAAACCACACCCAAACCCATGTTCAATTTTGATGGTAAAAACCAAAATAGGGCTAAGGAAAAAAAGAGGAATTTATAGTATTTTATTCTAAAGGGGTAATTGAGTATTAATTTGGATCTTCATAGCAGTTGTCTTATTCAAATGAATAGGAAATCTTTTTTGATAATTACACATATGTCAACTACATATATTAGCATCAGATTATTTGTTCATAATAGCTTTAATAGTAAATAATATATATATATTTTCTTAGTGTGTATCTTTTTTTAGGAGAAAAATGCTTTTTTTAAAAAGTATTTTTTGTTTCAGTTTGATTGACTTGAATAGCTTAGCTACTTCAGGATAACCGAAAATCTGAAAGAAAGTTTCTTCTGTGAGGGAGGCTTTACGAATCAGCAAGAAGCTGAAGCCAGGCTTTGATTCTGTCAAACAATCTGGAGGATGTTGCTCAGGACTATTTTGGGGAAGCAGTTGGGATTCAGATTTGGCAGGAAAAAAATAAAAACCTTGACAGCAACCCTTCAAATGCTACTCCTACAGAGAAAGCAATTTTTTATTTTGGATCTTGAACTTTTATCTTTTCCAGGAAGTGTGTTTTGCAGTTTCTGCCTTAAGTTACTGGCCAACGTGCGTAGAGYGAAACGGTACAGCAGGTTCTTTCTGCTTCTTTCTGTCACTGGAGCTGTCACAGACGAAGTTCTCACTTCTACGGAACTATAAAGGCTTTAAAATATCCATGTAGGAGTATGTCATAAATAGGATGTTTAAATAGTTTTTACAAATGTAATGGAATAAGTTGTTTTTTTAAAAGAAATTATTTAAGTTTCCTGAGTCTTAGTGTTGTCTTGTAGGGAGGCTCAACTATAAGGGAATGTGTGAAAAAGAGAGATTCAAAACCTCCATCTTCAGTCAGAGAAAGCACATTTAGAAAAGCTTTCCTTGTTTTACCTCTCTTAAGTACTGATGGTCATTACCAGTCCCTGTGTTGAAGCCTGCTAGAAAAATGGAATTTTATTTGCAAATTTACACTTCATTAATAATGTTTTATTCTGCAGTTTTTAATTGGAAGAACCTTAAAAAACTCAATTATAATATTCAGAGGGTTTTTTTATAAATAGTATTTCTAACCATGGATTTTAAAAGACAGCAATTTCTGGTTTAATGCTGGAATAAAAAATCAGATTCTGTGTTTTCTTATTGCCAACGACAATCTATTCTGCATGAAAGGTATTATAATACGGAGCAGAGTCACAACAAAAAAGGTAGAGCAATGCAGAAGTGTATGCACGATATTCTGATCAGTGTTATCTTGAAATTTCAGTCTACCTCTCTTCAAAACTTAGATTTGGGGATCAGCTAGCTTTTGCAGCTTTGACAGATCCCTCCTTTTATTTTCCAGCTCAGAAACATTGAAATTTTATTTCCAACTTTATAAATATTTGTATTCGAAATGCTCTACAAGGTTCAGTTCCTAGATTACCTTATTCTGTAATACTCTAAATTATTTGGAAGCAAGGTTGTGAAGGTTACCGAGGTGTACTTAATTTTCATCTGATGACCTGCTTACAATAATTAAAAGGTGCAAAATTAAATAGCGTTTTGTTTTTGCATCTACGCGATTTTTATTTTTTTCTTGCTTTTGAGAAATCCAGCTGAATATTTGTCATTTGTCATTTCACAGCTATTTTTAAGTAGCTGTGAAAAAAAATCATGACTTCCAGTGTGTTTGGACAGTGCCCAGTTCAGTGGGATTCCAATCTTGAAGGAGAGCTCTAGGTGTCACCAAAAATTGTGCAGTCACAGGTCTAGCGTCAGAGGATATGGGGGTGCTTTGCAGAACTGCTGGCTGCAGCCGAGTTTAAATGAGTGTGGGTGGTAATTAAAAGGGAGGAGGGCAGCATCTGTTAGTCTGCATACAATTTAAAAACTGTGGTGCCTCAGTAAGGGTAGAGAGATCCAAGGAGTAGATATTTTATAACCTTATTCTAGAAATTCTGTTTAGCTGCAAAGTGAACAAAACTCCTTTGTCTTAACTGTCAACAGCCAGGCTAGGAAATACAGCTTTTAATTGCCCTCTTTGTTGAGTGGTTGCTAAAAGTAAGATGGTAAGGATTTTGGTATGAGGAGAATTGTTAGAGTCAGATGTGAAAGAAACCGAGGGACTTAAAGTTTAAGAAGAGAGGTCTGTTAGGCAAGGGCAGAATCCACATTTAGATGTGGCAGTAAGTCAGAATAATAAAGTTTCAGAAATCAACAACGAAACCTGAAGGTTTTGATGATGCCGTGTTGTATTATTAGTGTTCATTCAGCACACTACCAATTTCAGTTTTCCAGGATATGGAATCATAAAGTATTTTCCATCCAAACTTACTTGCTCAACTGTTCAAACGTGCATTATATTCACCTCAGCTATTCATATTATCAGTATGCAAGACTTAATCTGTCTTTTATTATACTTTAATTTCTCTCAAATTTATCCCCAGAAGTTAATATTTTTTCCTTATTTTCAGGAATGCTATTGTTAATTAACATTTTAACATTTTTATTTTCTGATTTGTGATAAAAGTTTTATTTTTGGCTTCGGACTGATTCAGTGAACAAATTTTGAGGAATGTATTCCTATACATATTGTGCATATGTATATGTATATAAGTGTACTAGTTTACCAGTTTCTAGAATGAGATTGGTTGTTAGTGTACCACACAGACATTTAGGACGGGAAATGGAAAAACAACTTTTCACTTGAAAGATAAAGGCTGTCTGATGCTGCAGCATGTGTTGATTCAACTTGGAGTTGGGATTAGGGTACCGAGTTTGTTAGATTTAAGAGGGAGGGTGTGAAAGGGGAGAATCTGCATTTTAATTAAATCTGCTATGTAGTTGGATTAGACACACTGTAGATATACAGACGTACACAATGTAGAAATTGAATGTTAGAATTCGATCTGAACATAACCTTGAATGATGCTTACTGCTGATACAATTTAGTCAGGCTTTAGTAGCATACTTGATCCTTAATTCCAGACTTTGACATTTGTTTAGAGAAGATATGTGATTTCAGCATTTTTCTGTTGTAGCCAGTTTTTGCCACATGACCATCGACTGGAGGAGGTTTGAGGGTGGGAAGGAATCCTTACACTGTAGATACATGTATGTCCTTATCTTCTTACTAAAAATGCTTTGAAGTTTCCTTCAAAGAAAGTGAGATTTTCAAGACCCAGATTCAGGTTCAYGTACTCGATGTGTGTCAATGAGAAAGGATCATTAGAACAGAAAATTCAACAGTTAGATTGTTGTTTGTAAGGGTAGACTGAACATTCTTCCAGGTGTACCTGTTACACAGCCCCACAGAGCTGACTGTGAAACTGACCTTGCAAGTCAGGCGAACAGGGCACTGAGCAATGTCTGTGAAGCTCAAATGCCTCAGGCAACACAGTAGTAGCATTCATTTCCATAGCTACTGTTGAGCCATTCTGTAGAGATTCATGCAAAGTATAGATACTTTTATTAAATTTGATGGGTGTTTACAGAACTGTGTGGAAATGTTGCAGTTTCCTATTGTCGTGGTTTAACCCCAGCCAGCAACTAAGCACCACACAGCTGCTCTCTCACTACCCCGCTGGTGGGATGGGGGAGAGAATCGAAAGGGTAAAAGTGAGAAARCTCGTGGGTTGAGATAAAGACAGTTTAATAGGGAAAGCAAAAGCCACACACGCAAGCAAAGCAAAGCAAGGAATTCATTCACTACTTCCCATGGGCAGGCARGTGTTCAGCCATTCCCAGGAAAGCAGGGCTCCATCACGCATAACGGTTACTTGGGAAGACAAACGCCATCACTCCGAACGTCCCCCCTTCCTTCTTCTTCCCCCAGCTTTATATGCTGAGCATGACGTCATATGTTATGGAATAACCCATTGGCCAGTTGGGTTAGCTGTCTCGGCTATGCTCCCTTCCAGCTTCTTGTGCACCTGGCAGAGCATGGGAGGCTGAAAAGTCCTTGACTAGTGTAAACGCTACTTGGCAAGAAATAAAACATCGGTGTGTTATGAACATTATTCTCTTACGAAATCCAAAACACAGCACTATACCAGCTACTAGGAAGAAAATTAACTCTATCCCAGACGGAACCATGAATATTGTGTAAGGAAAAGCAGTTTGCATAAAATGTAGGTTGGAGTTAACTGTGCATCTTAGAGAATAATCTGCCAGATCTTTCCTCTGAGGGCCAGTGCACAGGGCTGTGAGTGTGTCAAATCAACACTGATTATACGTTAGCTTGTGACAAGAACACCTGGCAGTCTGCTGTAAAATACTGACACTTTTGCTGCTTTTCTGGCTTTCTGAACTGCGGTTGGTCTCTGCTGTTTTTCCAGAAAAGCAAGTGCCTGCCTGTGCTCCCCACTGTAGTAAATGAATGCCCTGTGAGTTGCTCCCTGTGAGGTGCAGAGCTGGGTTGGTGCTGCTGGACCCTCAGCAGTGCGAGGGAGTTACGGAAACCCTCTGTCGCACCACACGAGGCTTGCAGCCGGGCAGCAGCCTTTTCCACCTCCAGCTTCAAGAAGTGGTACCAAAGTAAGCACAAAATCACCTCCTTCAGATGAGTGGTAGCATTTACTCTTTGTATGAAGTGGATCCCATTTTTTTATTAAATAGGAGCCATTTCAGCAACCCTGCTGCATAAGCCCGTTTGATGCTTTATTGTCTCGGGGTGAGTGCATTGCCCCAGAGATGACTCAAAAAACCTGTCTGCTCTCCCAGGCACCATACAGAAATAGCTGCCACAGGAGTACTGCTGGTTCTCCAGGTCATCCTTGAAATGCTGAAATTTGATGTGTCCATGTTCCCAACACAGTGAYTGAGGAATTTCAGAGGGAAGTGATAGAAAATTCCTGGGTATTTTCTGCGTAGAGAAGTGTGAAATGATAGTGTGTCTGTGTTTTAAGCCTGAAGAAACTATTATTGAAATCTAGTCAAATCTTGGTCAAGAATCAGTTCCAGAGTCTGTGTTAAACCTGTAATTTGTGATTGAGCTAAACTGAATTGTTCATTTCAGTTGTTCATTATTTTTTTCTGAATCACTTTTTATGAATGCACTTCCTGAGATTGCATGCCTGTAATTTATGGATTACATTTATTTTTATCTTTGGAGTAGCCTGCATATTCTCAATAGAGATGAATGTATTTGATGGCATGTTAGGAGGATTAGAATTCATTTCATGGTGACTGTCAAGCCTTTGAAATTTGGTTTTGTTCTGCAAATAGAGGTAAATACCTAAGAATGTTTCAGAAAAATAGAATTGCTTGAAGGTTTGACTGTATCTGTATTACATCAAGTGAGTAGTGACTATTTTGCATCCCAGTACCTGGCATCTTTACCACTAGTGTCTATAGATGTCTGTGGAGGTAGGCCTGATTAAACTTTTGTATGGGGGCATCCCCACCCATTGGCATGTGCGCAACAGAGTGGAAGAGAGGCAATATAAGATCCCTGTTAACTGTGGCCATTGATTTGAACTAGGCACCATATGAGTTTGTGGTGTTAAATCTGTCTTTGGATTCTTTACATAGTCATCTGTCTGTATTGATACAGTACCATTACGTTTTGAATATCTGTGGTTACTAAATTCTGTGAAATTTGATTGTAGACCAGCAAATTGTCAATATCTAAGATGTTGGAGTTTTGGTAAATATTTGCAAATGGTATCTTTTATATAAGTTGCTCTCTACCTAGCTACCTTGTGTAGCTAGTGTGATGCTTCAGATCGGGACAAGACCGTCTACCCTTCACTAGATTTAGCACCTGGTCTAAACTTCATTTGCAAAAATTTAATTAATGCCTGCCATGGTAATCTCATGATGATTTTTTGTGTTTTATTTTGTATTTGTGTAATAATGACATGTTATTTTGTGAAAATTGCCAAGAGAATTCTGAAAATGCCTCCTCCACCTCTACTTGGTCTCCTCCTGCAGAATCCTACTTAAGGCAGGAGATGGTCTGGGCAATGAGATTACTAGTGAGTGGGTAGTGGAGAGGTACATCTTCATATTTGAAAATATTTGTAGTAAAGGGAAACTGAGCATGGGGAGGTCTTTCCTCCTCATTATTTCCCACTTACTGTTACGTTAAGAAGACACAGAGTGTAGCTTTTGGCTCCATTTGAAAAGCATTGTCTCCGTATTTGTCTCTTGATTGCTTTATCAATTTCCAATTATGATGGAATTAGGTCTGGATTATTAGAGACATAAGGACAAAAAAAAATTTTCTTTAAATGAGGTTGAGAGTAGCCTTGCAGATTGACGCATCTTCATTTTAAGGAAATAGTCTGCTAAAGTTGTGTGTACCTCTTGATTATTGCTTAAGATGACTGGCCAAAAGCAGTGGACAAAACGGATGTATGTTATATGCTGGCCAGAGACTGGGCCATGTGCCAGCAATGTTTATTATAGCATTAAGAAATGTATTTGGGTTTTTAGAAAGTTGCATTATTTTATTAAAGAGAATTGACATATCACTTGTTCCATATCTGCAGGAAAACTGAACACTCTGTAAGTATCCTTTCAGGGAGAAAATGAAGGATATGTATTTATTCAGCAACTTGACTGGTATCAAAGAAATAAAAGGTTGTCTCTCATGTAATTCAGTTTACCTAATTTGTAAGTTTAAAATCAATGGAGAACTACAACTAGCTTTTAATGTAGCCAGGGAAATTGAATGTGCACCCTGGTTCAACAGTAAATACATACCTTCTGCTTGGAGTAAGGGAAGCCTCTGACATTGGGGCAGCCAGAGGAGGAGTAACTTGCACAGCTGCTGATGGAAGGGGGATTGGACACACATGGGCAGGCTAAAACAGCCTGGACTCAAGTCAGCCTAAAATGCAATGGCACTGCAACCTGCAGGGTGTTGTGGCCAGCAGGGAATGCGTTTACATGGGCTCCTTGACTGTTTCACCGATTTTATCACTCTGCCACTTCACACATTTCGGTTCTTAACTATCATAGGGACTTACTACTGTAGCAAGTTAGCTATGAATAGGTCACAGTGCTCAGGAGAGTTTGTTGGTTTGTTTTGGTTTTGATATAGGTGATACAGATTTTATTGTTAAGTTAGACCTAAATAAAGAAATAATTTATTCAGGTCAGTCCTGTTGATTCAGCCAAACTCTGACTCAGTGGGTTTACATGCTCAGGCCCTTGAAATCCAAATTTAAATTCCCATGTGAAACATAGTTTTCCTGATGTGCATGAACTATACAGAATAATTGAATTAGGAGCTTCCTTTAACAGGTCTTCATGGACTGTCAGATTTTTGAATACTTTAAATGCACTTTCTTATTCATGATACGAGGATACTTCTATCCTTTTCACTCTTTTCAGTTGTAAGGGACACAACCGTTTTGTGAACCTGTAGGTCACTTATGAATTGTGATGCCTATTTGCATACTGAATTCTAAAAGCATTGCAGAATTTAATCTCCCTCAAACTATTGCACAGGCCTGTTACAGAAAATACAGCATTGGGCTTTTGGGTGGAATTAATCAAGAACCTTGTAGGATACCTTGAAGAGAAAGAAAGTAAATCAACTGAAGTCGATTTAAAATAAAGGGATGAAAGTATCCAGGGTTTTGCTAAATGTTCATATTTCTCTAGTTGTCTATAAGAATGTTCTTAACGTAAAAGGAAAGTGGAAATACTACCTTGCATGAAGTCATGGCCAGTAATTGTAAAACTATGAATGAGCTGGTTCATATTCTATTCATTTATTCAGTCTTSTACAATTCTGAAAGGCACAGGTTGAACTGAGAATAAATAAAAATCATACACTTCTTCCCATTTTATTTCTGCTTTTTCAATCTGCATCTGAGTTAGATGAGTGATTTTGGCTCCACTCAGTTAAAATGCTGCTCTCTAGAAAGAATTCTGATGATACATAAGTAACAGGGGTTTTTTGGTAGCAAACTAAGAAGAGTTTTTCTTGAAATATGGCTGGAATTCGTACAGAGAGTCTACTATGTTGCATAATAATTTCATTCTCTATTAAAATGATTTGTGAGCTTCATATTCATGCACTTGCTACATTAAAATTGTATTTTGAAATCTGTAATTGCAGAACTGTGTAAAACTCCTTAAATGCTCCATGAATAGCTGTCTTAATTCAGCACACTTCTGCATGCTATTATAGAACAGATTAAAAAAATCGTTGTGAATGTATATTTTCTCGATCCCAATAACATTTGTTTTGATGTTACAAAACAAATTATTACAAAGACTTGCAATAAATTTAATAGATTTCAGGTTGATTGCTTTTGCAGTTTTCCTTAAATTGGATAGGCTTTTGCTTTCTAAATTTATAAATGCCAAAAACCAGTCTCACAGACTGTGTTCAGATTGATTTTTAAGAATCAGATATGAGAAGTTGCTTTCTGTAAGAATTTTAATTTCCAAAGTTAGATTTTCAGAATTCTAGGAAAGCATTAACAGTACATGCATTTTATACTATATACCATTTATTCCATGGTTAGCAAACAGATCTATGTGGCATTTAGATTTATTACTGTTTCTTTTTCTTGGTGAAAGCAAGTGTTGGGCTTTTTTGTTTGKTTGGTTGGTTTGGTTTATTTTTTGTACTTTAAAAGACCTGCAGGCCAATTCATTATGTTCCCCAGAAGTATTCTTTTTACATCTGTAGAATGAAAAGCATTCAGAAGTAATTAGGATAAGAGAAAGGTAATTTTGATTGAAGCACATTAGATGAAATAGAAAAATTACTTCTGAGACATCCATTTACAAAGCCATTAACTGCACCCATTCAGTATATTGCTAATATATACTTTTGTTCTAAATCTATAATCAGACTTAAGTTTTAAATGGTGCTCCTTCTGATGGAGATTACAAGGAGCAATACTACAAGTACAGATGTGGCTAACAGGATACTTGCTACACTATATATAATATACTTAATGCATTTAATGAATCTTGTGTAGTATTTCAGCTATTATATGATACTTGTTTATTTTTGAGGGAATGTTAGTCTTTTTCAGTAGTTCCCTTTACCAGCATTCAGTGATAGATCAAAACTGATCAAATGGTGTTTCTACAAGTGTTTCTCCCTACAGTGTCTAGATGGTTGCAAAGATTCCTCTGTTATTTTCCTGTTCAATTTTTTTTATTACATGTTATCCATAAGAAAATCATATATGAAAAAGAAGTGCCCATAGCAGAAGAAAACATGAAACATCGCAATGAGTTTTTAAGCGTTTATAACATTTATCCTTTTTTTCTTCTAGAATTTGTCACACCATCTTTATATACACTAAATAATATTTATCGCAACTCTGTGCACTACATGCAAAAAAGAGAAAGGGAAGGTGAGTTTGGAAACTGTAAGAAATATGTGCACACACATTCAGTATTCATGTAAGAATATTTGCTATTTGAAACGTTTCTATTACAGTTAACTAATAGAGCTCAACATCCTGTATTTCTCAGAGGCAAACGTACATCGGCACTAATAGTTTGAATAATCAGCTTCATGTCATGCTTAAAACTCTACATTGCTTTAATGTAGAGTGTAGGGTTTTTTAAATGTAATCAGAGTACATACCTAAAATCCTTATCTGGAATTGTAGGAGTGGAATTCTGGTCCAGCTGTGGAGCTGAGAGCAAAACTTCAGCTCACTCCAAGACAGAAGTTAATCGTAAATGCCAAAGACATGCACTCAGCAGGCTTTTTAAATACTCTTAGGCATGACCGCGTGAACACTGCTGGCAGGTCTGTTCACATGCTTCAAGTTGGACATTTTAATTATTTGAAGGCTTTGATGTTTTTTAGAAGGACAGAAAGAAACATTATGGAGGGTTAATGTTTCAAATGTATTTTGGTGTCAACTGCTATTGTGTGTCCAATAATAATCAGTGATATTAAGTACAATGACACAGGTTGCAAATTTTTCTATTTTTTTTTAGTGTATGTAAAAATTTTCTTCATTGAAATACACCAAACTATTTAATAACTTTCCCCCAAAACTTAACCATAGTTACGTATTTGTGAGATACCATCCCTGTGGTCAGACTAATAAAGAAAGAAGACAAACAGATCCTTTGGCAAGACTTACTGTAAAGCTGGTCTTGCTGTATTACTCCATTTCCCAACTCTTCTTAAGTGAGAACCAGTCTAAGCATCAAATATTGGTGAATTAATCTAAAAGTTCTCATTATAATTAATCTATACTATTTTATCCAGAAACAAAATATGATCTGCTTTATGCTAAGAAATTTTATGCAGTGGGGAAGTGCAGAAGTCAATTAAATAGAATCAGTGTAGTGTAGCCTACACTACACCTTGAATTTGAGTGATGCTGTATAAAACTGGTCCATTTCATTTATTCAGTTGTTCCTTTTCAGCTTAATTAATCTGATTAATAGAGGACATGTGAGATTCGGTACTCTTCAGTATACTACCTCTTACTTAAGTGTTTTCTTTACAAGTTAATCGATGCATGAAAGGAACTTTGTCCGAAGGGCTTGGCGTTTTGCAATCCAGAGTATTAGCATCCCAAATTATCCAATTAAAAGCACACTTGGTTTTTCGAGGTTAAGATTGGAACAAGGGGTATTTTGAGAAGATGAGGAGGCTATGCTATTTAGATAACTGCCACAGAGGAGCTGTTCCCTTAYTTATGAGCCATCAAAAAGGAGGTGAACTGCATATGTCAGCACTGCGTCTGAAATGAAGTTACTTTGTTCTACTCAAAGTCTGGAAGAGCCAAACAGTAATTTAGTTCATGGTTATCTTGCACTAGGTCAAAAGTTGCCATTTGAAAACTTTTCTTCAGGCTTTGCAAGACCTTACTGGACTGTTATCTTTGTGCTGAGATGTGTTGCTATCTTGAAAATCCTGCACTTCTGTTTCATTTCTGTGTACATCCTAGCTTCACTGCAGTGAATACAATTCATTGACCCAGAAAGCCTTTGATGGCAGCTACTGGGCCCTTGAAGGAAACTGTCTGGCCCCACTGGTTAAAACTGTGCCCCATCAAAGATGAGAGAGAAAAGCCTGACAGTATGGTGTTCATGCAAAGTTAAAGGATAAAAGATAGTACTGTGTTGCTTTCTGTGTTAAAGGCTTCTTTCCTGCCTCTTTATTTCCATAGCTGTTTCTACTAATGTGTTTGGCTTAGGCTATTAGCATAATAAAAACAAGTGCTCTTTAATATAAGGAACTACTTGATGCATGTGGATGTTTCAGTGACAGTAAACACTGGTGCTTTTAAGGCCACACAGACTATAGGTATCTGTGCTTAATAACTTATTAGATTATTTAAATGACAACGTAGCAACAAAATAATAGTATTAATCATCACAGAAAAGCATATCTGCAGTCTTTTTGCTTRTGGAAATTAATCTTACCGTATCAGTATTAGAAACCTGAGCTCCCCTTTCTTAGAAACCCCATCTCTCAGACACCCGGAGTCATATTTTTCTAATTATTATATTGTATCTTAATTATGAACTGCTGAATGCTTGATTCCACCGCTATAAGTACTCTGTGGAAAAGCATACTCTCCAATAATTTGAACTGAACTAAGTACAGGTTTGTGGTGTGCACTTCCACTTGCGCTTAGATTTCAGCTTCTCAGTGTCTGCTTACCTTATTTACAATACTTATTTTTTACTCATGAATTAAGTTCCCACAATTGTTAAAAATATAAATGAAGTGAGGATATAGCAGAAGCTTTATACTGCCATACCACAGTTTCAGCCCTTGACTGCATAGTAGTGATGCTTTTGGGGTTCTTATATTTGTCCATATTTACTCTGTGCAGCTTCTTTGAGATTGGCATATACTGTTTTTAAAAGGAAAGTTGAGATTTTTATAAATATGCAGGCTGAGGGCCATCGCTTCCTATTGCCACTATCATTCCAGGGAAGTCACTTCTTTCTGCAACTGTTGTCCCTGGAATTGCACCCTGTCCTGTTTTAATCAAAATGAACTGGATTCATTTAAACAATAGTTCAAGTTAAGTAGCCTGACTGATAAATCAAGGAGCCAGAAGTCTCTGGCTGTGATGGGAACCTTGAAGTGGTATTGCTCTCATGTCAGCTGGAATAACTACCCCTAAAGGGAATCTGTGGTCCAACCTTAAACTGGCCATTAACTTTGCCAATCACCAAATCCTTGACATAAAAAGCACAAGAAATGGATATATTTAATTCAACTGTTTTACAGGATGAAACTGCTTAGCAGATACTGATTTTCCTTTTCCTAGACAGTGTGTAAACATTAAACGGTTGTGCTTCCTAGAAGTCGGTAATATTGTAGCTGCTAATTTCTTCAGGTTAGGGCAGATGAAGAGAAGATTTTAACACTTTCTTAAAGCTAATTTAGCCTATAAACAGTTTTGTGGACTGTAGCCTTGAATAATTTTTGTGGAGAGACATTACATGTAACTTGAGTTCTCTCATTTAGAAACAGGTCTTTAGGAAAGCTGGCCTTTTGGGACTAGCTAGATAAATATTTTGAATGTAGAAGCAACTGTAGTCTTCTTCCTTAGCCAGGAGCTGTAAGACAACTTGAAAAATAGACATGGAAAGTTAGAAATAACAAGCAGAAGACCTGATAAGTTAAGTCCCTACTTGCAATGAAGCCAGTATTCTGTGAGTAGTAGGTAGGCACATGGCTCTTTTTGCCATAGGTGTAGATTAGTATTTATTTGTTAATATTACAAAGACACTTAAGCATCTCCTTGTTTAGGTCTCAAATAATTTATTTAAAAGCTCTACGTAATTTAATCATTAACAACTATCAGCTTGGATGTAGTTCTATACATTACTTATGATAAAAAATATTGTTGGGAATTACACAATCTCTGTATTTGGCAATTAGTTTGAATGGTAATTCTGATCATGAACATCTATGGATTCTGATATATGTATATAAAATATGCTTCAGGAGCTTTTCTGTAGGGGGTAAATCCCTTAATCCCTGCTGTTTGTGTGTGCCTGTATTTATTTTGCACTGGTTTCATCTCGTTCCAAAGTATTTCAATTGAAATGAGATTTTTATTCATACATATATATATATATGTGTGTGTAATTATATAAAAGTTAAATTAGAACAGTTCTTAGTTTTTAAATTCTATTTGATTCAATAGACTTGTGTAGGCAGGCTTCAATATATGATACACTGTCCTAAACTGGGAATTACTTCTTCATTGAAGAGGATCTGGTCAGTATCAACAATTTCCTATTTTTATTAATTATTTGGCTTTATAGTGTGTCATTTATAAGAAGTGCAAAAATGTTTTTGCATTTTATGTTATTCCTTTTCTGCTTTCTTTGGAATAGCATATATTGCTTTTATCTCCAGACAGCAAAAACCCTGGAGCAAGTTTTGAATGTGTTTTGTAAAATTACAATTATGGAAAAGRTAGAATCTCAAAAGGTAGTATTTTCTGTTATTTCCTTCCTCTGTTCTTTTGCAAACAATGTGCAGATCCTCCTCAAGTATGTTTTATTTCTACATTTTAGGTCTTACCAGCAGCCTAATTCAGTAAAAAACCATGACTGCTTCAGTACAGAGCTATAGTTATTCTGGCAGACAGTGCTCTGATGAGGTGGTTCACTTTTAGGAAATGGCTTCACAAATTGAGTTCTTTTCATAAATGATTTCATAGTTGCCATCAATTCTAAGAGAAATTAAAGAAGCTGAGTTAATTTTAATAAAAGCAATTAGAAAAAGGCTGTTTATGTTTAACAGGAGTATTAAAAAGGCTCTGGAGATTCAATACAGCAGCTATATAATGAAACAGCTTTTTGATTTGAAAGTAATACAGCATTTAAAGAAATAACAAAAATAAATTGCAAACAATGTCTTCACAAACCACTTGGTTACTACTGTCTTCATAAGTATGATATCCTTGCTGTTTCTTTTAAACTTGGAATGTAACATAATTAACCAAAACGCTGACAGCAATCAGTGTTTGTTATCATCTCTACTGTTAACAGCTTATCCTCCTGATGTGTAAACTGCACATTTGGAACATAAAAGCAAAAGCTGAGTAGATTGACCTCTCTGGGTGAATGAAGAGGATGATTAATCTTAAAATATTCTTAGAACTTCCTAACATAATTAATTTCTATTTTTGATGCATAGTTCATCATTGTGGCCCTGGTAATCTTGCAGCATTAAATTAAGGTTGTATTTTGCACTCCTTTGAGAAGAGTTGCTAGAATCAAATGCCTTTCATCAGGATAGATACACAAGTTTGGGATATTTTTTTTCTACCTAGGAATTCTTTCTCGAAGACTTATAAAATAGTTAACTACTAACAAAATAAAAATCTGATTTTAATGGTAAAATCTGTACTTTTTTTTCCTTTTTGTTTTCTTTTCTATTAGGAGGTATTAAAAAGTAGCACCTTTGCTCCATTAAGACCTGTGATTTTTTTCCTCTGCCTTTATGAAAATATTCATTATAATGATAAGGTGTTGTAAAGATAATATTCCTTGTTCTTCCAGTTGGTTCTAAGTTGTTTTCACAATAGAGAGAAAAGGAGAGTGAAAAAKATGAGACACACCGCAGCTTTATTATTAATTTTTCCTTCTGTAATGTTAGTGTGAAAGAGACAGTAAAAGCACCAGGGCTGCAATTGTTTACCTCTTTGTTTTAAGATTCTTATGAGTCARATTGAAAAGTGCCAATTGAACTCTTAGGAAAAATACTGATTGTCCTTTAGAGGGTTTTGATTTTAATTTCATGGTGACTCTTGTATAATGGAAATATACTGAAAATGTGTTCTCAGGATGAAATGAATATGCAGATTGGTAAATGGTTTTGCAACAATAATGACTCTTTTTGAAGTTTTGGTTATTTACAGACCTGACAGTCTAAGCAATTGTAGGCAGCAGAAGATACTTTATTAGCTGGTGGTGTAAACAAGGATGCGTATACCTTCCATTTCTCATCAACCAGGGAACATTGGACAGACATGCTATGCAAGGTTTTTCTTTTTTGATTGATTTTCTTACCATGTGTTGTAAATATAACTTGACTTTTGTAACTTTTTTTGGTTAGCACAGATTCAGTATTTAGCTGAAAGCAATGTACATTCCTCAGAATAAATATGTTCTTCCTTGCATAATTTTTTTTWATTAAGCATATTAAAATTAATATTACTTGTTTGTGAACCACAAGCTATTCTGTTACTGGCTAAACAGCCTAGAAAATGTGTTAGATTATATCTGCTATGTTCTTTGTAAAATTCTTTTATTTGCAATCTTGGAATTCTACTTACAAAGATAAACTACTAATAGTAAATGATGCGCAAATTTTTKGGGGGGCCACCATAATAAATGAAAAAAAATCATGAAAACAGTGACTTAAAATTGTGCAATGGAAGAAGTTGCATGCATCCCTTTTTTTCTCTCACCTTGGTATGTATGTCGTTGAAGTTAGTGGAAAAATACTTAATTTGAAGCCAGAGTGGGTTAAATCTTCCACCTGTTTTCTGTGCTGGTATATATAGGGAAGGTTATTTATATTTGCCAGTTGCAGAGCCATTCATTCCAGTCATTGTTTCTGGAACCATTTTGTCCTTAGACTTAAAACATGATGTCTGTTGCCTAAACTTTACATCCCAGCCATGCCACATCCCCACACATGGGATAATTTTGCTTCAGATGTGAGATTTAGGTGTCTTTGCATTTACCCTTCACATCACAATTCTTTCTTGCTTAGTTACTTTCCTTCTTGTTGCAGAGTTCATTTTTGTAAAATATGCTTGTTTATAAAACGACTAGAAAGGAGTATCTCATTTACATCACTGTTTAATAAGGGACATTAATATTATTGATGTTGCTGTAACTTCCATTGTATTGTTGTTACTCCATGGAAGGACTCAGTAAATTTTGACTTCTGGAAGTGAATGTTGTAACGTTTGACTATTGAGTAATTTAAAATTCTTTGCCAAAATTTCTAAGGTGATATTAAATCACCTTTGTTTCACATGCATTCTACTAAATTTTAGCTTAATGATATTTAGGTAAGTACAGTGTCAAAGAAAATGCATGAACCTGGGGGAGGGGTTTCAAAAGCTAAGAAACAGTACATTATACAGAATTAAAGGAATAATCCTGGAATTGTATTCTGACTTGGCTAATGTACTCTCTCTATAGGTTGGTACCTTTAAACATTAGTGTCCTGTAAACTACACTTTTTAACGTGGTGCAGAAACAGATCATTGCACACAAAAGCTTCCAGCCAAGTGTAGCATAGCATGGCCACATTTTACAGGTAATTTGCTGTCTGAGATACACCTTCAGCTGAGCTTCATCTTCTCACTCTATATTTAAAGCAGTCCAATTAGTATATGCCATTAATAAGACATCAGCATACTTTAATTTGGAAAGGGAAACAGCTAATTTAAAATTAAACAAAGGATAAGATGTAATTAATGGACAACTTCAATATTCTTGTAAGAACTTGGTTCACTGATTTTGAGCTAGTTGTTCTTCAGCCTATCATATGCATCTAGGTTATCTGAACTTCTCATTACATAAAACCAGACAGAGCAGTTTGGTATTGTATAAAAAATATCAGCATGTCTTCTGATGTATTTTTGCCTGCTTCTGGAARATATTTTGTATTAGTGGGGAACTTTTTCGTGGTTTCTTCTCCTTCCCCCTCCTYGCCAATCTTAAAGGCCATAAAATAGCATTTGTGTTATAGCAGCAGTTCTCAGTGGAGACCTTCAGAGTACTTGTGTTGCTGTTACATCGCTTCTTTTCTTCCTTTTAATTTGTGAGCATCACTATGAGCAACCATATCTCTGTGAAGAATCATGTAGGCTAAGGAGAGACAACGTATGGCTAATAACTATCCTAAGGTCAAAACAGTGACAGGAAGAGACAGCTGGGAAGAATAAGGATAAGATACTACCAAAGCCAACAGCAGATTAGAGCAGAAGCTTCAGAGGCATAAAGCTTCCAATGGTATGATGCAGCTACTGCTAGGAAAGAAGGGCCCGCAAGAGAAATTGCAAAAATTTGGTTTTCTTGATAATGGTGTGCTACAAGTTTGCCAAGTCTCACAGCCCTGTAAGAGTCTTCAGTAGTTAGGAACTGTGAGAAGCATTGTGTCTGGGGTGTTAGAGGGGAAACTTACAAGACAGTCTTTTTTCAGAGATGATGAAAGTGGTAACAAAGCTTAAGCACCATTTCTGCAATTTATATTTAAGAAAGATAGCTTTCAGTTCTTCTGGACTAGTTATTTCCACAGAAATTGAGAGTTTGGATAATTGTCTGCTTTACGGTCAGATTTCTCTGCATAGGCAAAACACTCCAGCAGCTGTCACATTTTAGGCAGCAGATACAGCCCCTCATGTCTATTCTCTTTGCAGCTTCGAATGATGACTGTTTCTTGTGGGAAGGCACTGGGAGCTTCTTGTTCTCAAGGCAGAGATAAAAGTAATGAAGTTGACAATATCACACAGAGAATACATCAGATATTACTGAACAGATGTTTTGTGTGGCTTACTGATAAATAGTATAAACCTGTAGCATTTAATACACTGCAAATTTTCCTTAATATATTCACATTTGAGAAGAGTGTGCTTTCTCTAAAGAACATCATCTTTCTGGTGGGTTTCTTAAATGGAAGCAGTAAATTCTGTTGGTAAGAAGAATTCTTACTTAGATTCTTACTTAGAAATAATGAAAAATAATGAACAGTAGTAACTACTACAAGAAATAAGCTGCACCTTGGTTTTGGAAAACAAGTGTGACAGCTTATTGCATGTCTGTTGCAAAGCAGTGTGATTAAGTACAGGGACAGCRTGTTTGCATGTGCACATGCTCTACTTTCAGCTAGGTGGTGATCCAGTGGATAGAATATTAGCCCCACACTCAGGAGGTCTGGGTGTTGGGCTCTTAAGCACTTCTGTAGAATAGAGAATGGCAGTAAGTCCTGTTGCTGGCTTCTTCCATCAGTAAATATCAGTTTACCCCTTTTTACTGGCAATGTTTGTTCAGCGAGAGAGTACAGATGTTGAATTAGCACGATGACTTGAAAGTAAATCTTTCCATTACTGATAAAGCTTTAAAAAAGATTGTATTTTCCCTAAATAGGTTTTTAAGCAATTTAACACACTTACTTTGACGAGGGGAAATTGTTGCTTTTGAAAATGGAAAAGGGTTTGCCTACCTGGTTCTGCTTAAAAGTGGACATATGCATATATAAAGCCTATTGTTAGCCCTGTGAGCTCACCYGTAAGTCCTTAAAAAAGTGCATTTGTGAACCCAGCTGCTCTGTGTTAACTTAAAGGTATCCTTTCATTCAAGTCAACTTGGACGCCACATATCTTGCCAGCCTTCACTATCTGTTGTGTTGGGGAAAAAAAAAACCTTTCATAAAATTGGATGCAAGGTTGTACTGCATCAGTTGTTACTTTAAGGATTTATCCGTAGCCTTTCAGACTCCATGGCAGGGAAATTCATGGAATACTGACCATTCCCAATCTCGCCGAGAGAATTTTTCCACTCTGCTTTTCTGTGCAAGTCTGTCAACATTTGGTCTTAAAACACCCTGTAGAAGGAAAGCAAAGAAGCATGATTCTTCCTATTTTTTGGTGTTATGTATGTTAGATATAAAGAAAAGTATATCTGTAGGATGTCAGTTATTTTGTTTCATTTTGTACTGTTTCTGAATTGATATGCTTGAAAGCTGTTGGAGGGAGATAGTTTCATCAGCTTGCTGACTGTTCATGAAAATGTTTAATGCCTAGAGTTGTTAACATTAGAAAAACATTGTGGAAAAGGATGGCATTGCTTTGTTTTTCAGTCTTATCACGGATTAAGAAACCTGAAATTTTAGTTTAAAAATACTGTGTTTGTCGTCTTGTCCGGGTGGAGAGAAAGAATGTAAAACAGAGAGTTCATTTTGGTTTTCGCTTATGAGGAATATCACATCCATCTTTATTTGCCAATAATTTCAGGGAAACTCTGGAACTATTAAAATAGGATGTCATCAGATTCTGAAACTTGACAATATAAGGAGGAAGAAAATTTTAAGACTATTTTTAAAAAGGGATTTTGTTGACCCCCTGTTTAACCTTACTTCTTTTTCAAATTGGCCATTGTGCTTGAACATAGTCTAACATGAAGTATTTTGAATAGTATAACTGTACCTTTTAATTTCCTTAAAGTTAGGTAATATGTTCTGCGTACCTTCGGTAGCTGGGTTTGAGAGGACTTTTGTTAAAGGTTTTTCTGAAGAGAACTAGATGAAATTATCCTTAATGCTTTTACATTCCAGATGATTCTGTATTTTTATTGTAAAATGCAAATACACCTAACAGAAGGAAGTCCTTCAGCATATTTCAGAGCACTGTTACAAATCTCAAATATCTTTTCTTCTCCACTACATCTGTAAAGGAAACAGTCAGAATGAGATTGGTTTATAATTAAGTTAGAGATACTTATTGTTGAACTGTATTGGCAGGGTTTTTCATCTATAAGCAACGTAAATATATAGTATTTAGAAAGTAGAATTGCTTTTCTTCCACCTTGCACTATTTTGTTTATAAAATGGAGAACTTTACTGAAGCTCTGTCTGAATGCTGAGTTGTTGTACTGTATCTCTGTAAGTTTCTTGTTGCATCTTCTTTTGAATATTTTTGTTTGGGTTGTTAAATTAAAAAAATGGCAATTTGAAAAAAAACACTCTGTGATACACCCATGAGAATAAATTAAGTTTCTGTTTTTAGGGTGCTTGTATGCTTCATGTTCTGTGAACAATTCTGTTTCCTTATCTAAGGAGAATTACTTATTATGGTGTTACAGGTTTGTGTTGCACGAAATCCACCTATAATGAACTGACATTTTAAAAGATGCTGAATGTATGTTAATTCTTATACAACAATTAATTATCAGGAATTATAGTAGCTGATGTTATTCCTTCTGAAGCAGAAGTATGCGATTGTCCCTATTTGATAGAATTCATCTGTGTTTCCAGTATATACCTTACATCAGTTCCTAAGCAGTTAAATGTGATTTCCTAAATGTAATACTGTATTTGTGCGGACAGTATAGTCTGATCTGTTCTCGAAGTCATCCATTTGTATGCTTTCAGCATTACTGTAGAGGCCTCTGCAGTGCAGAGTGTAATTGGGCCAGATTAAAAGCTGTAGGAATTTTGACAGTGAGAGTTGAGTAGAATAAAAACAACAGAGTTCAGGAGAGGAATCCAATAAAATTCTGTGAAATGCTGTAATACACCTCAAACTGTTACTAGAAATTTTCAGAAGTTTTAACAATTTTTAAACTTGTTAGGAGTCCTACTGTATTCATAAGATGCATCCCACCTAAAGCTGTATGAGATGCAGAAATCAGTTTTGTGTAAATAGAGCTGAGAAAATACTGATCTTGTTGCATTTTGAGCTGAAGGGGCTTTCAGACTTACCTTTACAGGGACACTGAACTTTACACTGCAGTATGTGCTTAAGACCATATAACGGACAGGGGTTTTAGCAAATCCCTTTTTTGGGTGTTTGGCTTGGCAAGCCATTGATTGGACTGTTGGCTTTTCTGAACCCTCTTCTGATGTTCAGGGAACCACAACTGTATAACATTACTTACATTGTGGATCCTACTTCTGGAATCAGTCTTGTAGGTATCTCCATGTGCAACCTCCCGGTGTCTTAAGTTCAATTAGAGAGCTTGCTTCAGCATAGAGAATAAATATAAATGTATTGATAATTTTGGGTGCTGTTATCTAAAAACCTGGGATTTTTGTCCACTAAATAGTACATTGAAGTTGAAAAATCGTACAGCTAGACAGCTGTATATTTACATATCCTATGAGAATCTTCCCTAATCCTTCCAGTACTATGTAAAAATCAGTGGAAAAGTGGAGATAGAAGTGCAGATTAAAAAAAGTTTGTTTGTCAAAACATTAAACACAACAAATCTATGATAATTAGGATTAGATATCCACCTTTCATGAATTCAGCTGGAGACCATTCACCAGATTTTTTTGAGTGTTACCTACTGAAATTTTTTGTATCAGCTGTTAAAGATACATGTTTGTGGAAACCATATATGAACAGCATCTCTGCTTTTTGTCCTAGGGGAGAGTGTATGATTTCATTCATGTAATTTATTTCTTTCTTCTATCAGTTGATCTACAGAAAGAGTGAAAGAACTTTATTTCAAACATGCTGTACTAGAGCAACATAAGTTCTTGCATCATAGAATAACTATATCTTTCTGTCTTCACGATAAGACTCGTCAGACATCATTTAGTTGTCTAGGATTTGCTGGTTTTATTCTGAAATGTTTTATTTAACTTTCAAATTAGATAAAGCAAACATTGAGACCTCTACAAAATAGAAGTCTATGAGGTTGAATAACACTTCCTGGTTTTCCTACTGTAATGGTGGGCTTTTATCAATATAGAGTTAAGCTTGTCATCCACAGAGAATATTCAGTCATGCAGTTGTGAAGATAAGGAAGCCATAATTTTAGTTTTGAAATTGTGATGTTAACCTGATGATTAATTTCAGAAAGTATTTGGTTCTTCAGAATACTATATTCCTTCAAGTAAATCTTCCCTCATGTATATCTACGTATTTTATTTATTGATTTCACCTAGCTTAATTTTGTATTATTGACAAATTGGAAATAAAACTTTTCAGTAAATTTTAAGATTTACTGAAATGGGTGCCTGGGAAAGCCCACTGTCTTGAGTGAATTCTGGCAGCCTTAAAAAAACAGAAACAAACAAAAATATCTACCTCAGCTTTCAGCTGCAAATCCAGTGCACACCCCAGTGGTATATTGTAGTTGCAAATGGATCCTTAGTCAATATGAAAGGAGTCTTAGTTCTAGTGTCTTTGCAGTTGTTAGAATAGCACTTTAAAATTTCCCCTTCTCTCCATTTCAAATTAATTATTCACAACCTGCCAGTATTATCACCTTAGGATAATGTGATCTTATGATGCTGCTACTATAGGCTAAAGAATATCCAGAAAAAATAAGAAATATGGAGAAGCTGACCATTCCAAACTTTGGCCTTAGCTTATGCCATTTATCACTGAATATTGTTGTAATATAATCTTATATATTATCCTATAAGATTATCCTATAATCTTTTATATGAATCCCTCATACTGCGTAGAAAAGCAGACAAAGAAACATTTCCAATATATAAAGCTGCAGAAGCTTGTTCTGCTGAATTCAACAGTAATCATTGGAATTCAGGTGGAATCGGCTTTAGTGAAAAAATGTTCCCTGATCTATTTATTTTTCCTCTTTTAAATATAAAACAGCAAGAAGAGAAGACGTTCAGCAGTGATTATAATGACATTTTCTTTTCACTGTTGTTCATTCAACGTTTTTGCTATAAGCATATCCTACTTCAGATAATACTGACCAGTAGTATAGAGAGACAGTACATATAGATAGCCTTGGATGTAGAAAGAGTACTGTTTCCTAGTGGAAAATGTTGACTCCTTTTTACTTTAAATTGTACTTAATATAATTTTTCATTCTTATGAAGAGAGTGAAAAATGAGCAGGAATTACGAAGGCAACTAGGTTTGTCTTCACTAAGTTCTTCACTAGGTTTGAAGTGGCAAATACACTTATATATATGTGTACATATATATATCTTTATCTACCAATAATAAAGGTGAAATATTGGAAATACGAAGCAGATAGCAACTGTGAGCTCCAGTTAGTAAAGAAAATGAGATATAGTAGAACTTATTGAAAGAGCAGTCTCCCAGTTCTTAGGTTGTTAAACGTAAGTGAAGATGATCTTCTCTAACACAAACTGCAAATCAGAAATCTGTATTAAATTTTTAATTGTTTATTCGTTGTTGTTGTTCTTGTTGTTGCAACAAGGAAAAAGCATATTGTTTTAAAGGCATGTTCAGATCTTCTTCTGATACTATTTGTGGCCAACACAGCAAAGTAAAAAAATTATTTTGTCCATTAGGAAACATTTTGCTAATAAAAAACACTGTAGATTGTTATGAATCTTAGCTATCTAAGAAACTTGTTGGAAACAGGACAGTTGGAGGGGAATTGGACTTGTAGAAGTTGGCTATCTAGTAGCTAAAGGATATTGTTATTTTTTAAATTGGTTAAATTCAAGGTATTTTTTGTTACTGAGTACACAGGTGTATTCTGGATTCTGTATTACTTCTAGTTTTCTTGTTTGTGATCMAGTTGCCATGTGGATGCTGTAGCTGTACTGCATTTATGACAGCAGTTCTGGCTATGGCCGCAGACACTAGAGTGCAGAGAATGCACAAGATATGCAGGCAGTGCTTATCGGTGATGGCCGCCTTCTGCTGAAAGGGTGGTGATGAATTCCCATATTCATAAGGTATCTGAATTTGATAATGAGACTAGAGGAATAAAAATTGCTTTTTAATTTTAGGCTTCTGCGGCAATACTTATTTTTGCCAGTAGGGCAGGGGGAGGGGGGCGGTTGGTGTGTGTGTGTGTATGTGTAAGCTTCACTCCTGCTAATATGGTATTGCATTGCCAAGTAATTTTCTGAGATATTGGACAATATATTCTTTGGATTGTACAAGAAAAGAATACTTACTGTGTAACTGAGGCTGTTAATCTTCCAGGTAATTTGTGGCTATCTTGGTGCACGTACACACACACACAGACATGCTGTGATGGGTTGACCTTAGCTGGCTGCCAGATGCCCACCCAGCTGCTCTTTCACTGCGCCTCCTCAACAGGACAGGGGGAGAAAATAAGACAGAAAAGTTTGTGCATTGAAATAGGGAGATCACTTACCAATTAGGGTCACGGGCAAAACAGACTCACTCGGGGAAAATTAAGTTTGTTTATTGCCAATGAAAAATACTGTAGGATGGAGAGAAGCAAAAACAAAACTAAAAACACCTTCCCCCTCCAGTCCTCTTTCTTCCCAGGCTCAGCTTCACTCCTTTGTCCCCAACTCTTCTGCGTCCTCCTTCCCCCCAGAGGGAAGACTTTAACCACTGCAAATAGAGTATCAAGAAAAAGATGAAGTTACTCATTTGACTAAGTAGACACTATATTCAAAGGTATGTTGCACAATCACATTTAAAAATGTGTCAGTGTGAAGACTGACCATACTAGCTTAATTTGTTCCCCTCATTCATGTGCATTATGGCACAATGTCCAGTTTTATATCCATGTACTTCTTTACCTGAATACAGGAAAAATAATGCTTAGGAAAGAAATAGATGGAGCTCTTGCCAGTGGAACAAGGGATAGCACATAATGAGTGACATAAGTGATTGCAAGCACAAAATAGGTTTATACCCAAAATTAATATAAACGTCATCATTAATTTCTCTGCCATAGTTCTTCCTTTATAAAAGAGAAAATTATCAGCTTACTCTCATAAAGCATATTGAAAAACTGCAAATTTCCCCATTGTGCTTGCTGGGAATAATGTGGTGTAGCTTAATAAATACAGTTTGAAAAAAGTAATTTTAATGGTGTACCAAATGAATATATGTTATTATAAATATCAAGAGTCCATTTCCATGGTGATAAACAACAAGAATTTCTATCCTCTGACTCTTATCACTCACATCTCAGTCAGCCTGAATCCCTCCAACAGTGGTGTTGCCTTGCCAAGGAGCCAGATTCCTTGTATCTTCAAATTTCTCCTTTGTACATGAAGATACATATCACCCCCTCCTCTTCCGCCAACACCTCCCCTTTCTTTCCTCTGTTTTACTAATAGCAAATTACTTGGTGATTCAAGCCAGGCAACACGGCTGCAAAGCCTCAGAGGAAACTGAGATGAGTGGATGGGGAGAAAAAAAGGAAATCTGGGGGGTTGAGCAGGTGGTGAAGGAAGGGAAGGACTCAGCGTAGGAGCTGCAGGAGCTACACAGAACAGGGAATAGATCTGGGAAGCTAGAGCTGTTGTTGCATGTCCACAGCCACCTATGGAGAGAGGAAAATACTTGTCACAGATTTGTTTGCATGGTGAGCTATGGTTTGGGAGTGTCTTTTAGAGATCCTTTATAACCTACACTGGGACAATAACCTTCACTGTTTGTTTTTTTTTCCTCTGGGTTTATTGTTTGCTTTTTTTCCAAAAGCTAGCTATTCTTTGGTATGTGTGAAACATGATAAAATGTGAGTTTTGTTTCTGTCATGTGTGCAACAGTGTAAGTAGACCCTGAATGTAGCTGTGAGTACTCTAGCACTAAGCATGTTCTTCTGTAAGATGCCCCTCAGTGTGTAAAATGCATGAACATTACTGATGTATTTTAAAGCATGGCAACCTCACTTTCCAGATCGTCAACATTTGAGTGCAGTTAGCAGTCTTACTATGAAATATTTGTAATTGATGTTTTATCAGAAGATAAATTTTAATGAGTTTGGAACACGGCCAGGAAGAGATGGTGGGGTTTTGGTTTAGGTTTTTTTTTGGGGGGGGAAGACAGGGGAAGGTTTGTGGGGKTTTTTTTGTTGGATTTTTTTGGATTGGGTTTTGKTTTTTTTTCCACGGAAAACTTTCTTGTTCTATTTAATTACACAGGCATTATTTATTTTACCTTATCACGTTTTCTCTGATTCCAACTTCTTTTGACATAGAATTATTTTGAGTTTTCTCTGTTTTGTAGAAATAGTGACAGTTTATTAAAAGAGAAAAATTAGCAGATAWTATTGCAAAGAGAGAGGTTCAAAAGAAGATGTGACTGAATTTTACTTTAGTTGTCCTGTAATGGTGTCTTGATCATGAGCTATGAGATAGTTGTTTCAGTAGCTGAAATCGTGAAAATATTTCTTTAAGGTCTGCCTCTTTGTACTAGATGAGAATATTGTCTAAGGCTTGTCCTGTTGTTTGAAGAGCAAAATATTAACTATATTCCTGAGAAGCTGTATAATTTTATTCTTCACAAAAGTGTTTGAGTTCTGCATTCCAGAAGTCATTCCTACAGAACTGACATTTATGTGCCGCTATATTTGGGTTTTAACAAAAAGGTGAATTTTGTACATACTATTCCCCAAAGTGTTATAAGCTCTCTTTAAGATACTTTTAGTCTTGGGAGTGAACATAATGCAAATAGTCATCCAATTCATAATTCAAACCTGCCTTTTTTCTCCATCCTTTCCTATCTAGAAATAGTTTTCTTGGGTTTCTTTGATGGCTAGGCAGGAATGTTGTGCTAATATGTTTATGCTAGGTTGACACTTSACTTAATTTTCCATAACTTGCAGTCTGATGATGTGATTTTTAGAAGTTGAGGTACAATAGGGGGAATTGGGAAGTGGGAAAGTGGGAAGAAGAAATGCAACATGTAGTAGGCATCAGAATTTATGTTATGGAGCATCCCAAGTGGTTTTGGACAAATTGKTTTTTTGTGGCATATATAAATTACATGAGGAAAGTAATAGCTGGCTTCTTCCCAAGTCTGTTGTTAGGCTAAAAGCTRATGTTTGTAAAGGGGTTTGAGATCCTCAGATAGAATTAGCAGTTTACATGCAAATAACATTAAAAGCGGTGTCTGATTTAGTTCTAATGTAATTAATGTAATAAGATTGTTGGTCAGTGCTGTCTCTGGTGTCAGTAATGGTCAGTGTCCTGCTAAAGTAATGTGATACTTGTTATCAGCATATCATGAGAATACTCAAGTGCAGATATTCTGAATAAACTGCCCTTTGGAAATTCTGGGTATGTATTCTCTTTTAGTTTGGAGTTAGATCATAGAGACCAAGAAGAGAGCTATACTTTATTAGTTGAAGGAAAGTTGCMTTTTAGTCTAGGAATTACGGAAACGTGCTCTTACTTCTTTTATCAAGACAAAGCAGTATTTGCTATTTTCACACTCAGTTGCTAACACCTTCACTTGAACAGAAGTAGAGTTCATGGCAAGCCCTAGCTTAGGTTGTAGATATCTTACAAAAGTAAACCTTCTTGTAGTGCAGTTCTGTTAACATACTTAGGTTTTCATTGACAGTGTTTTTACTTTAATCTAGATACTTCCTTGTTGCCATTGTGAAAATAATCAGTTGTCTAACTACTTTTAACCCTGTTAAATAAAACCTGTAGATTACCTATAGAAAATAGCCTTTTGTTTTGGGTGATTTCGTATTTCTATTTTATGAAATTAAGGGATATAATGTAATGTAATAAAAATGGTGTGATATAACCTATTTTGTTACCTTGCAAATGAAACCATTCTATGAGGTGTAGAGTACTRTTTGAGTGTATATTATCATATATATCATGACTGTGTATGTACTGAGAATAGAGGAAGATCTTGCATGATGAGACCATAATAAAATTGCTTTATAGTTTTAARATACTTACATAATTAAGGAGTGAAATTAACTAGAATAATGTTAAGTGAAATTAGAAATTCACATGCATTAGTAATTTTAGCCAAAGCAAATTGATATTATAGCCAGATAATAATCAAATATCTTACGAGATCTAGCTAACTTGGCCAGATAATTCTCTAGGAACAGGCAACCTTTGCAGTTCTCTCTTCAGGGTTATGTATCTTTCTCAGGATTTCGTGTCACTTTCAGTCTACAGTAATAGACTTYGTTTGCAGTCCATCTTCTTTCTGTTTTCATTTCTCTCTCTTCTCATACCTCTCTTTCTGCTCCATTTGTTTCCTCTGTTATTTGTTTTGCTTTTTCTCACTGCCATCCCAAGCTCTGGTAAATACASTCTTCATAACAGCAGATGCTGGTCTTCACCAGCTAACGTGTTTTTACATTTATCCAAATTGCTGATCTGTAAACTTACTTGCCCAGCATTTCAGAAACTCTGATTATTCTCATTCTCTTTCTGTTTTCTATTGACGTTGTGGAATTAATCAAAGAGCCTGTTTTACGTGGTATTTTGTGTTTCTTAATGTCATGGTTTAACCCCAGCCAGCAACTAAGCTCCACCCAGCCGCTCGCTCACTCCCCCCCGGTGGGATTGGGGAGAGAATCGGAGGGGTAAAAGTGAGAAAACTCGTGGGTTGATACAAAGACAGTTTAATAGGTAAAGCAAAACCCTTGCACGCAAGCAAAGRAATTCATTCCCTACTTCCCATCRGTGTTCAGCCATCTCCAGGAAAGCAGGGTTCCATTATSSGTAACAATTACTTGGGAAGACAAACGACATCACTCCGAACATCCCYCCCTTTCTTTCTCCCCTAGCTTTATATGCTGAGCATGACGTCATATGGTATGGGATATCCCTTTGGTCAGTTGGGGTCAGCTGTCCCAGCTGCGTCCTCTCCCAACTTCTTGTGCACCCCCAGCCCACTCGCTGGTGGGGTRGKGTGAGAAAAGCAGAGAGAGAGAGARCAGAAAAGGCCCTGGCTCTGTGTAAGCTCTGCTAAGCAATAATGAAAACATCCCTGTATTATCAACACTGTTTCCAGCACAAATCCAAAACATAGCCCTRTATTAGCTTCTGTGAAGAAAATTAACTCTATCCCAGCCAAAACCAGCACACTTAATTACCATAATTTGTAACCTCTCCAAATAATTTGTAATCCAGTTCCCTGTGGGTTCTTTCCTTTGTTCTCACATCTTCTGATACTGGAGTTAATCTCACACTTTACTACTTACCTTACTACAGGAATTATGTTATCAATTCTGCTATATTCTATGGGTTATGTTGTCTTGAACATTACATCAGTAAGCATCAACTGGAGACAGGGAATGATTACAGCTGGGGCTGAAAATTCAGTATTTATCCAGTACCTGATATCTTACTCTACTTTCTTCACAAGTAAGAACTTTCCCATAAATCTTTGAAACTTGCAATATATTTTTAAATTATATATTAATAAATGTCAAATTATATATTAATATAATTAATTATATAATGTTATTTATGTATTATTCAAGCTATATGTTAATTAAATACTATATTAAATGTCTCCAGACAGGTGACTATTTTGTTGGGAAGGGAGGTAGACGGCGCTATGCTGTGCAGATCCTTGCTGCCAGATGTGAAGGAAGAAACGTGTCTCCAAGGCTAGTCAGATMCATTAGCTTTCATGTCGACATCACACAACTGCCTAAGAGCCTAGATTTCATATAATGTATAGATTTTTCTGTTCCARTTTTAGTGCATAGACCTCATTTCATGTTGTATTTCCCAAAGTATCTGAATGCATACAATCCATAGGCATTGTATTTTTATTAGCTGTCTCCCGTTAGTATTGTCTCCCATTAGTTTTTTGCACATTGTGAGGAAATGGTATTTTCCTGTATGTGCCTTCTGTGTATTATCTTCRGTATTAAACTTAGCCAAACAGTAGATCTCATCTTCGTGCCCTTCTTTATTGGAGAAACTTTAAAGAAAAMCCCCAGAACACACCTGCCTGTGTGCTGTGGAAACAAGTCTGAATAGCTAGATGAGAAAGGAATGGAAAGACTGAGAAAGCTGGATGCAAAAGGTTAAGATGAGCTGGCTGTCTTCCTATAGGTTTGCTTTACAATACTATGGGGTAAGTGGGTGAGGAGGGAAGGGGGTTGTGGGCTTTCTAAAAAAGAGGGTTCTTGCTTTGTATTTGAGTCTGCACTGTTTACTACGTCCATGCATGTTACGGGCGTATCAGGATGTTGTTGAGAGCTCTGACTCTCTTTTTAGGAGGACCAGAGCTCAAGCGTTGGAAGAAAAGTTGTTTCAGAAATTCTTACATACGTGTCTTTTCACATCTTAGATAACAGGAATGACTTTCTAACTTGAACAGTAGGAGTGCCATTAATAATGTGGTAACCTCCTCTAGGAGATAACTAATATATTTTGTTTTAAAAGTACTAGTAGGATTAGCTGATAACTTCAGATCAGGGGAGGTCCAGTTTTCATCTTGTGTAATTCCTCACTGCTATAATTTATTGTTACTTCAGATCTTTTTTCAGAGACAGATTTGGAACCAATTATCTTTGCCCTTCTGTGCAATGAATTTGCAGTGCTATTGTGTTTTGCTTTCTAAATCTACCTTTGGATTACAATTGCTTGACTTATCTGTGTCTTTGATGAAGAAAGAGAAAAAAAACAACTAAGTTTCRTAAGTGCAAGAGCACTAATTCAACTCTAGCAAAAGGGGAAAAGATAAATAATGTTTTCCTTTTATTCACAGCGGAAAAAAATAGATTTCATACATTAAAGGGCTGTACAATGGCTTTACGTTATGCTTAGACTGTAAGATTTGAACAGATTACCTTAGTAATAATAAGGACTTATAACACATCTGGGTTTGTTTTTTAAAATTATTTTCTCAGTCTATGGGAATAATATTTTCCACAGCAAATAGTTCATCACATTTATCTGCCCCAGTAAATCACAGTCTTTGCACGCAGGAAAAGAAGCAGTTCATGCAYGACATTATAAGTAAGGTGCTAATTTGCAGAAGGCAAAGTAGCATTGTAAGAAAATATCAAACTGCAAACCTGGACTACTTTATTATTAACCAAATACTACATTTGCTGTAACTTACCACTACCAAAGTATTTATGGAAATAAATCAAGGAAAGGTTTGGGGTTTTTTTCTTTTTTTCTGGGAATGAACAATTTGCCCATTGCAATATACATCTAAATTAAAATTATTTTCAAAATGTGGTGAAACAGAGATTAAAAATCAGTGCTGTCTAGATATTTGATAAAAATATGTTGCATCAAAATTTGTCTTTTTCTGGCAAATATTTATTGCCATGGAGTCTTCTGAAGGAGGTTCAATTGCTATCAAAGCAGTGTAGTTTTAAGTTTGAACACATCTATTCTGAYGGGATTTTTAACTTTTATTATGCTAATGATGTTATTATGAATAAACATGATCACATTGATGTGTTAGTCACCACTTGGCAGAATTGTATCACAGGGCAAGTCACAGATATAAGGAGTGAATATTCTTCTGCAGTTACTCAGGTTCATAAGATTTGATTCTTATGTTTCTCATGACAGCTAATTTAATCACAGGACTTTCTGCTCTTTTAAAAATACTAATTGAATTCACCAATATTAAAAAAAGATACTAGCAGTTCTCATTGTTGTTGAAGAACTTTGTGAAGGGCATTTGCTGTCAGGTGTAATTACACATGTGGATATGACTGAAGAATTGTGATGCACTAGGAAACATCTACGATTATAATGCAGACGGGTTCCACCCAGTAACAAAAGTCTTTTTCCAATGGGTGCTAGTGATACCACATCATACTATTCTAGTGTAGTACATATACACATTTCACAGATTTTTGAATACTCTTAGAAAGCTGTAAGCACTTTTTTGACGTGACTTTTTCTCTGTTTCATTTATCCATTTTGAAAGGTTCATTTGGGAACAAATGTCCCCAAACACATGCTTTAAACTCTAAAAATGATTGAAATAGATTTTCTCTCTGAATAAAGATTGTGCAGTTTTCAAGATGTGACTTCCTTTTTTTTTTTCTGTGACTGCTTTAAAAAAAGAAAAAAGGATTGGAAAAAAAAAAAAAGTACGTTCTTTCCATCAACGGGTGTTTCCAGTTAACCTCATCTGGATAATTGGAAAAATGAAATATATATAATCATACAGTAAAGTTACTATTTTTATTTCAAATTATAAGTAAACATGGCATGTTTTACTGCAAGCAAATCCCATTAATTCAGTTGCAGGGATAGTGATGAGTACTGCTGCAATCCAAAACTGCATCTGCAAATATGCTTTATGCAATTATATGCGTATATAACTCTCTCCTGCTGCAGTCCCATGGTGTTCAATTTTTTTAATTTATTTTTTATTATAGAATAATGCTTTCATCAGTTGATAACTTTATTTGAAAAGCTCTCGTGCTAGCTGAAGTAAAATGGTGGAGGTCAGTGAATATGAAACATAGTGCTATAATTTTTTGAAGATTTGGCATATCTATCCAAAGCTGCCACATGGRTTTAGAAGTTTAAAAGTCTAATGGAACTAGGAACTTGTCCTACAAGAATTGAACTAAATTCAAAGTGTGACCATGGGTATTTGAGATTTACAGTAGGTTATAATAGCATAAATATAATTATATCAGAATTCTGTACTAAGCTTTTTTGTGCTGTGTTCAAAATCAGTTGTTATAAATTCACAATTGCTTTGCTTTTCGTTATCACTGAATGTTTAGTTTCTCCCTAAGTAATGCCTTACCTCACCAGCTGATTGCTTGAAATGCTTGTTCTGTTTAAAGCCATGATTATGCCATTATAGACACTTTTGGCATCTTAATTGTAGTGCAGTGTTGTCTTGCAGTTGTTATATTTTACTGGATTTTACTGGAGTAGTCTCTGGAGAGCTTGTCTTAATATAGTACCGCATACTAAAGTCATTGAAGTAGACTGAAATATCTTCTCCAGTTTTATATTAAATTTTAAGGTTTCCAAAACCTTTTCAGAGAATACATTCTCAAGAGTATTTTACATGCTAAAAAATTAGTGTACATTACAGTTAGAACAAAATGGATTGTACTATTACTATCTAATAAATACAGCCTTTTAAACATTAAGAGGAACAATATTTGTTATTAGAGTTGTACCCAATATCTGTATATATGGGCAGACAGTATACTGGAGGTTTACTTATTACAGCTCTTAAGGCTGGCTTTTTGTCTGTTATTAATAAATGCTTTCACCATTCACTAGAGATTGAACCTTATGTATTAGGGCTTCTAACATAAATACTTAAAATTAGATAGAAATTAATCTGGACACTGTTCTATTTTTAGTAAACACAAAYGCTGATAGTAAAAGAACAATGATGTTTATACTTCAGGATTGTAATCTGTCCTTACAACTCCCTCATATGTTCCCCAATTTCCAGTAGTAGTGTGATATTTTAGTCTTTGATACATTTTGCTCACTTGTGATAGTTCTAAGAAACCTGTAAATTGTGTATCCAAAGAAGAAAACATCTTTCAAGTTCTTAAATCCTATTTGCAGTCTAAAAATAAGTTCTCTKCAGACTAATTTTTTCCTTAGTTTTTATCTTATTTTCTCTGTGTGACTTCCTACTGAACAAGTTCTGTACCAGTAGACATGTAAGTATACCTGTACCAATTTTACATCCTATGACAGTGCTCTGTATCACTGGCTTACATTTAACTCATTTTGGACAGTCACTAACGTTTGTGTGTTTAGTGATTTCATGCTAGAACAATATGCACATTTAAGCTACAAATCTACCAGGCTGAGATAATGTACTCTTCTGATGACAAAATACATGAGAATTTGACTTTAACACTTGATAGTAGAAGACTGGGAAATAACTTGTCTTTTTTCTCTCTTTTCTACATTGTCTGATGGTTGTTTTTTGTTTGGTGAAGTATTGCAGAAAAAAATCCTAAAGAAATTTGTAGATGGGACCATACCTTTAAGAATCGCAAGTCAAAGGTTGGTGTATTTATTATGTGGGAACAGACATGAAGGGTTACATGTGACTTTGACTCAYCTGATTACTAAAACCTGACAGCTAATTAGAAACACTTTCATACATTTTTTAAACTTAATAGAATAAATTATGATCTCTTTGTGTTTTAGTTATTTTAGAGCTTCAGATGAAACCCAACCCAACCAACAAATAACCCAGCCTACCCTACATGTAAGTGTTAGACTTTCTCAATTGCTTTTGAATTGATTGTGGTTTTCCTACTCGTCTAGGAGAGTCAACAAKGTGTTGCTTAGTCAAACCTTGCTGCTATGCTTGTATGCGTAAAAAGTTGAACAGATTAATTATTAGTATCTGAGAATCAGGGATTTTGTCATTATTGCTTGTATTCTAATGTAGGTCTAGTTTAGGCTGTGATGCGCTTATGTGTGTGTTTAAATAAGACTTCTGAGTTTTGCTGTCTTCAAAATAAYATTTTTCAATAAACAGTCTATATGATTTTAGATAGCTTGATTTATGGGGTCATCTACAAGTAAAGCAGAACATACAGTGAAATAAAGCTTCCAAAACATATGGCTTTTAAGTACAATTTCTCTCTATGCGTAAAATCCTTGTACAATCTCAGGAAGGTAGACAGCMGGCAAGTGGAATAACACTTAAGGAATCCTTTTTTACACTTCTATGTTGTGTATAAATGTCACAATAGTAATAAGGGGGTTTCTATTTATTATTTCTGAATGCCACTTAAGAAGTCTAATTTGGTTGTCTTCTGTGTTGAAAACATTTTATGAGAGAAGATTCACTGTAAATAAATTTAACAACCTTTCAAAAATCAATCTTAGTCTGTAGGAATCTGGAACTGTTGATTAAAAATAATACATGACAAATATCTCTTGTATGGAATTTAAAAAAATTTTCAGGTGGAAGGAATASCAAATGTCAAATCTGAATAAAAAACCAAAGAATTTTAGTTTGGGTACTGTGATGAATAAAGCTTTATTTTCTCTTCTTTGGCAAAAAGAGAAGTTATTAAATTTTAGGGGGGTTACAACAGCTATAGTGATGCTTAAAGCCACTGTGCTGGACAAAATACACACTGGCCTAGCAGACAATGAAAGGTGTAGGGATCACACAAACAATGAATTATTCTGTTTTAGGAGAGACTGAAGACAATGCTGCATGCAATAGCTGCATTTGCAGACTTTCGGACTTGTGATGGGAACTGATGTGATATGGTCAATCTAACATACAGTTTCCTCAGTATAACACTGATACCAAATCATATTCTCTCACATTTTTATGGCTACAATTCCTTTCAATGCAATATTCTGGCCTATGATTGGTGGGGTGTGAGCRGGGACATGAGTGGTGTTTTCAATAACACTCAAATTGAAGCACTCTTTCCTTTTTTATCTTTTTTTCCCCTCATATTTCCATTTTAATTGTATCTGTACTGTTAACGGGAAAGGAAAATATGGAGTCTGCATATAAAGAATCAAAAAGGTGAATGAGTAGAAATAAATGGAAGAAAAAATGGTTTGTCAGGTACTTGTCCTAATAGGGGAAAATCTGGTGAAATATAAGTATCAGAGATAGAATCCATCCAGGTAGAAATAACAGTGAAAATAATCAAGGGTGAGCGGAACAAGCAGTAATCTGAAACAAGAAATTTGAAACTGAGAGAGTAGCCTCAGGATAGGAAACGCAACTGGTGCGAATAGAGAGAATCCAATTAAATGAGAGCTCATCAAATGAATATAACAGGAGCTAGTGCAGGATGAAAATCAATTAAATACTGAAATAGATATCTTCAGATGGATTTAAATAGAATTCATTGTGGTGAAATACACAGTTTCATTCCTATATGTAAACCTTCGCTGATACATATATCTACTGCTGACAGATATGTTGTCTGTCAACATAAACAATACCAGTCCAGTAAGTCCATATTTATTATCAAGTAAACAGGTTTCTATTTATACCATTTGTCCTTTCACTTTTATGTGAGAGGATTTTACAGCTGTCGTAGACTGAATACTGCAATATTTTAATGTTGTTTTAGCTCAAACAATAGTCAAGCTCTCCAGCACAAGGTGTGGGTTTTGTTTTTTTGGTTTTTTTTTTTTTGTTAATCAGTGTAATCTGTATTTTCTGAAGACAATGAAGTATTTCTCGTTTAAATTATATTAGTTACATCTAGAGCTGTCACTGTTTGATAGCTGAAGTGTTTGCACTTTGTGTTGACATTCTAGTAGTGACGGATATGAACCTGATGATAGTGTTTAGCACCATTTACTTACAGACTGCCCGACATACTCTTACTAAGTCTTCAGCTACTTTACACGGACGATATGTTTGACAAATTATAAACTAGCACATTCAAACTACATCAGCCCAAATGACCCTCATAGAGCTGAAGCATGTCTATGGATGATTTTGAGGTGAGGACACCTGGGCAGGAGATTATTGGTGGGGAGATTGTTCTGGACATTTTTTAGGTTTCATGTGGTTACTTCTGTATTAAATGTGATTTGATAAAAATGATTGATGGCGTATGTTTGCGGCAGCCTCACAGGGCACTGGAAGTGCACTTTGACTGTAACAGTCCAAGGCTTTTACCTTAGGTATAAGGGAGTCCATCCACAGAAGAACTTTACACAACTCGCTAAAAGAATTCATTTTTATTCTGCTTTAGTGCTGACATGCAGTGACAGTATGGTGCAGTGGAGGTTTAAGAGAGCACTGTTACACAAAAAAAGGATGGTATAGGGTATTCACCACCAAAATAATTCTAACAAGATGGAAATAGCTGTTACGTGTTTGAGAACAGAAAAATAGATCGATTTCATGTAAGGCACCTTGTGGCTGTCTCCTGCGTGGCTCTTTTTGGTTCAGCCTGAGCTGGCACAGCCCATCTGTGCAAGCTCGGGAATGGCAAAGTTCTCACTGAGAACTACCTCTCAGGTGCAGTGTTGTTTGCAGTGAAAACATGTCCTAGCCAACGGAAAGGACAATGGAGGCTTGTCTATAGGGATTGTGTTATGTAGGTTTTTAAGATTTATTTTTCTGAGCACCATGCAACACAGAGAAGCCTTGATAATGACTAACCTATACTGTTCTTTTCTTGGGTGATAGCATTCTCTTCCGCCGCAATGTATCCCTGGTACCCACACACGTACCAGCTACAAAACTTTCAGTTGAGGTCTCCACCACTGCAAAAGCATAGGAGCCCCCATGGGGTCAAATTAGCTTTCTGCGCATGGTTTTCCTCTCAGCATGTTCTGCGAATTGTTGCAACCAGCAATTCAGGATATCCCTGTGGTTGGTGTTTCCTTGAGGGAACTCTTTTGTCTCGAGTGGATGTTCAGATTTTATTCTTTAGTGAGCTACACACATGAGAAACTTGCTATTTTTAATGCCTCATTTTAGAGCAATTCCTCATCAACGATTTTCAATAATTTCATATTTTAGCAGGACAAAGTGACATGAATTTCAGGTAGGCGACTTAACTAACAGAATAGTAGATATTCTGTTGTATATTTAGCTATGAATAATGTGTTATGTCAATATATTATTAGTTATAATAATAAACAGACAAAATTCAGTAATTGGATTCAGATCCAATTCCTTTGTTGTCCAGTTGCTGTTCCTGTAAAGAAAAGCAGGCTGATAGGAATTTCCTGGGATGCATTTATTCTGCATTTGGAACATTAAAATGAAAAAGTTGAGATACTACAAAATTGAAAAAGTTGATATGGTACCAATATTTACATCTTTTACTGCAAGTTAAAGCTAATGAGGAGATTACAGTTTTCCGGGACTGGCAGTGAGATACTTACATCAGAAATAATTTAAAAATTAAGTGGTTACTATGGAAGTCTAATGTATTTTCCATTGAAAACAACAGGCTTTTTTAAATGCAATATGTAACCCRTAATGGTTTTCAGCTATTAATTCTATAGAAGGCAGTGATGATAATTTAATGATTATATCAGAACTGCAAGACAATAAGCAAAAATAACTGATTACATTGTAAATATTTACTAATATAGTATTATTTTTCCCCTCTTTGAGGGAATCCTTGTCTTTATTGCATTTAGAGATTTAAAAGTAATTCCTCCAAACTTTCAAAAAGCACACACAGCTTACTATGTTATTCTTATAATATTTTTTATTTAATGCTACTAACTACTATAACAAGAAAGTTACATAGATCTAGATTTCTTTAATATCTGCAATAGTTATAGAAGTCACCGCGTTTTAAGTATATGTTTTGGTCTGTGAGACAAGCCTGGAAGACCTACGTTAAGCCTAAAACTGTGGGAAAAATATTCCTGTGGTCACAAATCTTCATTACATGTCTATGATTAATAGCAAAACACTGACTGTTAGCATTTAAAAACACACCCCTACTCCCCTCCAGTTAGCATTTTAATTGTGGGAAGTATGTGCTTTTAAAGTGAATCTTCCAATCACGGCCACTTACTGCATCATCACTCTCCTGACTGAACAGATTTTCACTTTGGCCTCTAAATCTCTTTATGATTTGTGTTTGTGGAAAGTACATGTTTTTATATGAATATTTACCTTCTAAATATCTGACACACATAGTATAGTTTTGCCCCACTACACAGTTTAGTGGTAATTACTGCCTTCACTCATTAGTCATCCTTACAAAAGTTGTGGGTACAAACTTTTGCCTGTGAATGCTGTCACCCTGAGGTGCCAGCCTGAACTTTTGAGCTAGCTGAGCATGAACATACTTTTCTTCTTCTTCTTTTTCTGAAGGCATTTTATTAGCAGGCCAAATCATGGCATATTATTTTTTAGGGCGGACAAGCTTGTAAGTCTAACATAATGTCCTGTAGCACATTATAGCCAATACAGAGCTTTATGTTGAGTAATTTTCAGCTGCATATCTCTGTGCCATAGCCTCAAGCTTTCCCATTGACTGGAGACTTGAAAAAAAGGAGGCTGAAGTTACGCTGAGTGGTTCCGTAGTGTGAGTTTGCCTGCAAAAACACGTGTCTGGATTTTAGGTGGTGTAACGCTGCAGCCAGCAGCAAAGCACAGAGGCAGCGGCAGGCGGGTGTAGTTGTGGTGCAGAACCAGAGAGCGGGCAGCAGAGTAGATTCAGTGGCTTGAGCACAGCACTAAGCCTGCTCTTAGACACTTCTCAGCTGCGCGAAAGCCAAGTAGCAGCAGACCAGAGAAGTGTGGCTGCTCTCCGTGCCTACCTCAGTATCTATAGACACAAGAGTGCAGCTCTTTGAGTAACGGSGTTGTCCACAGATTGGAGACGGAAACTGGTTTGTTAGAGCACTGTGTGTCATCCTTCTTGAGTAAATCCTGTTGATCTGTGCAACAAATAGTGCTGTTTTACAGATCTGTAGATTCAAAATATTTAGAGGTAATTTCTACTGTGGGGAAAAAAGAGTGTAACTAACATGTCTACTTAAAATATCAGCACTAAACATTAAACTACAACATTATATTTTCCTGTGAATCTTCATCCACAAAACAACATTTCTGCTTTTCCAAAAATACTGATGTAATTTAGAAGGTGATCATCCACAGAATGCCTGGGGACCTTGTATTCTTGACCTGGAAGAATTTTTTTTTTAAACTAGTTAATTGTTTTTATTTGGTTTTTTTTTTTTCCTTCTCTGATCTTGTGATACCAAACTGCTGAATTCTGGTGACATATCCACCAGAAGGTATAGCATGCACTGTTTATTTCAAATAAGTAAGTTAGACTTCTCTCATAAAAAGAAAAAGAAAAAACCCTAGAATCTCTTCGTCCTCCAGAATGAAGACATGTAAACGTTTTGAAATGAAATGCCAATGTCTTGGAAGCACTTCACTGCAAGACACCCAGCAGGAAAAAAAAAGCAGTTTATCAGCAGGAGAGTAGGACACATGTTTGCCTCCATCTGCCTGTTTTCTCCCTAAAGTGAAGCTTCTCTGCAGTGCAGTCCTCAGCATGTCAGAGAGCAGAAAACGGGTTGTTCTGTACGTTTACGGTGCGTATGTGTCTCCTTTGGCAAGTTCTTCTTGCGTGACATATCGTTGCAGGCATCTGTTTCTGGCTGGATTAGGGAGATTTGAATGCTGAACAGACTAAAAAAGATGCAACAGTCTCCTCAGTCTTCACTGTTAGTGCATATAGAGGAACAGTGTTCTCTGAGGAGCAAGCAATTCTGTTGCAGGTTATAAAAGAGCTAGGAACAGGTTTCTATAACCAAATGGCATACCCAGAATTTGGCCAGCTCTCACCCTTACCTAAGGTGAACACCTTTCCTAAAACTTTTTGCTGRCGGTCTTTTATCCACTAGCCCTAATGGGAGCTGTTGGTGCTTAAAATGAATTCTGATGCCTGTGTGAAGTTAGATAGTGCTGATACCAGAGTAATGGTCATTGGTTTCATTTTAGCTTTGTTTGATCCTAAATGTGGAAGGTGGAACCTGCTGTTTTTACACTCGGGTCAAGCAATTCTGCTGTCTCTGCAGCTCATGGTAACATATGAAGGAAGACAGAGCTAGCAAGTGRCGGTCAGAGGATTTATGGTCACTTAGCAAAAATTGTTTTGGATTAATTCCTCTAGAAGTTCAGGCAGCAATTGTTTGTGAAATGATTCTACAACAACATAGTCGTAACAGCCTTACCTAAATTGCCACAGGTAAAAGCTACATTCCAGGCTTATTGTGTTTGTGTGGAAYTCTGAAAGATTCACTGCTGATTCATTAATAGCATCTTTGTCTTGCTATAATGGCTGGGGCAGGGGAGGGGGAAGCCTGAAAATATGTGCTGGGAAGAGTTTCAAATRGCTTTACGAACTATAAATTGTTACAATACATAGTGCATAGTCTATTTCTCCTTTTCTTCAACAGAAGGTACTGGAATCAGACTTGTTTACAACAGCCTTTCCTTGAAAAACATCTCGCATAATAAAATATTCTGTTTTTAAAAGAAACCTAAAGCTTTYATTTTCTGTTGCTATAAATTGCATGTTGAGATCCACACAGAAGAGTGAAAATTCTTTTATTAGTGATGCAAAGTGAAAGACAGCAAAAAATCACTCCTTTAAAGTGATATTTATTTTATCCCATTGGTTCTCAATGTTATCTTACTCATTGGCATGTTTAATTTTCTGTTTTCTGTAAACCAAAAAGCTGTTCCTAGGACACACAAAATCCACTGTCTCAACTGGTCTTTGCAACATTTTCTCCTGTACCATTTTACTAATCTGTCTTGCCAAAGCAGTATACCTGTTCTCTTTTATATCCTGTCATAAAGTTTGCTTTTTCTGGGGCACCTACTTACAACAGATTAGTTAGTAAAATATGTTGATATCATGAAAGGCCTGCATCTTTTTTATTATTATTGTTATTTATTTGTTATTGTTTATTTATTAATTACTTTTTAATGAAAGAGAAATAGTTTCCTTCTGAGCCAGACAAGGACAAGGACAACAAAAGRGATTGCAGCTGGATATTATGCTAGAGGAGGAGGAATAATTTGTTAAATTTGGCATTAAATATACGTAACTAGAAATCGGTGTATAATACATTCTCCAATTTTCTTTGCTTGTAAGTTATCCTTCTGATGCTTTATAGCTGGGCAGAGTCATACATTGGAGTATAGGTAACACTTTAAGATTTTACTGCAATCAGACAGTGGTATTTGCCTTTGAACTGTTCCAGAATAATTTTCAGTGTCTTCACATGCGATCGTGCAAATCCAGCCTCATTAATAGCTTTCCATTCCTACTAATTTTTATATCAATATTTAATTGCTTTCAATATTCGAGGCCTTCATGGTASCTTATTTCCTGTCAAGATACAACATTTAAATATAGTATCTTTAAATATTGCATGCAAGCTACCTCTTAGTATTCAAATATTTGTCTCCTGTCACATATTTTTTCTGTGCATCTTACTTAGCTGTGAAGTTTAAAAGTGAGTTGATACTGGAGGCTGAATAAATCAGGATRGTTATGGTGCGATGCAAGTTTTAAGTAGTGTGATCATTTGGGTGAGCATTATGTTGTCGCATAGACAACTTTATAACAGATTTGTAAAATCTCATCTAATTCAGAGAAATCATGGTTTTCTGAAAATATTCAGAGAATACTCACGTATGGGATCTATACAGATTTAGGTAACTTGATCTACAAACTCTCAGTACAAAGGTGGCAAAATGCCATTTAACTGGTCTCCAAACCATACTGCATTAGAMAAATCTGGCAATACTGGTAAAATTTATTAATGCTGTTTCACAAAGCTCCTCTTAGACCTAAAGAAAGGCAAGGGCTGACATCTTTGTAGAACGTGGCCATTTCCTGTAGCTGTGACTCTTGCATAGTGCAGAACTGAATTRCTGCCAACATTCAGTGTTTGTATACATTCAGAATGTGCTGAAATCACAAGAGGGTAAGAAATCTGAGGCATATTGGTGTTCATAGTTAAAGTGATTTAAGTTGGTTAAATCAGTTTAAGTTAAGCTCATGGAAGTTCCTTTATGAATGTTTAATTCGGTTGTAGTGCAGTTCAGTTTCGTTTAGCCTCTGTTAATAAGGAATTTATTTGGGTAGGCTGAATTCCTGTTATTATTTTTAGCAGTTTAAAGTTTTACTTTTAGCCAAACTGTTAAAATTGACTTTTACAGAAAGCATCTGCTTTTTTAAAAAGTGGAGTGTGTATAATGCAGTCTGAACTCATTCCCATGTCAGATGAATGAGCCAAGGAGATGTGCTCTCTGACAGTAACCATGCCAGTGAAAAAATATATTAGTTAGGTATAAATCCAGATTCTACCTACAGGACTGTAGGTCACATTAGCCATGGAAGTGTGCATATATATAATTAAAAATTAACAAGACAAAGACACATCTGAGACAGGACCTTTTTTAGCCCACTCGAACAGTAAATCTCTGTGTTTCAGAATGTCAATATAGTGATATTGCTCCCTGCTATGTATTTCACCCCACAGAGGCACAAAGAAACAACCTTTCCTGCTTGTAGAGTTTGCAGCACGTATGTGAAGTTGTCCATTCAATACAGAAATATTAGTTAAAAGGCATAGTCGAGAATTTGTGCTCAAAACCAACGCTGCAAACACACATGATAAATGTTCTCCTGTCAGATTGTGCCTGCAGCCCATCTGCTGGGCTAGCGTCCTACACRCCCACATGCTAGCTGGGTGCCTACCCTGTTTAGATCCAGGCAGCAGGGGCTTTAGATGAGTAGATCTTCAGATGAGTAGTCAACACCACCACTGATTTTCTTCAAACTTGCGGTTGCTGATGTGATTGAAACTTAATGGCCAAGCCCAGACTGATGACGAGCATTGAATGAATTGTGCATAAACTGTTATATAAGGGGGAGGCTTTTACTACTTAATCTGTTAGCTGACAAATAATAAATTGGCTGATACTCAGTATTTCAACTTCAACCTGTATTTCTTTTCTCTCCTGATTGATCGCTTTGTTACCTTTCATATGTCGAATGGCATGCTGCGCCTATATGTATTGTGAGAAGGGAATGATGGTTTAGGTTTGGGAAAAAAAGTAATGAGGCAGCAAATACAGTTCTGGGCTGGAAGAAAGGTAGGAAAGGTGAGAGTGGGAAAAACAGTTTGCAATGAGAAAGAAACAGGAGAGTGACCAAACTTACATTCCAAAAAAGAAAACAGGACTAGTAAGAAGGAATAGTGTGAAAGCAGTAACTTCAGCATTGTTTACTCAATTTTGTGATATTAGAGTGAATAATAAGTAATCAAAAAGCTTACACAAATACAAGGAATAATGAATAATTTGTCTTCAAAATATTTTTAAACAGCTGTCGTCTTTCTATTCCAAAAGACTTAGTCTTCAGTAAATACTCTAATCATTATATCAGAATAATGTCACTGAGCTTTTTTTTTCATGTGTTTTATTTTTAATTAGCATTTAAAACCTACATTCTCGTTTATAGTAATGGATTTTTATTTCACTTTTCTCATTATCATGGAAGGTTTGGCTTTGCCTACCTGAGTTTTTATAAGGCACTATGACATCCTTGACTTTGTGATCCAGCTTCTTCTAGGTACCTTATGCCATATGTATTTTACTTATGAATGGTAGGATCCTCTGATAGTAATTCCTAGGTTTTGGGTTTTTTTTTCTTTTTCCACGTTTTCGTCATTCACAGGCCTTATAACTATTTTTCTCGTTCATCTCCTCCCTTCTTACCTCTTATTTGTGTGTCCATTTCACTTCTGTTCTGCTATCTCCTTTTCTAAATTTATAACTAAAGGCTAGAAGAGCACTACTGATTATGATAGTGGCAGTTTCTACTTTCTCTATCCTTGTCCTTTTAGTTCCTAAAATTCTGTCTGTTGTGTTTGACCACAAGCTAGTACTGAGCTGAGGGTTTTATTGGAGTACCTATTAAAATGCCAAGATCTTGTTTGTTGTTGTTGGTCGGCTGGGAACACACCAAAGCACATGAACGCTCTTTTCTGCATGATTTGAGCGTTGCATGTTCCATGGTGAAAGAGAGTCACATTATGACATTTTCACATCACCCTGAAAATGTGGATAAAAGRCTGAAACTTACTCATTCACAGTCTGTTTCTAAAACAACTGAGTGGAAGAAACTTAAAACAGTGTGTCATTATGAACCCTGAGTTGGAGTGACAGTGGCACTGGAGAAGAGTGGAAAAATTAATGAAATGGGGAGATTATAGTGCTGACTTCACAGGTGGGATTTCCAGGTATGCCTGTTCAAGTGGACATGTTTTTCCCCACCCAAGCTGAATTTAACAGTACCTCTCTGAACATGAGCTGCAAAGAGCTCTGACGGGGTGTAATCTCAATCCCTGGATGGTTGCTGCTTGTCCTTGATATCATACTGGTTCTGTTCAGACCTCTCACGTCTTACTGGAAGAAATGTCTTGGAACATATGGCTGCTGCCCACATGCTGGAGAGCTTGAGCTCTTCTAGGCAATGTAGTGTTACAGCCTTCTTGCCATTTGATTATGAATGAATTCCCACATGTTGTCTGTCTTTGGGATTGTTTTAGAAAGACAACTTTGGACTTCTCCTCTTCACAAAACAGTCAGTGAAGAGGGCCAGAAGAGCAATGAGAGTTATGAAATAAACTTTAGTGYCTCTGAGCAAGAGTTTTGTACAGGTCTTCAGGAGGACAAATTTAAGGGAGAGAACCTTTGTTCTGCCTGACATGTATAAAAGCTTTGATAATTTCAAGAGTAGATACAGCACTTCTCAGTTTGTACATGAAAGGCATTCCTCTGAGGAAACCATGAATGTTTTGACCTATCGTTGTATTTTAGAGTCAGACAAAGTATAGYCTTTTGAGTTAGAACCAATTTTTTATTGCTGAGTATTGGGTTTGAGCATTTCAGAAAACTCCAAGGTTACTGGAGGTCCTCTGGAAAGAATATGGTATTTTTCCAGATACTGATGGTCTTACTCAGATCTTATACCAATCATTCACAGGTTTGGGGGTTTTTGTTTTGGTTTTGTTTTTTAATTATTGATGATACTATTTAAAATTCAGAAATTTTTATAAAACTGTATCTGTATAAAAGTAGATGTTTCTGTGTATAAATTATTATTTCATGAATCCTCAGAYATTTTTGCAAAGGATCATTTTTTAACCTATTTCACAGTTAAAATGTATTTAATTTCTGATTTGTTCCTTCTGATGTGGGTACATAAATTTTTGATGGCTGAATTTAAGATGTGGGTCTAACTTTTTCAGGGATATTTAGACACACAGAAATATAACTGCGTGAAGGTCATCTGACCTCAACTGATTCAGTTACTGAGGCCTGCTTAAGTCTGCTTAGACCACCCCTTATTTAAATTTAACAACATAGAAATACGTTCTTACAAGTCTCCCAGGTAGGGCACTCTAACATATCCTATTTAATGATGTCATACAGTTTTTCTGCTGTATGCTAAATGCCAGTTTCTAATGTGCGAGCAAAATAACCTTGCTGCAAATTAAATCCTGTTCCTCATATCCTTTCCCTGGAGGCCCAACAGACATGAGGARAAGTTCATAACCACATTCTTGAGAGTGATTTTTTTGAATACTGGAAGGTTGCTACCTTGTTTTCGCTCATTCTTCTCTTTGTAGTCCTTTCTGTTTTCTCCAGCTAGATCGTGTTTCCAGCATGAGCTGTTTTTGTGCTTTCCCCAACCTCTGTAGATTGTTGATATCTTCATTAAAAAATTATGCCCAAAACTGAAGATAATATTCAGGGTAAGGTGTCACCATACAGAATGTGCTTCAGAATGTTTTTTTTTAGATCCCTTTAGCTTCATTTAAACATGGTGGTCAGCATACCACACATATGGACTGTCTTCTGAAAACTGTATCTGTAAAAGCAACAGCCTCTTAGGCTATAAATTGGCTAAATTAAAAAAATACTTTTTCTTTTGTCCTTTTCTTAAATAAGCAACAAGGATTCTATCTATATATTATCACTTCTTCCATGAGAGGCAATCATCACCTATATTCACTGCTATTGGCCTTGATAGAGGAAACTCTTAACATTAACTCTTGGAAAAATCAGGCTTGTGCAGATCTTACAAGATCACTTAGTTCATGCTTGCAGGATCAATTCCTAGGTTACTCCAGATAAAWTTTTGCTTAAGTTCTTTTTAGAAACCTCCTGTGTGAGGGACATCCCATAACCTCATTAGGAAGTCTATTTCAGTATTAACCAAGGTTCCTTTTACTACCTTTTTTCTCCCTTCCTCTCTCATGCTGCAGTGTAGTATTAATACTTGCCCAGTCCGCTATGGAGACAAGGAACATCTCTTTGCATCAAACAGCATGTTTCTCYTTAGTCTTTTCTAAAGTAGTGAAAAAGGCTTAAATTTAAGGATTGTGTCTCAACTAGGATTTCTGATGGTGCTTTCTGTAGAAGTTATTTTCTACTCTTTCTCATTTAGGCTTTTGAAAGATTTGTTGGAAAACAGTATTATCAGTATTATTGGAAGAAGTAGATGATTGCACCTGCATCTCCAAATTGCTTGTTGCTTTCTCCTTCCCTTTCCAGTCCATGAAAAGGTTAGAGACTGGGTATTAGTAGTGAGAAAGAGGAATGGTGATGCATAGAGCTCATGTTATATATCATCATTTCTTCTTTTAATGCCATGTCTGTGTAACCCGTTCTGTTTCTCTGTCCTCTCTTCTGGTGCATATCTACTACTCTTCTAATTTGCATCCTTTGTTACAACTTTCAGTTTTCGGCAAACACAAAGGACCTTGTCATCATTCTGTTCCCACTGGCCTAAGTGACTTTGTTAATGCTTTCTGATTTATGTTGACTGTAGCATCTTGAGAAGAAAGGTGAAACCTGATTTTGGACTTAGCTGCTCTCTGCCTTGGGCTTATATTTAAAAAAAAAAAAAAAAGGTGTTAAAAATGAAGAAGCCATGTACCTCTCACTGCTCCCAAACCCTGCATTTATTCTTGGTATCTTCACATACTCTATAATCAGATTAGCTCCAGGCTACATAACAGTTATCCTGTGTTGCAAAGGAAAGAGTAGCGCATGTTTCTAGGGTGGTTTGTTGTAGATTTGGGTTTTTTTGTTTTTTAAATCTTTTGATGGCCATTATGCAGCAGTTGTTTTATTAGGTCCAGAGCACTGAATACATATAACCATTAGAGGATTTTTCTTTTCTACTGTTTTGGAGGTGTTAAAATACCAATACTGCTGAAGCTTGGCTGAGTGAAAAGCTGTTTTCTAGAAGAATTAAGAATCAGCTGTTAGGTTTTTATCTGTCACACTGTGTCACTGAATTCTGTCTCTGAAGAATGCTCTATAGGTTTGCATTTTTTCAAGATGATGTCAGCCATCACTCACAAGGCATACTGAAAAAGATATATACTGAATATATCAGTTACATTTTTTGCTAAATTAGAGTCAATTTATTCTTTCATCCTAAAATGAGTGTTGCATTAGCATTTTCCACTAAGCATATTGTATTGGCCAGGTACTCAGCGGGTTGTACTTTGGTTCAGTTACATTGGGAGAAATTTAAATCTTTGCTCAGATGTAGCTATTAGTCATGGTCTTATGTAGCTTAGTAAACCTAGGGTGTATTCAGAATGGGTTTTGTGCTGGTGCAGCCTGGAATTCTGGATTCAAGCTTGTTTTCAGCTCAATGTTCTTGGTGATATGTATCCTGGCAGCTCTCTACAGACAAAATTAGAAAATTAGGTCACGAACAGGCCTTGTGGTGAAATATATTGTTGTGTCTGGAATGTAGAAGCTTTTCATGCCAAAAAAGTGTTTGGACACTATTGCTCTGGTAGTTGCCCTTGTAAAACTGGAAGCTGCTTGTTAAGCATTTGACCCAGTGAGGTGGGTTAGCGTTGGCTAAGGACCAAACTCCCACCCAGCTGCTCGCTCACTCCCCTGCCTCATTGGGTAGGGGGAGAAAAGATGAAGACAGGGAGATCACTTACCAATTGCCATCACGGCCAAAGCAGACTCAGCTTGGGGAAAATTAATTTAATTTATTGCCAATTAAAATGGCACCTCCTTCTCCTCCTTCCCTGACCTTGATGTTCTCTCTGCTGTTTCGCACTCTTTTTGCTCCCTCTTCCTCTGCCTGTCTGGCGTTTTTTGCCTTTTCTTAAATAAGCTTTCACAGAGGCACCACCAACATGGCCGATGGGCTYGGCTGTGTCCTGCAGTGGGTCTGCTGGAGGTGGTTGGAACCGGCTGTAACTGGCCATGTCGGGCACGTGGCACAGCGCAGCCCCCTCCCACCAACACCGGGACAAGGACACACCATAAACCCAGAACATGGAGTCTGCTATGTTGTGTAAAATCCCAGCTTTGCAGGAGCTAGGAGATACCTCTTGATACAACCTAACCTCTTGATACAACACTCCAAATTTAAATACTACCTCCTCAGTGCATATGAGTAACATTTTACTTTTTCACTTGGTGGATTCAAAGGTAACAAATAACTGGCTAGCTACTGGCCTGAGCATGTAGAAATGGTGGTATTTTCACCCTGTGCGTTTATGGTGGAAAGAAGACYGCACGCTGGGTGGAATTTCCTTTCAGGTTTTTATTGTATAAGTTTGTGCAGCTTTTATATGGGAGAAAGGAAAACCTTTTCTGTTTATGAAGGTATGCTTGATTCTGTGCTTAAAAACTGAGCAATAATAAACTTTTGTTTTTCCTTAACATACAGGTTATAAATTGATCTAGAGGGTTTCATGCTTTCTTCACATAAATCCATTTGCAGTTGTGGGCATACTACTAGCTGTGGGATGGGTATTATTAGGATTTTCTCCACCAATATCATTGCTAATAATCCTGTTAGGGCTCATTACTATCTATAAGGCACTCTGTAAGCCTATTTTTTAAGATTCTTTTCAAGTGTTTTTAGTAGCTTAAGCTAATTGTTGTTAACAAGTGCAGCCTGATTTATCGAGCTCTCTGTTCTCAATGAGTTGGACCTCTACTTCGCACTGCCTCTTCTCAAGGGCAGAGCGAGACCTCGTTTTGTCTCTTGTTTGTTATTTTAGTTCATTTAAATAATTGAAACTTCCATATCCTGACTGGTTTTTGGCTGAGAAGCCTGCAGAGAGCACACTGAAGTAGAAAGCACTTGCATCTCCAGCACCTATTGTTAGAGCATGTTGTCATCTACTGCCAGGATCCGCGGGCACAGTAGCTGCTGGTCATTCCTGCAGAGCTGCCTGCCAAGATGAATGAAATGGTGAGGGAGGAGAGCTGTGAGTGGCAGATGCTTGAAAAAGCAGAGTAACAGTAGGATTACGGGAGCTTAACTAAGTGGGTCCTATTCAGTGACGTACAGTTGGTAGATGTATTTAATGTCATAGATATATAGTGCGTAGGGTGGGAGAATGTTACATGCTCTTTAAGCCACTTCAGGGATCCATGCAAAYTTCTGCTACTTGCTCTGAAACCAACTGCTTTGTACCTGAGGATGGAGAAATCAATAACATCTGGGATAAACTGCTACTTATCTGTTGCATAAAGAATTATCTAGGGGAACTGTATATGCCACAAATGTTGTGTGGTTTGTGTGTTTATGAAACTTCTGTTTGCTTAGACCATCTACTTGTAAAATAATTGACTTTTGCATAAGTGATGGCTATAATGCTCATCATGTGTATTTGACAGCAAAGCAGATGTGATTATCTAAGGATTTGAGATTGAGTAAAAAAAAAGAACACATAGAATTGATCTGGTTGCTCTWATAGTGATGCTTTATATAATGTATTGCAATTCTGTGGCTGAAGTACTGTAATTGCAAAGCTCCTATATGTATATTTATACATTTAGGATTCTGGGAGCTCTTGTTTCTGGAAAAGGAGCAATGTAAAAGAAAGTCATCTGTATTTTTTTTCCCTTTGAGAATTGAATCTCTGGTGCCTAATGATACTGCCATAAAATCAGCAGCTCTTTCTCTGTGCTTTCTTGCCACATCATTACAGTCAAACACTTCTAGTAGACTTGGATTATGTGGTAAGGTGAAAGGTTAGGAAGGTGAAAAGGTTAGGCTATAACCTAGTCTGAAATCTTTTTAGAGTCTGAAATGTAACCAACACAGAAAAGCATCCGATTATATAAAGATTAGATTCCCTTTAAACAAATCTGGATGAAACAGTCAAACTAATGACTGTTTTTAATGGGACTGAAAAGTAATCAGTCCAGAAAAGTAAAATAAGCATTGGGGGAAAAAAAYAGCATTTATTTATTTGTTGCCACAGTCTCTGAAAAAGAAATAAAGTATTTTGAAATGTGTGTTAGAGTACATTTATGCCTTTGTCCTTGTTGGATACAGACACCACTGGAAGTTAGATCCAGAGGAGATCAAGTATCTTAATTTTTAAACCCAAGGAGATTTATTTACAAATTGTGGCTAGAGAGAACATTTGGTGGTAAATTCAGGCAGATGTTGCCCTAAATACTCTTGTTCTGTTTATGAATAAGGTAAACCAAGAATGATAGATTTGCCTTCAATCATGAAAACTCTCKTGGAAATGGAAATAAGCTGAATAATATGGCAGTGTTTTCACCCCTTTCCAGAATATATTTTTATGAGCCTGTTTATTTTGCTGTCCTTTTTTTTTGTGAGGACTGTTGTATGCAAGCTTAAGACCTTAATATCTTCTTTGCTCTAACATGTATGGGTTTCTGTTATTCAGAGTTGTTTACATAACGTGCAGTAATCTGGCTAAGCAGTATTGTACCCTCTTGTTGCCTTTTTCTTAATGATACATTCCTTTGTCCTTGACTCTTTTTTCTTTAACGTCCTTACTTGTTCAATTCCTCCAATCTTTTCTCATTTTAAATTCTCAGAACCTTAAGTGTTCTCCACCTCTATTTTTAAGAGTCAAGTCAAAGCCAAAAAATTATAAAATATACTTTGTAGATGAATCAGTTGTATACTCTTAAACGTGCAGACAGAAATAGCCCCGTATTAGACTCAGTTTCCTGAATTCAGTCTGTTGTGATCCCCAGTGACAGTTTATGGTATGTTTAATTTTTGTGACTTCCAGTGAATGCTATAAGTATTGTACTTATCAACAGAAGTGATTCCTCTGATATAACATGAGTTGTACAAACACTTATTAAAAATCCTTTTTAAGAGGGAGCAGCTGGTAAGTTAGAGTCTGTTCTTGTGATCACTTGGTGTGATTGCTTGTATGATGACTRAAGGTTAACTTTTGAGTGACACTTTCCTGATAAGGTATTATCGGATTAATATATTCCATGCATTTCATGAATGTATTTCGTTGTAATTGTAGTGCAATTTATTAAAAAAAAGCAGTTGGCTTTTCTGTCTTCTCCCAGCTAACATATGCAGCAAGCACTAACTGTATTTAAACTGTTTATGGTGGTTTCTTTCTGTTTGTTCTCTAGGTAGCACATATCTGACTCTAATACTTAATTTTCTGAGTAAAAAATCAGCTTTTATATTATTATATTTTACTATTTTATAGCAGTCTGTGCATTTAATGATGAACTGTAAAACGCAGGATAATATTTCAGGATATACCTCAGCTACAGACTTTTTGACAGTATGCTCACAATAGTAGATTTCAGCCAGGAGTTTCAAGCATTAGCTCAAAAATATGATGTCATCTGGTAATAGGATCTACAACTGTGAAATTATGTAATTTACTGTAAAAGTGCAGTTAGACTATTTGGTTATTTTGGCTGCTGGCCTCAGCCGGTTATATTCAGACAGAATAAACTTTGTTCGCCTCAGAGGTTTCACTGTTGCAGTCCACAAAATGCATATTATCTTCTCTCAAGTTGGGGCCATTCTCTTTGCTCCCTGTCTTTGTAATTCCCTGACCTGGRTATTTTCTGATAGTTCTTCAGCAAAAAATAAGAGATTACTATGCTTGAGACCAGCTYGGTGTTCTGAGTATAGTTTAAAAAGATGAAAGAAATTATGTATTTACTAAAGATCCGGAATATCCAAGAGTCTCCAATTAAAGGCAGAAAACACAGAGATCTCTTGCTGTGTCAATCCAATCTTTCTAAAGACAAAACTCCAAGAAGAGACAGTTTGATTTTCCTGTTAGTTCTACGACTAAGAATCCAGAAAAATCTCTTTCAGAACAGTAACACAAACCTTTCTAACTTTTTCCTTATGAAATTGAGGCAACAAGGGGTAAAACTATTCTTTTATTTCAGTGATGAAATACTCTACTATAATCAGGCTCACAGATGCTGGCAATTCAAATTTTGACATCTTCCTTCTGGAGTTATATATTGTAATGGAAAACTTGATGCTGAAGGTGCTGTATGTGAAAAGGGACTAAAATGTATGGACTACTAAAATGAAATATCAGTTCTGAGTTTATGCTAGTTGAGAATCAAAAGATATTTACGTTTTAGATACCAGTGCTGAACTTTATTACACGTTATTAGAGTGATTTCCAGATTTAGTCATCTTGAGTTTCTTTGGCCTTTAAAAACTAGAAATTCCTAAAGAGACTAATGATCAAAAAATGCTAGTTAGTTAAAACTTTTAGATTGTTTTATGTCTTCCAGTATTGGCTTGGCGAGGAAAAATAACCAAAACTGTAAGTATCTTAAAGTTTTCCATAATCTAGTTATTTCTCTGTAAATTGCATTTTTTTTTATTCTGGCCTGTACTGCTTTGTAATAATATTCACAGATTGTCTTATTCTATGAATCTTAAATTGCTAAGAATTTAGAGAGAAACTAGTTGTTTTCTGTGGAAGAGTAGAAAAATAGTCAGTTCATGTTTCTTACACCAGCATCTTAGAGAGAAATATATAGGAACTATTTGAAAGGAAGTTATTCTAACAGCTTAAATACACTTATTTTATATACAGAGATTATATTGCTGCTATGTTTAGACTTTCTATACTGTCTATACACTGAGAAAATCTAAAAATAGGGTATTTTGCTTTTCATATTTGAAAGACAAATGCAGAGTTTAAAAAGAAATAGATATCAGGCCCAGCTACATTCTGAAAACAAAACACCTGTCACCTTATCTAGCAAAACCAAGGAGATTTTGCATTTTTTTACAGCTTACTCTGTTTTCTGGGAGTGGGTTCATGAATACTTCGGAATGCCTTAAAGCATGTTTATAGCTTCATCCATTGCTGTTGCCCTTCTGCATTTCTTTCGCCTTCTCTTGAGCCTAATTCCTCAACTGAGAATAGCAAATATTTAACTGTTTTTTCAATTTCTGTTCCAGACGTCTATCTGTCTTCTCTTCCCTTCTTCTTTTCTTCCTTTCTTCCTTTCTTTCTCTCTTTCCCTCTCTCTTTCTCTCTTTCTTTCTTTTTTCCCCTTGTGTGGAATGCTGCCTGTGCCCTTCTTGTTGACATTGCCTTTCCTCACTTCAGATTGCTGCCAGGTACCCAGTCTTGTATGTCRCCTGTCAAAACTCAGACAAATAATGCTAATTTGAGAAGCCAGTGATAGAATTTGCTTATATTCTCCTGTCATTTGGGCACCATTAGGTARCCTAGATTTAAGGTCTGATACAGTATTTTGTATGCATCTTTGATGTTTAACAATGTATAGGGTCTGATTAAAGCTTTCAGGAAACCCAGGAACAGTTAGGTTTTTTATACTGGTTGAAATTTATCCTTTTCTCTAGTTTGAAAACCTGGAGGTTTGTTGTATTACTTCAGAAAATGGTAAAACACTGAAGACCAAAATGTTGGCTGAATCAACAGTCAACCTTGGTCTTTGATAAAATTAAAAACATGTTGCACTGCTTCCAAGTAATCCCTTTGCAGGTTTGATTGGTTCTGAGCCCTCTTTAAAGCAGTATTAGTAAGTCAGACTGGTTTTCTGCCTTTCAAATTACTGCTCTGTATAGTAAAAAAGGCAGACAAAAGGAGCAGTGAGAAAATATGATAAAATAGTTTATACCCAGGTCTCCTGTAAATACTGTGAATTGTATACTCACAAGAAAGAGAGAATTAGAAATACGTAAGCCACAAATATGAACAGTGAAATAGAAAGTTGAACACTTCTGGTATACAGAAGAAATTCTTTTTCTCCCTTCCTTTACCTACGCACTTGTCCTTCTTCCCATTCTCAGAATGTCCAGCAGTATTTGGTTGTTTTAAGTACGTATAAATAATTTGCTAAAAGACACAAATGTTTAAGTCATTCTGGGTGGAAGTGCTGTAATTCCATAAAACCACCTCCATCTTGCATTCCCCAGGCATTCCTAACCCCTTTTCATACTGCAAATTTTGCACGGGTAGAATGTTTTGGTTTGGTGAGCACTTTTCAATTCCAAAGGTATCGCAAGATACAAAAGCAAACAAAAGTTTAAATAAGACAAATTTAGACAGTCAGCAAGGCACAATTCTCAGTAATTAAGGCAATTAACTGTTGAAACAATTTATGAGTAGGTATGTAAGCTTTTTTTCTCCAGATCTTTTAAGACTGACAGGCTTTTCAAAAAATGTGACTTAATCAGAATTTATAGGCTTGTTTCAGGAATTTCAGCATAAAATGTTGTAGAATATGTAATATAGAAAGTCAAGGTAAATTACCATAATGGTGCTTCCTGGCCTCAGTATCTGTGAACCTATTGGAGGGGGGAAYGGGGAGGAGTTGCTGAAGATTGTCCTATTAGGCTATTCAAAATACCATCTTAACAAGTTTCAGAAAAGTGGTTCCTGGATCCATTTCCACAACTGATCATGGTATATATTCTCATGTCTTTCCTTTGAGGTGCCCTGTGGCTGAATCTCAAAGTTCTTCAGCGTCTGATTTGAAAACCTGTGGCATTGCCTTGTTCTCACTCCACTCCCAAGACTGCTGGCAGCAATCGTGATTACACGATGGTCAGGCAGATCGTTAGAGGTGGCCTCGGACCTGAGTGTATAAAGGACAGGGAGGATGCATAAGAAAATGTCAAATCCACTGTTCCAAAAAAAGACTGTGCTGTTAAATATTGTCAGACAAACTGACCTAGAGASAATGTATGAGTTTGCCTTATGCCAACTGCTGCAAATGCACTGTGAAAGTATGTCCAAGTGTTTAGTACACTTCACACCATTGGCTTGTAGAGCTTTCTACCACATTAGAAAAGTCTCATTAATTTCTGGTGATAACTGACGGATTTCCTGTGCTTTTAAGAAAGTCTTTCCTTAATACACTGCAAGTGTCTAATTAGTTATTCTAAGTATGTTAATTCTGGTAGACTAAATGAGCTCAGAAATTCAATTGTATTAGTGTGATCCTCTCACTGAAAAATACTAAGCAGTCATACAGGGTTTGGGATTTCAGATACAGAGACTTGTTATCTGTCAAATAATTGCTACTTAAACCTTTTAAACCCTTCATTAAAATGCAGGAAGGAGGGAAACCACTAAAGCATTTGAAACACAAAGTTTTAAGGAAGGTTTGCCTTTTTTACAGTCTCCTTTATTTTCTTTAACTGCAGAGAGTTGTTGTGTTCTGGTTTTTATGAGAAAGACTGCTTTTAGCATTCTTTTGGAAAGTTTTGGAGTGAGCTGTGTTTTAATCTTACTTCCGTGAATATCCCTTTCCTCTCACTTCCAGAGAAGAGGCCAGAAAAAAAAAGAGCCCAGCACAATGGGGAAGAGAAGAACAAGGACAGACAGGAGAAGGATACAAAAACAGAAATCCACATTCCTGGAGGTAGTTTGGATTTAGCAGAAATGCTTGCACGAGCTTGAGTTCATCAGATCTTTGGGAGTTAGTCTAGTGACACCCAAACAGTATCACGGTGCATTTAGAGATGTATCTGTATTTGCAGTCAGTGCCTGTTGTTGCTGATGTTATTTAGCCAGTTGATTGAATACCTTTTTGCAGTCACCGCTGCTCCATGCAAGCACAACAAGGCTGGGACGAGTACCTGCAAGTATTGCCCCAGGTACATGCAAGCATTAGCATAAGCTTTAAAACTAATTTCARTGAGACTTTGGATTCTGTGTGCCCAGGTCTCTGTTTAGTGCCTTCATGCTTGTGTCCTTTAGTTTTTTCATCATGACTCAAAGTGACTTGTCTCAAGTGTCACCAGTAGATTTGTGGTGGCGTAAGGAAGTGAATAGGAGTTCCTCAGACTGCAGTGGCTAATCACGAAACTGCCATTTCTTTTGTTTTTGTTTATCTACTCTTATCCTCTTTGCTTAATGAACATTTGTGGTACAATGAAGAGGAAGATCACCATTTTTACATTATGTCAGTTCATTTCTGGGATGAATACATCTAGTTTTCAAAATGATGAAGACACTCTTTTTTCCTGTTTAAAAAAAAAAAATAGACAACACCCTACGGACACAATAAGCAATCTATAGCAATGATCTTGCAGTAATACGTTTCTGTGGACCCATGTCCATCAGGTCTGCTGCCCAAAGCAAGTGAAAGACGTGACTGACTCTCTCGTTCTGAAAAAAGCAGGGGACCAGTAGGGAGTATGATAAAATATGTTAACATAGCAGCAAGGTTTCATATTTTGGCAAGCATTCTGCAGCTGCAAGGTTTCCCTAATGGAAACTTGAGGTTAGTAATTCTTAAGCAAGTTTGGCACACAAGTCAGACGTGCTGGAGAGTAGCTGCAGAAAAAGCTAACCTGAAGTAGATGTCTTGTGTTAGAAAGTCAGCAGAGAAAAGCTGAAGTGTTCTCTTTCCAGTGAAAAACTTCTTACTTCTAAGATCAGTGTGATGGKTTTTTTTTCCCCGYGTAGAATCATTGAAGCCCTTTTTCTGTATATGTTTTTTGCATGTCCAGAGTAGGAGTTAAAGTTACACAAGTAGTTATTTTTCAGAATTTCCTTTGTGACACCCAGTGTTAGGGTCCTGTGGGTTGAAGAAGCAGAAGGTAGATGATTATAAGCATTTTGGGGGGTACAGATTGTTTATATATCTTTTCCAGCTGGAAGTGTTCATGGAAGCAAAGGATCTTATTTTCAGTACTGAAATAGTAAAACAGTATTTGGCTATCTGTGATGGAAATAAATTTCCAGATAAATTCTAAAGGACATTTGAGAAACTCCGTGCACAAACACTTTATATTCTACTCTGTGCTGAAAAAGCACTTGTGAACTGTAATAGAATATGACAGCTAAAATAGGTATCCTCACAGTGGATTTGGTTTTATGTATTCTGCGTTTTTAATTCTAGAAGAGCCATCTTCAGTCCAGTGACCGTAATGGACAGCCATCACCCCCTTACCTTACTAAAGGATGGGTGTCCATTAAAATATACTAGCAGCTGGGGAGAGCTACTGTTTACAAAGTATTGTTTAACACAGTTGGAGGGATGAGTGGTAACAGGAACTGTTCTAAATAGTATTTCTGCAGTTTGAACACTGGAAATAGATTTTGAATTATACTGAAAAATATATTTGCTCATYGTTAGGTTACTTTAATGCCACAACTTGATGGTACAGGTAGTCAGAGAGCAGAGTTACTGCAGCAAACTAACCAGAAGAACTGAACAAGCTCCCTCTCCAACTTAAATCTAACTTTGAATTGGCAGTAGATACAAACAGCAATCCTTGGGGTTTTTTTCCAGATTCCTTTTTTTTTTTTTCTGCTGGATTCTCTTCTAAGCAATGATGTTTCATTTAGAAATTGTTTTTGTCTTGAAAACTGGGATTTGAATTTCAAAAGACAATCATAAAGCTTTTGATTCCTTTCTTTTAGTCAGATGACATAAGAAGTATTGGAGTAATCCAGAAAAGTAATAAAAAGCGTTACTTTGCCTTTTCTTCCCTTCCATCACATATGTGGAGGTGACTCTAATTAAAGTGCAGTGAGTGTACTACTACAGTTTCATGATGAAAGCAGATGGTGAGATAGGAGATAACGGGACACAATTTCCTGTACGCCCGTGGTTGCGCACATGTAACTGGGACCCTTTTGCTCCCAGAAAGGGTGCATAAGTRCTCACAGACTGTCTGCAGGATCATTTAGCTACTTTGCTGCTGCCCAGTGCTTCAAGTGGGCTTTGATTTCATCCCTAATGCTTCCGCTGGACAAAGTCAACCTATTTGCCAGAGGAAAATACAGTGTTTGCCCTTGGAGACGTAAAACCAGCTTTTTTTTTTTTTTTTTTTTTTTTTGGTGGCTCTTGAATGATTTTATGATTTGAGAGAAGCAAGCCCCCAGCATGTTTCCTTCTGAGATTCTGTGAATATCTGTAACCAACTGTCCATGGTTAGGTTGTTAAAACCAAGTTTGTTATGCCATGTTATTTTTTCAGGCTTGAAGAATAATTTATCTGTTAGATTTAATACCTCCATTAGGTATATCTGAATATTGGAACAACGGGTGAGGTACTCCTCCGTACTAGCCTAGAAATTTGATAACGCATAGGATCTTTAAACCAGAAACTGGCAGGTTCTCCCTAAATAATCCTTATYCTTTAGTGAAGGTAGCAAACTCTAACACTTAATGCAAATATTGTAACTAGATATTAATTTTTAGCATACTCCTTACACCAGTTTTTCAATATAGCACATGAATTCCAGTCATGTGTCACCATTACAATTTTTTTTTGTTAACACTGGAAACAGTTGGAAAATAAATGTAACAGCAAGTGCATTTCTTTTTTTGCCTTAGCATGAAAACAAGCATTTTCTGTGGAGCATAATATGTGTGAAGCAAAAGACTACAGAACACAAGGAAAACAGTTTTGCAAAATAAGTTGTGTTACTTTGTGCTTGCAGATAAGGGTATTAAAGAACAATTGTGTTGTGAATACAAGCTACAAGATTGCTGTATTTCAATTTACATTTGCAATACAATAATAATGATTGCTGTATTGTTATAGCACTATTAGTTGCTTTCAACCATCTTTTAGCTGTTTTAGCTGAATTTTTAGAAAATTCAGTTTGCAGAAAACTGGTTTTTTTTTCTTACAATGTTTTGCATGTGAGAAACCTACAGCACAAACTGGGAAAAAGCATAAGGAGGTGGAAAAATATAATGATAAAATCATGTTTTGATCAGATTAGGGAAATACCACTTGATATCAGCTCCCACAAAAGTATTGCAAAAAAGTTTCGTAGTAAACCACGTTTGTCAAGGAACATACAGTGGTTGTATTTATAACAAGGGAACTAAGTGAAACACAACACAGTGTTTTAACCATAATATCTAAAGATATCTGAAGATGTCTGACTCAAATAGCTGACTTTGTTTTGGTTAAAATTTGACTGTTTCAATCAGTCAAAGTCTTTTTGTGCCTTTTTGTAGTGTGTGTGTGCGTGCTTTTGTGCAAATTAACATGATCTGTGCTCTTATTAAGCCTATTCCCTTTAAAGTGCAGGAGTGCTTAGTTTTCTAAGTTTATCTACCCAACTTTATAATAAAAGAAATCAGTAACTTAGGCTCCCTGCAGTGCTTATTTTGAGATGGTCCTTCAAGGAATCAGTAGGCTAGGAAGAGGTTTGCAAACATTGATGCATGTTGACCCTGGGTTTAACCACGTGTTACAGCATTGTTGGTTGTTTATATCGTATGTTGAACATACCGTTCCAGCAGATTACCAGCTCTGGTGTTTTGGCTTGATATTACCAGAGTCTATACAATAAACCAAAATAATTCTGTTGTTGCACATGACAATGCCACCTCTTCAATTTTAATGGCATCTTAAATTGCAATTTTCTGTCTAAAAGGCAGCTGAGTTACCAGAGTCATCCCAAGTCAAGGCAAAGGGGGCAAGTAGTRGTTAAGGGAAGTGACGACCTGTGACGAGATTCATAACTAGCTAGTATTTCCAGATGCAATGTTAAAGCTTTATCTTAATGAGATCTCATCATATTTATCTTCTACTCTGACTGGAACACTTCCAGATTCTTTGAATTGTTTTATTTCCTGGTACAAAATACTAATCTTGGAGAACAAAACATAACAACCAAAACCTGGTTACAATTGATTCCCTCTCTCCTTGTTTAGGGTTTCATTTCATCATTTTATGCATACTTGCATGCTCCTCCCTGTTTCTAATTTTATCTCTTGAAAGTTTTACCTTTGATCAACCTAGAGTAATTGTAGAATATTCAAGAAATTATTTAAGGTTCTGTCTTGAGGAATGTAGGGGAAAAAAGAGAGAAAAATGCATGGTTCTRTGTAGTCTGTGAAGCTGTCAGATTAGCTACAGGCTGCTGGATATTAGCTTAAAAAATTAGCTGGTGGTATAAACTTCATGCATGATGTCTTGGTAATATCATTTTAACTTCATCTGCATTATTTCGAAATCTAGTCCCACATTTAGCTGAAAGTAATTTCAGGTAAGTCTCAGATTATTCTCTGTGTGGGCTATACAGTGCATATTTGTTTATCTCTTTTTGGGGGAAAAATGTTGTTGAACATTTGGTTTACCAGGATATCATTATAGAAGCAATGTTTCTTTGTGAGTAGTTATTGAAACAGTCTCAGCAAAATCTGGAATAATTGTGCCCAGTTACCTCCTGAGACTGCTGGTTTTTTGGAGCTTGGTCTCGGATAGACCTCATCATCATACATTGTCCTGTCTCTGCGATGAGACATGCCAAGGATCTACATTGGAACTCTGCAGCAATGGTCATAGGTGATGTTGCTTACATCTGGATGTTTCTTAAATCTTAGGGTCTGAGAACAGGGTGATCAGCTAAACTATTTCAGTTTATTATTTTGAGTCTTAAGAAATTCTTAAGTTACAAATTCTCAAGTTATAAGTTCTGTCCTTTGTTTTTTTCATGGTGGAATTTACTATATTTCTGTTTGTCTGTTTCAGTGAATCCTGTCTTATTGAACATCTTTATAGATGTTAGTTTTCTCCAAAGTACTAGGCTTATGTTGTTATGTATTTGTCTTGTCTTGTTATTATCTTGCTTTCTTTTCTTTTATGACTTAAGTATCGAGGTTTCTAAAGAATCTTACAGAAAAGGAATCTGGTTTAACTCTATTTAGAGGGCCATGTTATCCTTGTCTGGGGAAGGAAGGACTTCAGTATCCTTTTACACTAGCTAACACAGGAAATCCAACCATATAGCTTTAAACAGCTCAAATACCTAGAAACAACCAGAACATATAGCTTTAAACAACTAAAATAAAAAGAATATGAATGAGAACGTTTTGGGAATCGGTATCATTAAAAAAGTTATGCATGATACAAAACCAGTTTAGCATTATAGTATCCATCTTTTTCTGTTATTGTTGTATATTTTGAAACTTACATTGTTTTCTTGGATCGAATGCTATTTACATCCTCCTTGGAGCATGGGGGGTGGCACAAGGGTCATTATCATACACTCTTTGAAAGTAATATCTGTTTTTCTTAAAGGTCTAGCTAATTTAAAATTCCTTACGGGCTAAGAGGAATCCACATTTCTGAGTAAAAGTATGATATACAAGGCTCTGACTTTATCAGTTGAGGTACACGTAGAAGGAAGGGTTTCATATACATATCAATAGCCTGATTTTTTGTTTTTTGCCCCCTAGAAGGGGCACCATTCTAGGTTGTAGGAATTCATCAGTATGTTGATGCTGTGAGTATGCAGTCACAAAAAATTCATGTGCTTTTGGCAAAGATGTCCGATAGTGAAACTAGTTTGTCTGTGTGAGATAGCGTGGGACTACAGTGCTTATCATTCTCACTCTCTATACGTATGTACACTCCTTTCTAAGTAAAGTAAGAAATGTTTAAATGCCATTTGCAAACTCTATGGAAATTGCAGTAGACACAGCTACGTGTAAGAATGTGAGTAATCATCTCTCCAGTTGTCACACCAGAAAGATCAGAGAAATCACTTGCACTTTGCAGCTGGTGGATTTTGTCATTTCCATTGCTCAGGCAGCAATTAACAAAGAACACAGCTGCAAGTTTTAATATACACATAAAAACACCTTTAGACTTGGGTTAGTCATCTACAGTCCTTCAGAAATCAGATTTAAAATGGTCACTGCAATAAATAGTGCTTCCGCAAGCAACAGGAGACTCCATTGCTGCAGTTCATAGCCTTGTGTGATAGATGGTGCAGCTGGCTTAGAGGTCATCTTCTCTGTGTTCCCAGCTCTCTTGCGGGGTTCTCACTTGAATTAATCAAGGCTGGATTATTTGAGCTGCAATGTGAGCGGGGCACGGACAGGCACTTGGAGCTGGTCCCCTGCCAAGCTGGCTCAGGGCAGGCAGGGTGTATTTGCTCCAGTGCCACCTTCACAGATACAGCCCTGTGGCTCCCAGGTGGAGAAGTGCCACAGCTGCTTCAGGGCAATGTGGTGCATGGCCTGATAGACCTGCAGCGGGCAGCACACAGGCCCCCGCAGAAGCATACCTACACAACGCCACTGGCAGTCCATTCCCACTGCTCTCTAATACTGTGTGATGTGTTTTATCCCATCATCACAGTAATCCTCTTTCTTCCCATTACTCGAGACAATGCAGGTGGACTACCATTGGTCTTGCCTTTTACCCATGTTCTGTACAAAAGTCCTTGATTTGAGTTAAGTGGTGGTTTAAGCTAATGTCGGGCAGCCCAGGTCACAGTGTGGAAGGGGGCCCTAAAAGCCACATGATGCTGACAACTGAACAGTAATTTAAAGGAGTTGTGGAAGCTGGAGTTACAGAAGTGCTTGAGGTCACAATCAAATATGCGGGGTTCAGTACTGATTCGTAGGGTGACTGCTCTCACTTGGGCTAAAGTAAGGGGAGTAACCGAGATATAACAACTTGAGCTAACTGCTCCAGTAAAGCCCTCTCTCCCTGACTTAACAAGACTGAATGAGGTAAATTTGCTTGATAAATTATTTATTTTTGGAAGACTCCCTAATGCTATATGATAACTGCTAGGTATGAAAGCATGATCTTAATCTAAAATTAAGATCAAGCACAACAAACTACAGTTTTGAAGTTTTTTCTTGGTGGTGGTTACAATGAAAGACATAATAATTTAGTTAACATAAACCCTGTGTTCTTGGTCAGTGATGCACTAAGACGTGTGCAATCTGTCAGTTCCTAGAGAAGGATCTTTTCCGTTGTTTCTCTTTCTAATAAAACACTTCAGCTGTCATAAGGTGGTTAGTAAGTTCTCATCTTTCACAGCAGCTCTGAAATGAATTAAATGCAGCTGCTGTTTACAAAGAATGGTAGCATATAGTTTTTGCTTTCTTCCGTCATTATTATTATTATCAGTGTGACTATTGCTAGGTCAAATGTAAAAGATGCCTTTTTTGGGTACAACTTCATCCCATTTGTATCWGCCTGTTGAAAAGTTACATGCATTCTTAAAAGATTTTCAGAATTTGGATTTATATTCATATTAGCCTGTGGCAATATTACTTCTTTTCTGCAGGCTTTGTACATAATTTTGCTTATACTAGAATGTCACCATTGAAATATACAGTTATTTCTCGGCAGTTGCTCTTGGAGAGGAAATTATTTATGAGCCATAGTGATAAATGCTTATGATGTTTTACACTCCATTTGTTTGGAAATATCTCACATGTGTAAAAAAGCCAGGATTAAAAAAAAGTACCAGAAAATATTTCATCTGTTAAAGCAACCATGCTAGTTTTACTAATCCGGATGATCAGTTCTAAGGAGTTAACTACACCATTTTCCTAAATTTTACATATTCACATACATAACCTCCCAACTGTGAATTCTGAACTGAATCGATTGTACTATTTCTTTACTATTGCTGTGTTTCGTTTAAGCACCTGTGCCATTTAGACAGGATTGTGTTAAAATTTTGAGAATATTCATAACAGGAACCATATTATGTTTTACGGCTTTACAAAAAAAAGACATTCTCAAGGGTGAGTGCTGCCAGTTTATCTGTATGTGCAGAATTAGACCAAAATCAGAATGAGTCTGTCCAAGTTAGAACTGGGAATGATACTAATCGTATCTTAGTGTTTATATTAAAAAGTGACAGACTTTAAGARACCCTGAGATAGAGTTTGTGGATTTGCAGAGACAATTGTAATGCAATTCAGGGCAAGCTTTGTGCAAAATGAGGTGGAATCGGACATTGAATTAGTATATATATTATTTTATCTCATCAACAAAACAGGTTTTTGCAATTAGTTGATAAAATATAGGGGCTAGTAAAGGGAATTGCAGTTACAGTTCTTATTCACTGCAGTTTTTTTAGTTATTTGTGATGGTTTTCTTAGTTATTTGTGATGAAGTCCCATGTGTGCTGTCTTTAAAAGATGCATCATCACTTTCATAAGGAAAATGAAGTTATTTGCATTCCTCACTATAGACAGTAATTAAATATACGGAGATGGATATCYTACTAAAAAGGAAAATAAATCAGTAATTAAACTTCACAGATGGAATAGAGATAATTAAAATATATATAAAAATTGGCTTTACTAGCCATAAAAAGAAACCCATCTGTTTTAAAAGAAAATATAACCAAGTATAAAATCAGCTTGACTTATAATTTTTTTCGTGGCTCTTGAACATCTGTGCAAAGYACTTCACTAGTGTAAGTGATGGTGTTTTTGCTTTCATCAGCAAAGATTTCATTCATACGACTAGAAGGCTATAAATACAATACGCACACTGCAGAGCCTGCAAGTGTAAGTTGGACTGCTTCCATCAAAGGTTTGTTACAGGAGTGATGCAGTTCTGCTTTGAGGCTTTTATTAGTGCAGGCTCCTGTGTCCATGTTGCATCCTGCTGAAAGGTCATAGAAACAGTCATGGTCTGCATGATCATGCCTTCTGAAGAAAATAGTATATGGGAATTCATTCTGTGCAATAATTTATTGCATTACTTTCCCCTCCAAATTTTGGATATATTCACACAGCAACACTATATTGAACATTGCTTTTCTTATTTTTTAACCTTTCAGGTCTTAAACTTATCTGGTCCATAATCCAAAGAAGTCCGCTTCCTTATTTTTTTAATTAATTGTCAGATTATGGGGTTTTCTTCTACATTTTCAGCATAGTTCAATCTGTAGTAATACTGTCCTGGTTTTGGCTGGGRTAGAATTAATTTTCTTTCTAGTAGTTGGTATAGTGCTATGTTTTGGATTTAGTGTAAGAAGAATGTTGATA
>JASVER010000167.1:1215345-1226297 GCA_030449065.1 Oceanodroma leucorhoa
GCTTAGTTGCCGGCTGGGCTTAAACCACGACAAATACGTTGCAAGAAAAATCCCTGAACTTCAATTATGTGTTTAGTGCCTGCAATACCCCATATTCACAATTCTGAAGTACCCAATGTGCCTTTCGTTAGTTAGGAACTCAGCTGGAATCCAAAATGGCTTCTCTCAAAAAATGCCTGGCCAAAACTGAGAGGACCTAAATTTTATAGCTAGCTATTATCTACAGTGTTGTGTCCAAAGAAAATAGTTCTTTGGGGATAGAATAATACTGAAGAGTCTTGGGTAAAATACAATGCTTTCTGCAAGTGGAAATCTGAGGGAGCAGTTGTAAATATCAAACTTCAAATTTTTTTACTAGCCACAAACATAAAAAGTATTGGCTAATCTCATCCAAACATACAGCAGCAGTTTCCTTCAAAATTAATTAACTTTTCTAATAGAGGGAAATAAATGATGTGTTTTCCTATCAAAACTTTAAAAATCTCTGATGTGAAATGAACATTAGATTGATCTAAATTTTGGTTAATGCCAGAGCATATTGTTTCTCTTAATGGGGAAAAAAATCTGCTATGACTGTGGTTAAAAGGTGATAGAAAATAATGTAAAAAGAGAGGAATACATATATAAGTAAAAAGAAAAAAATGAAAAATTCCAGTATTTTAAATCTTAAGCAAATTTTTAAATCTTAAGCGAAATATTTAAAATCTTTACACAATGAAATTAGTACTCAAACAGCTATAAATCTAACCACAAACCCTGAGGACGTAAACTCATTTATCGAGCACAGATACTGTAGTAATAGAAGTGATAGGAAATTTTGGATAAATCAGAATGCATCATGTGAACTTGTCTGGACTTCTGATTAAAGGCATTTATTTTTCTTTTGCTTTAGTGAGCAGATTTAGTGTAGCCTGGGCTAATTGTGCTGCTATTAATTATGGGCTGCATAAATCTTCCTAGAAAAGGGCTTTATTTTCTTTGTTAATAATTTGGCCAGATTTGAACCATTTGGTCTGAAATTTTCTATGCCACTAACAGATTTGTTTAAATTTGGTGAAAAATGTTGCTGTCTTTTGAAGAACAAGATTAGGCAAAACTATATTGCTGATCTGTATTAAGGAAAACAGAAATACCGTCTTGCTGATAAATTGCTTCACATTCATACTTGGGGGTGGCTACTTGAAAGTTAACGGGCTGGTGACCGAGGGGGAGACGTGTACTTGCCATCACTGTGAAAATTTACCTCCAAACTGACTGTGGTTTTGTAGGAAGGATGGAGACAATGATGCTCTACAAAGATACCATCTACTGGAAGGATGTTTTGCCATCCGACAGTTCCTGCCTGCCAAAAAGACTAGTTATTATCCCACTAAAGCACACCAATGCAGTGACTCAGGGGGGTGAAACAGAAACACCCTTGTGTGGAGGGACACAAAATCGCACGGGAATGTGGTTAGGAAAGGAATGGGGGAGTGGAGACTGCAAATGGCAGAAGAGCACTGGGTAGGACCAAAGCTTTAAGGAGAAAATACACTAGGACTGATCAGAGGTACCGACGGGGGGAGAGACAGGAGAACCTGTAGGTTTTAAAGCATGCACCTTTTGGAGCCGACAGCAGGAGTTCTCATTTCTACACTCCTTTTTGTTCAGCAGTAGCTAAAAGCAAACTGGAGATTTTTTTCTAATCAGCCTTCATTAATTCAAAGGATGAAGCCTGTGCTGAGGATCTAGGAGACCAAACTGATTTAATAGTAGCAGCCAGGAGTCAAAATGGCCCTACCTGGCTACTTCTGGCCCAGGCTTGAGCCTTTGTGCTTTGAACTCTCTAATCTTCCAGCCCTAGGCTGCCATGTCCCATACGTTTGATCCTGAACTTTCTTGCAAAGTTCAAAATTGGAGAAGAGCAATTATTTATGTAGTGAGGATGGGATAGCAGTTACTTGTTTTTAATTTTTGCTTCTTGGCAAGGAACAGGAAAATTACATCCAGAAATTAGTAAAGAATAGAAGCATTGAAGTCTCCTGCACTCAGAAACAGGGGAAGGTCAGACAATTCTTTACTTGCATCAATGCTTTTGAGTTTTTATAAGAAAAAAGGTGTGTAGGAAGACATAATACTGTTTTTTAGATCTACTTGATATAAGTGAAAAAATAGGATTTGGACATACAAGCTGTCTTCAAGTCTGCAATATAGCATTAATTTCCAGTTAAATACAACCTGAAAAGAATTATTTGGCACTTCATTATATGAAATCACGTAGATCATCTGAGGAAAAACTGCAGCGAGTGGGAGGAAGTGTTGACAGGCTTGGAAAGGTGATGAAGTCATTTATTCCAATGGGATGCTATGCTATGGTATGGGTGATCTTTTTGCTTGCAGAATATGGGAAATTAATTATGTTTTAATCCTTTTAAAATACAATCATTTAATATTTTTCTAAAGGTCCTTGGCTTTCCTAACTTCTGAATCTTAATTTATAAATTTAAAACTATTGTAAATTTGGGCTGTAATTTGTGTAGTGTTTCTGGGAAATGCATGTTTAGCTACTTGTATTTCAAAATACTATATTTATGCAAGGTTTCATTCTTYGCAACTTTGTTCACTTGGGGATATTGAGCTTATTGAATTTATATTCCATCTCTGGAAGGTAAATGTGTAGGTAATGGAAAGAGTTTTGAGGGTATTGACGTGCTTACTGTAATTCCCAAGTGGCTGTCAGCTTTAGAAAAATAGTGTTGGTATCATGAGATTTAAAGTGTTCTGAAAATCTGTTTGTTTGATTATGGTGAACAGCCTTYACTGTAGTGTCTGAACTCATAACTTCTGGGTCATTTTCACTGATCCTAAATTGGAAAGTTATTCATGCATTTCAGTGATATCTTTCATGGCCTTTATGAAAAGAACTGTATAGTGCTTGTTTGGAATTAGAACAATAAACATCTATGTTTTGTATACACCTAGATATAGTAGAACTGGCAAGCAGGTGTGTTGCCTGTACATACAATGCAATAAGCATGTAGAAAATGTTTTCAAAGACTAATGAAGACATTACCTTAGAATTCTGTGTATTACTTCTCATCTTCTGTGTTTATACAGAGTCAGGAATAAAGCTGTCTGGCAGTCAGTCAGTGTCATGTTGCTAGCCTATGGAGAGATGGAAGGTGATAAACAGAAAAGAAATCAAGTATGAAATCAGTTCAATTTGTATCGTAAAATACAAATCTTCCTTTAGCATATATTCTAGGCTATTTACAGAAAATGAGCAGCTTTGTGGATTCTGCCTTCTTAGTTTTGGTGGATGTGACGTGTCCAAAACAAAGGTAGTATTTGTTCCAACTGAGAAATGCTGATCCACTGTTTCTCTGAACTTATTAAATAAGAGTTGTCTTATTTTTTGGTGTTTGCTAATTTGTTATACTTAATATTTTTAAAACTGAAAGCTTTTCCAGAAGCTAAGTGAAGACTTTGGAGGCCATCAAAAGCAGGGGCCTGTGGCTCTCTTATGTTAACAAAAGTCACTTAAAGTAACTTTAAAAAAGCTACTGTGGGTCAGCTTCCTGGGAAGTATCAAATAAGGTATTTCAACGCCTTGAAGGCAGAGTTATATGCCTAAGTTTGTATGCATTTGAAGGCATTATAAAACTGCTATTCAAGGATCTTCAGAAGCAGTCTTTAATAAGAAGCAATGGTTTTGGATCATTTCATATTTAAGACTTTTAATCTAAGTCAACTGTATGAAATTAATAGATCAGACTCCACTGAAAATATACCTCCTGTACCAGAAATTGCCCATGTTAAAGCAGTGATTAATTGTAATTGTCTGTGGATGCTCCTTGCTTTGTGTGCTGCATAGAGGTTTTGCTTCCTCTTCCAAGTCTTGCATGGGAAGGATTTTCGGGAAGGAAATTGATGAAAATTCAGTGATTATGATTCTAAATTTATTTTATACAAAAATAGATTTTGTGTCATTATGTGCTAAGGCTTCTAGTGTGGGCATTTTAAAATTAGGGATTGGTAAGGAATTAATTTGTAGGCACCTATCTTGGAAAGAGAAGTGAGGGCCAGTTCATATGTCTACATTTTCTTTAAGCTGAATGAGAGAAAGAATAACATCATAAAATGGGAAAGGAGGTTTTTCAATTTGTATCAATTATAGAAACTAGTTGATGCAACTTACATGTTTCCTAACTATGTAGATATAGAAAGATCCTTTTGGCTAGATGGGGTTTTTTTCATTGTTGTGTTGTTGAGCTATTCTATGTCACCAGTGTAACTATAATGCAGCCTGGTAATGATTGAAATACATTAACATATAGCAGCTGTTGCATAGCTAGGCTAAGTAAGTGTGAAAAAGCTTAAATCTGAGTTACTAACAGCATTATTTTTCCTTTTACAAATAGATTAAATACAACATGCCTATTTGGTGAAAGAGGTCACCGCAATTCCAAATCGTGCCATATCTGTACACTTAGGCCTCTTTTTGAAAGAAACTCTTGTTGGTGATATCTGTAAGGAAAATGTTGATAGATGTTTTAAATGTTAAAGAACCCAGCTAACACTAAAGAGAAAAGACCAAAACTAATTTCCAAGGTGAAGATAGCTGAATCTTCTGCTTGCTTGCTGAAATCTTTCATCAAAAAATTGATCAATTCAGCATATTCACAATAGTGGTAGGAACAATAACCATTTATGTCTCTGATTCCTAGACTTAGTGCATTTTAGCTTATTAGCAGGAAGTTCCAATACATTATTTCTTTCTTCCTTTTTGATAAGATTTGTGAACTCCATATATGAGTGAGGTCATTTGCATATTATGGTTTTTCTCAGAAGGCAAAGTCTACCTGGTTTTGAGACAGATACAGTGACATTTTATCCCATCCTGCAACTGGAGTGTCAATACCCTTTGTGCCTTACTGCTTGCATCCCCACATTCCACATCTGTCTTCAGTCACAGTACAGGAAGAATAATTTTGTTGCCACATTTTTGAATGAACTTACTCCTATTATCATCTCTCTCTAAAGTTCTTTGTTGTTTTCCCCATTTTCTTCAGTATTTTAAACAAATACTGTCTTGTTTTACTCTTTATGGGAATTGCTAGGCACGGTTGTAACAGAAGTAATGGCTCCCTGTAGGCATACATCCAAGAAAACAAATGCAATAATCCTGTTAGGTGGGTTTCAAACAGCTCTGTAATGTTTTTTCAAGCTGATCATAAAATGAAATTGTGTGAGAGAGAGTTTATCTTGCTATATGGTGTCACCATCATTACAAAATAGAACTATTGGCCACCTTGACAGAGGAGTCATTTTCTTAATATTCATCCTATTAAAAATAAATGTGATGTTATCCTACAGAAATAGCCCCAGCTCTTTATAATTCTGGTCTCATTCCTTCAAGGTATTATAACATTTTACATTGAGAGACAGGAGAAAATTAAAATGAACAACTATTGCACTTTGTTTTCATTTTTACTCTCCTTTCCCTGTTCCCTTCTGCCCTACATCCTCCATTCAAAACACAAATCAAGCCAACCAACAGTTTAATAAAAACAAGGGCCAACTCATTTCTGAATGATTTAAATAAATTGTATTGGTAAAAACTAAAGTCCTTAATTTTTTTTCTGAATTGTTTTCACCAGGAATTTGCTTCTTTTGAGTATTTCTCCAAATATATCAATCCCGGCCATTTTCTGTACCCCACTGCACTTCTCCATTTGTCATCTTTCTTGTTTTGTTTTGTTTTGTTCCAAAATCTTTATGGTAAGCATTTATAGAACTGCTTTCTGTATATTTGATTATGCTATGACAGATTTGGTGTAAAACAGAATGATGTGATATAAAGTTATACAGGACACAGTGCATGTAGATTATTAATTCCTTAATGAGTTAATTGCTAAGCTACACATGCTTTTATAATTTGTAAGAMATTTGCTAGAGTTTATTAGTGAAGAGCCAATAAATGTGCAGGTCTTTTACTACCTCAAAAAAAAAATAGTTTGAATTCTATGACTTGAATTTGAAATTGCTATTAGGGGGGTAATACCACTTTTTTCATAACATAAATCTTCAAATGTGTATTAAAAACAGTAACAATTTCAAGCTGTAAAGACATATGAGGCAGTATAAAATGGGTTTTAAATTACCACTCTGTAGCTGGAAGACTTTTTCTTTTTACTAATCAGCAGCACTTCCCAATTCAGAAATCCAACAGTGAAGCATCTTGTTAAGAATATTTTATAATACTGGGAGGATGAAGAGTCAGTGTTCAATGCAGCATCTCCCATCCCCATGAAGCATATAACTCAGTAGTTTTGGATTWTTTTTATTTTTAGTGTAAGACTAATTCTCAGTGATGTTGTAAGAATACATTCATGTTAATTAATGCTATATTTTCATCCCATCCAGTCAGAAAACACAGCTCTGCCTGTGGAAAAGTATAATGGCAATATAATTAGGATTTCTTCTAAGAGAAACATTATAACAGACATCCTGCCATGCTTATGTTATTTTAATTGGATGTTTAGCTCAAGGGCGGTTCATAATTTATCATAAACTTTAATGTTAATAAAATCAGCTGGAAGGAAGCTATACTTAATCTCCTTGATTACACCATAAGAAGTAAAATCTTAATTTGAACATCCTTTTTTTCTTTTTCTTTTACTGACAAATCAAGAAGGGAAAAGTAGGTTGACAAGGAGATCATGCTGTTCTCTTCCTCAGCTGAGTAATGAATCAATGTAGTGCGAGTATAGGAAAATTAAATCAAAAAGAGATTCAATCTGGCCTATCATGCAGGCTATCAGTATGCAGACTGCTGAGCAGCTTTTATGTCAAGCAAATGGAGAAGTATAACAGAAAGTCTTACCATACTGGTTTGCCTGTTGTTTCTTTGGGAGAATTCTGACTTTTTGGGTATTCTAGTTCAGTCTTTAATTCTCCAGTGGTAACTTGTGGGAAATCACTTTTAGGTCTGCCAGCTACCAGAACCAGGTTTCAGTCATTCCCAAATTTTGGAGGTTGCTATAAATTTTATGTTTAACTTTATTGTAAGAAAGGAGTTTTTAATCAGCAGAGAGAGAATAGAGAGCCTTGGTCCATACTAGGTAGGTCTGCTGATGCTTCTGTTTTCTTACTTAACATGAGAGTTGAAAATGGGACTTTGCAATATATTCAAGTGTTCCCAAGATGTGCTTACCAAGTTAAAAAAAGGGAAAAGTTCTTTTTTCACCAATGTACGTTTATTGTTTAGTTGTCCAAAGGTATTGAAAATCCTGTTTTCAGTATGTTAATGTGATGTGATGTATGTGAAAGTGGTCAAACTCTCATTTTTTACTAAATACATTTCTCTGGGAAAAGTTACTAATATTACATTCTGTAGGCTTGATCTGTGTAGTGAGCTCAAGCTGAGACCTTGCAATGGGCTGTTATTGAGCTACCAAATTGCTTTTGCCCCGRAGCAGCAATGGTTCTCGCTGCTCTTGTCCCTTATAACGTTGTCTTGCATGTTCTTCTTATCTGTATGTTTAATCTTTTTAGCTTCATGCTAAGTTCTGAGCTTCAGTAATGTTAAGAAGCTCTGGCTCCCTTAGGTACTTTATCACACACAGACTTTTTCTTTTTCTCCATTTTACATCTGCTGATTTTCTATTTCTCTGTCCTAGTAAAAAAGACGTGTCCAATTTCTCTTATCTATTATTTGTAAATTATTCCTGTGTTATTGTAGCTGCATGACTATATGTTTCCTCTGTAAAGTTAATATTCCTAGCATTAGAAAAATCTGTCTGGAGGCAGGTTTTAGTTCCCATTATCTTTGGGGCTCTGGTCCCAGTGCCAAACTCAGTTACCTGCCCCTGCCTGAGAAGGATAGACCCTGCACCAGGCAGGCAAGACCTCCGTGTAATGGAAATACAAAGCCCCACCACTAGTCAAGTGAGCAAAGAGGGGAACCTAGACTTACGTCTGCAGAAAAGGGCTCTGTAAATCTCCTTTCCCGTGGCGATAAAGCTGAACACTGTATTCACACCTGCAACCCCAAAGGTGAGCCTAAAAGTATAAAAAAGGCATGGCCAAAGACAAGTGGAGGAACAAAGATTTCCTCCCTCTTACCTCATGCAGGTAGAAGGATATGGCACACTGAGTGGGGCATTGCTCAGTGGCTTGTTGTAATGATACAATTTACGCCTGTTTTTTCAATTGTGTAAGAAAGGTCAAGGTTACTAGTCAGCAGTATTTCTTGCTGTGGGCAGCCCTTTGTTGTAGCTCTAAGTCTCMCAAACCACTTCCACATAAATGTGTAACAATAAACTAAGTTGTGGCTGAGTGCTTAAACAGACTTCAGTGCTTGTGTCATCTGCCATTTGTCTGTCAAGTCTAGATATACTGAAATCACGGGAAGTGGGATGACATTCGTGGTCTCATATCCAGACAGATGTGTGCAGAAGGGGATGTAGCTTCTGCCAGATTTTAAACTTTTGTTATGTTGTTTTGGGTGTTTTTTTGTTGGGTTTTTCTTCCCTGGATGCTGTCTTTCAGGGCTCCTCTGTTCCAGTATGTCCATAACTGAACACCTACTCCACCCAACAGCTTTTGCAAGATGCCATATTTCGAGGGCAGTTTGAATAAACATGCAGGCTTCAAAGCAAATCAAATAAGTATAATGCCCTTAGAATTTTAAACAGAAAGTCGGTGCTCTGCTACAAGTGATGATTTTTATGATATTGCCTGTTTTTATATTAACAATATGTTCTTCCTTGTAAGTCTTAGGTACACTCTAGCCCTGATTTGTTTCCCTTTTTAGTTTACCAATTTCCATCATCCTTTATCCCTTTTGATATCTCAGATTTTGTCAATAAGTTGCATTTATTACCAGAAAACAGAGATCCAAACATCATGGCCTAAGCTTGAAGCAAGGAAACTAGTTAGCTCTCTGTCGTGGTTTAACCCCAGCCAGCAACTAAACACCACACAGCCACTCACTCACTCCCCCRCCTCMGGTGGGGTGGGGAAGAGAATCGGAAGAGTAAAAGTGAGAAAATTCATGGGTTGAGATAAGAACAGATTAATAATTGAAATAAAATAAAGTAAAATAGTAGTAGTACTAGTAATGATGATTAATAATAATTATAATAATAATAAAATAATATAGAAAGCAGGTGATATATGATGCAATTGCTTACCACCCGCTGACTGATGCCCAGCCAGTCCCTGAGCAGTGGTCACTGTCCCGCAGCCAACTCCCCCCAGCTTACATACTGAGCATGACGTCAGGGAGTGTTTTGATTGCACGGAGCTTGAAGTTTGTGATGATCGGGTTGAGCGCTTATGGGTTAGGATGAGGGGGAAGGCCGGTGAGGTGGATATCCTGCTGGGAGTCTGTTATAGACCACCCAGCCAGGATGAAGAGGCTCATGAAGYGTTCTACAAGCGGCTGGCAGAAGTCTTGCGATCGCTAGCCCTTGTCCTCATGGGGGACTTCAACTTGCCCGACATCTGCTGGAAATACAACATGGCAGAGAGGAAACAGTCGAGGAGGTTCCTGGAGTGTGTGGAAGATAACTTCCTGATGCAGCTGGTAAGTGAGCCTACCAGGGGAGGTGCCTCGCTTGACCTGCTGTTTACCAACAGCAGGTGGGAGATGTGGTGGTTGGAGGCCGTCTGGGGCTCAGCCACCATGACATGACTGAATTCTCGATTCTTGGAGAAGTAAGGAGAGGGGTCAGCAAAACCACTACCATGGACTTACAGAGGGCGGACTTTGGCCTGTTCAGGACGCTGGTTGAGAGAGTCCCTTGGGAGGCAGTYCTGAAGGGCAAAGGGGYCCAGGAAGGCTGGATGTTCTTCAAGGAGGAAGTCTTAAAGGCGCAGGAGCAGGCTGTMCCCATGTGCTGTAAGAGGAGCTGGCGGGGAAGACGACCAGCCTGGCTGAACAAGGAGCTTTTGCTGSGACTCAGGGAAAAAAGGAGAGTCTATCGCTGTTGGAAGGAAGGGCGGGYGACTCAGGAAGAGTACAGGGATCTCATTAGGTCATGCAGAGAGAATATTAGAAAGGCAAAAGCCCAGCTGGAACTCATACTGGCCAGTGTCGTCAGGGACAACAAAAAATGTTTTTACAAATATATTAACGACAAAAAGAGGGCCAAGGAGAATCTCCCTCCCTTATTGGRTGCCAGGGGGAACATTGCCACTGAGGATGAGGAAAAGKCGGAGGTACTTAATGCCTTCTTTGCCTCAGTCTTTAATATTCAGACCGGTTATCCTCTGGGTATTCACCCCCCTGAGCTGGAAGATGGGGACGGGGAGCAGAGTAAACCCCACATAATGGAAGAGGAAGAGGTTAACGACCTGCTRTGCCAGCTGGACACACACAAGTCTATGGGGCCAGATGGGATCCACCCAAGAGTACCGAGGGAGCTGGCAGAGGATCTTGCCAAGCCGCTCTCCATCATTTATCAGCGGTCCTGGTTAACGGGGGAGGTCCCGGACGACTGGAGGCTTGCCAATGTGGTGCCCATCTACGAGAAGGGCCAGAGGGAGGAGCCRGGGAACTACARGCCTGTCAGCCTGACCTCGGTGCCGGGGAAGATYATGGAGCGGTTCATCTTGGAGGCACTCACGAGGCAGGTGTGGGACARCCAGGCGATTGGACCCAGCCAGCABGGGTTCATGAAGGGCAGGTCCTGCTTGACCAACCTGGTCTTCTATGACTGGGTGACCTGCCTAGTGGATGAGGGGAAGGCTGTGGATGTGGTTTACCTGGACTTTAGTAAAGCCTTTGACACTGTCTCCCACAGCATTCTCCTGGAGAAGCTAGCRGCTCCTGRCTTGGATGGGTGTACTCTCCGCTGGGTAAAAAACTGGCTGGACGGCCGAGCCCAGAGAGTTGTGGTGAATGGAGTCAAATCCGGTTGGCAGCCAGTCACAAGCGGTGTTCCCCAGGGCTCAGTTTTGGGGCC
>JASVER010000167.1:1226725-1401048 GCA_030449065.1 Oceanodroma leucorhoa
CTGTGTTCAGTTTTGGGCCCCTCACTACAAGAAGGACATTGAGGTGCTGGAGCATGTCCAGAGAAGGGCGACGAGGCTGGTGAAGGGTCTGGAGAACAAGTCTTATGGGGAGCGGCTGAGGGAGCTGGGGTTGTTTAGCCTGGAGAAGAGGAGGCTGAGGGGAGAYCKWATCRCTCTCTACAGCTACCTGAAAGGAGGCYGTAGAGAGGTGGGTGTTGGTCTCTTCTCCCAAGTAACAASTGATAGGACGAGAGGAAATGACCTCAAGTTGCTCCAGGGGAGGTTTAGATTGGATATTAGGATCACCGAAAGGGTAGTCAAGTATTCGAACAGGCTGCCCAGGGAAGTGGTGGAGTCACCATCCCTGGAGGTGTTCAAAAGACGTGTGGATGTGGTTCTTCAGGACATGGTTTAGTGGGCATGGGTGCTGGGTTGTTGGTTGGACTTGATGATCTTAAAGGTCTTTTCCAACCTTAATGATTCTATGATTCTATGATTCTATATGGTATGTAATATCCCTTTGTTCAGTTTGGGTCAGCTGCCCTGGTTATGCTCCCTCCCAGCTTCTTGTGCACCTCCTCACTGGCAGAGCATGGGATGCTGAAAAGTCCTTGACTAGTGGAAGCACTACTTAGCAACAACATTAGTGTGTTATCAACATTATTYTCATTCTAAATCCAAAACACAGCACTGTACCACCTGCTAGGAAGAAAATTAACTCTATCCCAGTCAAAAACCAGGACACTGTCTAACGTGTCCAAAAGGCTTCCAGGCAGCTTTTTAGGTCTCTCAAAGTTTTCTTCCCCTAGAAGCATGTTTAGATTTTCCTTTTATGCTAGTTAGTTTTAAAAACATGTATTACCTCTGTCTCACATTCTTGCCTCTGTCCTTAGACTAGCACTGCGTAAGAGACTGCAGTGAGTTTTTATCTGATGCTGCCTGGCTGAGTGTAATTTAAAATGTGTGCTGCAGATTGAATTCTTATTCTCCATCTTTAAAGATATAACCAAGTATTACTCCTATGCTAAGCTTTTAAGTTTTTCAGTTACTTATGTCTCTTTATAATGCTTGTCCTCTCTTTATTTTGTGTGGAAAATCTATCCAAATGAGACTAATGGACTGGGGAATTGAAATACTTAAACGAATTCTTTGTGAAATATTGCTGATTGTGAGTAAACAAAGACATGTGAGGCCAAGTGTTTTCCTACACTGTTTTTGTTGCAGATGTTTAGGCATTAATGTAAACAAATGTGTAATACATTCAGACAGTTGATTTGTTTTACTGATGAAGTTTTTAAACATACAATTCATCRTGTTACTTAATGGAAGTTATGGATGCTGTTCTTCATACATCATTTCAACATTATCCGATAGTGCTGGAATATAAATTGTACTTAATTGGTTATGCAAGCATTTATTGAATTTTCTTCTAATAATTAAAAGCTTGAAAAGCTTCTTTAAAGGATAAAACCAGCGATTTTCTGAAGTGTATTTCCAGTAGAATGATAACTCTTAAGATAAAAAAAGAAAATTGTAGTTGGTGAACAGCAGAGAAGAAAACAAGCTGTGTGCCCATGCCTCAAGAGAAATCAAATTTTAGATGCATAATTATGAATTGTGTTGAAATACAGATAGAGTTATGGGATTTTTTTCCAGGCAATCTCATTTTTTCCTGAGGACCTCAATGACTTTTTAAATATTTTTTCTCATTTCAGTGCTTGAGTTATTTTTTTATTACTAATCTGATTTGCTATTATGAGTTATGAATATTTTCAGATATGAAAACACTTCTTTTCAGATGTGCCTATATCTGATGAGAAAATATCTCTAGAAATAATCAGACAAGCAACAGCGAAGGCAAATGCAGCATTCTGTTACATTTCTTCTTTTGCAGATCTGTTCAGATCAGAGATCTGATCTTAACAAACTCCGTGTTGAGAAACTCAGCAAACTCCCTTCTCTTTGGTTCCAGTCTGCAGGGGATAGCAAACTTTAATCTCCTGGCATTTTAGCCAGGGACCAGTGCTGCTCTGGGTAGCAGACCCAGGCCCCTTTGGGGTTGATCTTCCGTCTAGCAACCCTTCCATATTAGAAAAGCTGCCTTTTTCATGATCCTAGTGCTTATTTCTCATGGTCCCCTGTAGCTAAATCCCCTAATTCCAGCTGTGTGAGCATTCCTGGTACAGTTTAACTTCCCGGTGGGAGGAGATGGGTGAAAGCAAGACTTGCGTTGCAGTGGTGTTAGGAGCACACCATTAGTATTCACTTCTTGACATAAAGAATACATGGTTACTGACAAAGCAAGCCCCACGTGCAGTTCCCTGCCTTGTTGTCTTTACCATTTAGAAGCATTTTATTAGCAGAGAAGAGATCTGCTGGTACACTGCATTCTTCTATATGGGGCAAGATATGTTTTCTGATAGAGAAGTTCCTTCCAGTGTATCTAACCTTCCCAGCTCTTGCTTGGTCGTGTAAGTGAATTGTTTCTCACTACTCCCCAGAATAAGTTGGCATCCCACCCTTATCCTCCTGTGATGCTTTCTCTTTTGACTTTTTGTTTTGACTTTTTAAGTCTCTTCCTTACTCACTTCTATTGTCACCTTCATGGGCTTTTCAGAGAACTTTAGCAAACTGATTTTTCTGCTCAGGAAGTACTTTAACAGCTCTAYTTTGACCAAGAAATACTTATCGAGTATTCAGTATTAAGCTGAGATATTTCCCATTTATGTGTATTTCCCATTAACATGCATACAGTCTTGTTAGCAAAAAAGAAGTATCATATTCCTCACAATATGTTATACAGCACTCTTCATGGCATCATGTAGTGGTTTAACCCGGCAGGCAGCCAAACACCACACAGCCGCTTGCTTACTCCCCGCTTCCCCATGGTGGGACGGGGGAGATAGTCGGAAAAAAAAGAGTAAAATTAATGGATTAAGATAAAGACAGCTTAATAGAACAGAAAAAGGAAGGAATAATAATAATAATAATAATAATAATAATGATAGAATGTACAAAATGAGTGATGCACAGTGCAATTGCTCACCGCCCACCTCCGATCCAAGCAGCGATCGCTACTTCCTGGACCACGCCTCTTATTTATATACTGAGCATAGAGTTATATGGTATGGAATAGCCTGTTGGCCCGTTGGGTTAGCTGTCCTGGTTATGCTCCCTCCCAGCTTCTTGTGCACCTGGCAGAGCATGGGAAGCTGAAAAGTCCTTGACTAGTAGACTACTTAGCAACAACTAAAGCATCGGTGTGTTATCAACATTATTCTCATACTAAATCCAAAACACAGCACTGGGAAGAAATTTAACTCTATCCCAGCTGAAACCAGGACACATCAACTGCATGCTACTAAAACACCAGCCAGCTTTTTTAAGTTGCATGGAAGTTCAGCTGATGAAATTGCCATTAGTGTCATTTTGTTTAACTGGCCGTGTACAGTACTTTTTGTTGAGACTATGTATTTTATCTTCAGGAATGTTAAGGTACTTTTCTCATAGGGTTCCTGATATGTAATTCCAGGCCTATATGAATGATTTAGCTTTAGACCTACTGGGGGGTCGGGGGGTAAAGGACTTCGCTATCTGATTAAAGTGTGTCAACTAAGCACAGGAGAATGATTCTTTTTTGCTGTATTTAAATACTTTCCAGAAGTATGCAGAAGAGAAAGACATTCCCAAGAAAAGAGGTAGGTGAAAAAATTAACTGTGATAAAGGGAAAAAAGGATAAATGAACAGAGGAAATAGCATCTCTTTAAGCCTGAGTTACTCCAAAAAATTATGAATCATGCTATATGTTTGCCTCTGCATATGTGCCGTATAACATAGGTCACGTATTAACAAGTTAAAAATACTCTGAATTGTCAATGTTTCCAGCCTTCCAAAGCTTACATTTTTGTGAAAGACTTTAGGAGGATGCCAGGTGCAGATTCCCTAATATTGATAGTACAGTAGAAATTTCTGCCACATGTTCCTCTCAAATTATGTTTTGTAATATCAGAATATCTATTAATATAGAATTGTAGGGTCTAATATAGAATAATTTAAGTTAAAGAGACCTTGGAGATCATCTGGTGCAGTCCCTTGCTCTTCAAGCAGGATGATCTTCAAAGTTGAAGATCAAAGTTGCATCAGGTTGCACTGGATTAATGTCACTTAACAAGTTCCCAAAACTCATCTTTTTGCAGAAGAGAAGTGTTTGGGGGTGACAGAATGATGTGTTAGAATGCTTATCACTGTGCAAAGGCAGTTTATATTAATTAGCTGTTAATAAATAATTGTGATGCTAAGCTTAAAAGGAGAACTTTTTTGGTAMATGGCTTGTATAGATAAATCTTCTAGTTAAAGTAAAGATGTTCCTATTATTTCTTTTAACATTTCTGGGAAGTGAAGTGCTGTTTCCAAATAACTGCACTTTGTGGACAGCGTAGAGCWGTTTGTTTTTGCTGTCTTTTGTATCAAAATGGTTTCTGCAGAAAGCTAGGTAAAACTGAGGGTAAAGAGCAATAAAAACAGCTTGGAAAAAGATTTTTTTGCTTTCATTTTAGCCTCAAATTTTAGCTTCAAACAGTAATACTTATCAAAGACTCCTAAAATCCAATCAAACMAGATGAGGAAAAATCTTTTGTGTCCCAATAATTGTCTGCACTGATATATAATACCTCAGAGCATTTCCCTTTTGTAGGCTATAATGATAAATATACTGTGAATATTAAACACAAATAATTGCTTTCACTTAGAACTTTTCATTTAGCCAGAAATGTGACCAGCTRGTGAGGCACAGAAGTATTTCTATTTTGAAGCAATTTACCTCAGCACTTAGGTGTCAGGGTTTGTAGCCCTGAAGCTTGATTTTTTAATTTTTTTCTTTTTTTTCAGATGAATCAGAAATGATAATGGCTTTTTCTCAATGGTTTCTTCAACATTTGAATTGCTGAATTACTTAAAAAGTAAGGATACTTATGACTGAATCARTTAAGGAACACCTTTCAAGCTCCTGCAGAGCAACGTAAGATGTACATTTTCTGTAGTGGATAACAGGTTAAGTAAGGTACAGGCATGCAGATTGTTCAGTTAGGTTTATTTTCCAAGGGAAGTCATAAATACCAGGGAACCCTTTGTGTCAGACTGTTGTAGTTTGCAGAGATGCTCATCTCCCGGTAAGGAGGATTATGCCTTGTAAAATAACACTGCTGTGTAAGGATTTTTCGTGAGAAAGGAGCCTCATACTGTTTATAGTGTTGTTACTGGGGCGGGGGCATGCGGGAGGCTACTTTCTCTTGCTATATAAAGTTGTTCTCTCCCACTGTAACAAGATTACCTACTCAGAGTACTTGAAGCATAAAGGCTATAGAAACATTAAATTTTTATATTGCACCATAAARTTGAGGCACAGAAGAAAATCTCATTCTTCATTCAGCAGTAGAGATTTCATGCATTGCACGTGGCGGGGTTGTGAGTGGGGGGAGTTACTTTCCCACGTCAGGCGGTGTGACAGGAGCGCAGATCACGTGCTGAGCCTCTGTCCTTGTGTCAGCTTGTATGGTAGGAGTAAAGTCATGGTGTGAAGCACAGCCAGGCAACACGGCCTCGGGCCCATTGCAGGATGTTAATTCTGGCCCCAGCTGCGGTTGGTTAGCATGAARTGGGGCTGGGTGGTCAAAGGCTCTCAAACACATCGTATGAGAAGATTGGTCTCTACAAGTGAAGAACAGAAAGGATGAATTACGGCTATTTTTTTAGGAATAGCTCTAGCCAAGTATCTATGAAATGCTGTCCCGTGCACCTTCGTACAACCATAGAACAAACTACTCTCTGGGGTAACACTGTGAAGAGCTTCAGCCTTTTTACGGGGCTGAGTACATCCATGCTAAAAAATGTTGAGCGTGCTAACTGTCGAGATTTGGATGGTTTCTTTGGAAGTCCGTTTTTTTTGTGGGAGGGAGAGCTGTTGGGATGAGCTGAATATGAATATATGAGCACTGCTGGGAACATGAGCATGGAAAGGACAATATTTGTATTGCATTCATTGTAGATTATTTGCAATGGTTATAGGCAAACCAAGTACTAGTTGCTTGATGCACGAGARGACATCCATATCATATGTCACAAGCCACAAAATGTTCCCTAATTCTCTGTAATAAAACACAGGATCAGAAAMTCAAAAGCTTGAAAAACCCACCTTGTCATTAAAATAATGGACTTGCCAATGACCTTTGTCTGTGTAACAAAAGGGAAATTGTTCAGTAAAAATTCCTTCTGGGGTGATCCTGTAAAGTGGGATATGTTGCTAGCCCAAATGTGATATTACCCATACAGCACCAAAAAAGTCAAGTTTCCGGTTTCTATATAATTTGTATATGTGGAATCAGTTTTTGTGCTATTAATGCACTTACAAAARTAATTAAAGTGTTCAAATCTTTGATCAGATACATAAATGCACAACCCCATGTTTTAGTAAAGTTTATCTTTAAASAAATATACTAGCTCATTTCACAAGACACACTGAAACGATTCAGAAAAGATGATCAGTCATCAAATCACCATTTCATCTTTCTTCCGTAATCCAAAGGATAGAATTTGATATTTCTGACTGTGTGATCTTTAAAGACTTTTTCCATTTTTTTCTGATGCAAGTGTTGGAGGCTAATAATTTAACAGATTTTAATGTTTTTGCCTATGTATGGCCAAATCTGTCACACAGTGAGAAAGGGACAGTTCAAGAAGTAAAAATACTTACACCCTTCAAAATACATGTATTATGTTATACAGTTAATTGTAACTTTTACTTATTTTAATAAATAATTCCATATCACAATAAAACTTTAATTATTATTATTTTTGCTAACAGGAAAACTTGTTTTTTAATTTTATGATTCAGTGATGGTTGTAAAATACCTTCAGAAATGGTCTACGTTTAAGCGTAAGATGTTGGCAAAGTAACTTTCATTTTCTTTYGTTCCTTGAAGTTAACGATTAAGCATTTTTCTCAACTGCATATTWAAAAAATGTATGTTTTGTAGGCAGAATTATTTTTAAATGCTCTGATGAAGTGTTGTGTGTGAACCTTCAGATAGTTTTAGTGACTGACAGTGAAAATGTATTTTTATTTTCTTGTAAGTGATTATGGATCACTTTTGTGATCATTTTTGCAATGCTTTTTTTAAAAATGTAATATGAATTCTGTAAATAATAATGCAAGTACATGAAAAAGCTAGTGTTTCTTGTAGAGTGTACTTGATACAGATTATAGGTAACTAGTAGACCATCAAAATGAAATTAAGTGTGCTATTTTATGATGAAATATTTTAAGGCCTTGATACAAATGCTGAAAGTGTCCATTTTTATTGTTTCTAAAATGCTGAATGAAGGTTATGAAATGTATCTTAAAATTTATGAAATACCACTTATAATCAACGTTGCACCTGTTTCTGTATATCTAAAAGAGAAATCATTGAAATCTAGGTCTTAATATTTGGAATGAACATTTATTTTCTTCACCTTGATCACAGCAAATTATTTAAGGGTTCGGCATGAGAGCATTTTACTATACTACTTGTTGATCCTAGAACAATCATCATAGCATTTACAGTCTGAAGATAGAATTTCAGTATGTAAAGAAGTGTATTTTCTGAATTACTGATATAGATACTAACAGTAGGACGTTACACAGCTTCAAGTTCTCTGAGCTGTATACAAAGCTATTAGAAGGACRTCTTGTTTCTAGGAAAACTCCAACCAAAAAGAATTGATTGGGAATAAACGTTAACTGTCAGCAAGCTCAGACAAGAAAAAAACAGTTAGTCAAAGTCAACGCTTTTGACACAGTTCTTCCAGATCTGAATTTTTTAGAGCTCACTGGCAAGGAGCGAAAGCTTTCAGCTCTGCGTTCTCCCAGAGGTGAGAAACGGTTTACTCAGAAACCAAGGCAGCAGTCTCTTAAATCTTCAGACAGGGTACCGGCAATCAAATACTGGGCATCTTTCTCTACTGCAGGAGTAAAATCAGAATCCCTGTTTCTGGGAGAGCTTCCAGGCGAAGTACCCGGGGAACAGCCACCACCAGTGAGCGTGGGGCAGAGCCCCGGGGAGGGGTGATTGCACGGGGAGCTGCAGCAGCCTTTGCGGCGTGGCGGGAACCTGGGCGAGATCCAGTTTGGCAGTATGGCCCTGAGGGTGTGGGAGGGCTTGGTTCGCAGGAGGGTGGATTGCCCCTTCACCTGGCTGGGGGGAGCCCGAGAACAGTTTTATCATTTGGAAAAGTTTTAAGCACAGACCTGTTKCCTAAGGAAGTGCATGTGTCCTGCCAAGATCTTCAAAAGGATATAAATTATGTGCATGCTTAGGGCTGTCGCCTGGGTGCAATAGCAGGCAATGCTGCTGTGATAAATCACCTTCAGTAATGAGGCAAATTAATGGCATAACTGCTGATGGATTTACCTGCTGGACTGCCGGTATATTCAGTTATGCAGAGGAGGCCRTGTTCAGCTCCCAAGACTCATGTTGGAAGCATGTAGCTGGTCCCAGTGCACTTGCCAGTGTCTCGCTGTGTAAATCCATGAGAATATGGATGTGCTTTCCTATCCTGAGCTCTCTCAGTGATGTGAGGGTGGAGGAGCAACCACAAGTCCGGAGATCACACAAAGCTTAAGCTATGATAGGAAAATCAGTTATACCTTCTCTGTGATCACTTCTCCTTTTTCATCCAGAATAGGGAATGAGTCAGATCTTCAGCATCATCAAAAACCCTGAGCCAGCCTTTTCCCTTTCACATGCCAATGTAAAGAAGATTGGCAGTGAGTGGGGGGCTGTTGTTCATTGTCACTGTTGCACTGTTACCAATTTGTTATCCCTCACCCCTTCCCCATGGTGCTCCTACTCTGAAGGCTGGTTTGTGCCAAAGAAGGGGGTTAGTGATACCAGGCAGACCAAACCTGAGCAAACTGAAAGGGTGACAGCCTAGTTTCCTTAAACCTGTTGTCTTCTGAAATGCAGCCTTTTCCACAGTTATTCTGCTTAGGTAATGCAAAGGGTAATTTAAAATATTTTGCTGTTTTCTTCCATGTATGCAGCTAYACTTGCATGTCAGTGCTGTTTAATTTGTCTATTTATGGGCTAAGTTACAAAACTTCAAGTATTTACCATTCTTTTCTAACATATGGGGTTTTTGCCTGTACAGATTTGTTAGATTTTATTACATTGTGTGCTTGGTGAAGTATCCCTATAGCAGGAGGGTAGCTAGAATCATACACAAAACAGCATGACTTTATACATCCTTCTTGTATTGTCTGTACTACATTGCAGGAAAACTTTGGGATTTRGAGTGGGGTTTTTTAGTTTAAGGCTATAAAGAGATAAGATGTCAAAAAAGTCTACTAAATATTAACAGACCAGCGCTGTTCCATGAGCGCTTTGTCTTAGCTTTCCTTGATATCATTTGGCTTACAGCGTGCTGAGCTGATTTCAGTCCAATGGCTTGACTAATGTGAGAAAGGAGGGGGGGGGGGAAATGGTCCAAAAAGGTTTTCTATTAACCTTTATTTATTAATCTCATTAAGGTGAGGGGCAGCAGAAGAGTTATAAATAATTAATGCACAGTTCTACTTTTAAAGAGTCTAAAAAAAATTAGCTCTTTTTTATTTTGATCACTACATATCATACGTAGGTAATCTGCAAAGAAGAAGTTAGATCCCTTTCTATTGATTGAACAGTCCTAATGCTGAAGAAACTATTACTTGAATTTTTAGGGTGCACTTGTAATTTTTCTACTTACTAACCCCTACATACCAGAGCTGGAATCAATACATCAAGGTTTGTTCATCCTGGGGACGATGTCAGTAGGAAGACTGTTGATTCTGATGCTTAAGTTATTTAATGTGTTTGTTAATGATGTGTGAAACAGAATAGTATTCAGAGCTTTCTTCTGTGGCTGTGTTGGCTCAAACTTACTTCTCTAGCAAGAATTAGCAGATATGCTTTTGAATATGCAGCAAGATGTACTCTTGTATACATGGTATTTTACTATCACTCATAGATTATAGTTACATTCCAGTTTTCCCTGTTGTTTCTAGGTGCATCATATGGTAAAGTGATGGGCATAATATAAAGATAGCAGGTTTTTAATCCCTTACAATAATTTGAATAGTGAAACATGAATCCTTGTTCTATTTTTGTGGCAAAATGCTTCACAACGTTGTTACTCAGATGCATTATGAACTACAAACAAATGGTTGTGTTATAAAGCTGTTACATTACCAGTCATTGTTTTTACAGATATAAAGCTGGTTTGTTAGGCATTACACTAGGTGGAAGCATAGGCAACTACTGTTGGCTGAGGACTGTGAATAGAAAGAGGATGTTAGGTATTTTCAATGTAATATCTGTTTGTAGGAAGGTTGGCTGCTGCCAATTAATAATAWGTAATTAATTCTTGCTAAAAACCAAACACTGTATCATTAGGAAAAATTGAATGGATCTCTTAAGTCATTGATTACCCTACTCACAAGCAACCTAGTTTTTTATAACTTGATTAAATTGTATGTATTACTTGTATTGAAAGTATGATCTAAACCCTTCTTCTTCCAACAGCTAGAAATTATCCTTTAATTTCCTCCCCAGGTAAACCTGAGGCTAGTTTGCTTTCATTATCTCTCTTTTATTTAGATAATGTATTTAGAGACAATATGATTCTTATCCTTCATTTTGCAAGGTTAAACAAGCCAAATAACATTAACCTCGTCTCATAGGATAGTTTCTGGTCCGAGCAAATCTCTTTTGCATTGATTTGGTCCTACACATTTGATAAAGATTCAGGTTCAGAATTGTGTGAAATCGCTGTGTTTTTCAGAAATATTCTAAGTGATGCAACACAAAATTTTATTTTCCTTTCCTCTGGAGGATTCACAGTGATGTTTCATAATCTCTCCATGTCACCTTACTGTCTGCTAATATTGTTATGTTCTTCTTACCTGTCAGTTATTTCCAATTTAAAAAGTCAACTTCCCTAAGGTATTTAGTCACCTATCTCTTAAAACCATGGGTGTAGGGTTATGTGTGTTGTATTATTATAACAGCTGAAATTCTGCAGTGTTGCTTCTCTAAGTTCTCTGTCTCTTCTTGTGGAGTGTCTTCTCCTCTTGTCTCTTCATGATGTCCTCGACTTTGTGTCTTGAGCAGTGTCCCAGATTTTGTGCCAGTGTCACTAGGTATGATATTGTTCCTCAGAAGCTTCTGTAACGACTTGCCTCCAAACTAATAGTTCCCCATTTAAACATAGCTTGTTATTGCTTCTTTGTTATCCAGTTCATATGCACTTCATAATTCCAGTCTTAACCCTTATCTTCTCCAGGCTGACAGCATCATACCAAATGACTTGCTGAAATCTGTTTTCTTGTCCAGAAACTTGTGATCAGCCATAGCTTAGGGTTGCATTTTATTATGGTACATGTTACTGAGAACACCCTAATATGCCTGTAGTTACCTGAATTTTTTAATTTTTTGTAACTTGTCCTTCAATTAACGTACTCAGCTTGCTGCTGTTCAGCCAAATAGGATCATCTCGAACATAGTAGATTTTACATGTGTTCTTCATATGGATGAAATGCCCCTTGAAGTCACTGGAAATAGTGAATAAATCTTCATCTTTAGGAGGGCTAAACTCTAAAGAGCAGGGTGAAGAAAAAACAGGAATACTTCCTGCTCATCTCATTTCTAAATTTATTAAAAGTCCAGTTTAGATAAAATAGTCAACAGTTTAGTACTACTGTAGATTTAGGAAGAGCTAGATAGATGGAGGATCAAGTTCCATGTCTTCTCTGTTAAATGGGATAAATTGTTCTTAAACAATGCTCAAAGAAAAATTGTGATAATTTAAAAAGCACCATTTGCATTCAATCTTTTAATATGTGATAGTCTTCCAATAATAAAGTAGGTTGGTTTAGGCTTTTGTGTATATGTAACAAGAACTTTCATTTTTTATTGCATCAGTAAATCACAGAGATTACAATGATTTCAGAGCTTGCAATGCAAATGACATTGTGCTTACGTATTAGCYATTGTATTTCTCTGCCACGATAATAAAGCATTGCCTTTATTCTAATTTGTTTCTCATTTTTTTTTTATTCCTGCTTGCAGTTCAGAGTTCCTCAGAGCACGATTAGATTATTCACATTTCTTGCCAACTTATAGTTTCAGCTGGCATGAAAAGAGGCAAGCAGAAGTCCTTGCCAACTCTTGCGTTAATTGTGCTGTAAGAATTGTTCAGAAGACAGCAATGTCTTCAGGAAAGTCACAAAGTCATGCAATACAAAAAAATAAAATGTTGTGCCTCCATGTATTATATTGAAGACAACTTCTCCCATTCACTGCTTTCAGTGAACATGAAGTGGATGTATCATGWCAGACTAAACGTTCATTTGACAATGAACTGGTTACCCGTTCAATGAACTGGTCACTGCAGTAACCAGTAGAAGAGGCCAAGGCAGGGGTGTAAGACAATAAAGACATGTTGTCATATAGTCTCAGCTGGGGCTCCAGGAGTCTGCAGTACAGCAGTGTTGTGGAGAAAGTGTACCTTTGTGTTAAACATGGTAGTGATGGAAGTCTCCCACTAGGCTGTTGGCTCACTCTTTGAAACCATGCAAAATTTTACCATCAGCAGCTTGCTGTGCCAGCAAGTTCTGTGGTTGGGCTACGTGAGTAGTTCCTTTTATGGTTTTGAATCTTGAGAGCATCATTGTATGTGTCATAGTTTTTTATGTGAGAAGAGACAGTGACTATTCCTATCCATTTCCCTTATGGTGCTACTGACTTTATAGATCTCGGGGTTGGCCCTCTTTGGATTACTCACTTTTGCCCTACACATCTGTTCATCTAACGATCCACATGTGTGATCATCTGGTGGCCTTGGTTAGTACCATTCTACTCGTATGTTACCGATTTCAGATGGGACATCACGGTACTGACACGGTACCTGCCCACAGCCTTCAAGATTCAGGTGCACTATAGACACCTGAATAATCATGTTTCTGATTCACTCCAGACTTGTCCTCATGCTGTTTGCTTTTCCTTTCATCGTTACTGAACATCGACGTGACATTTGCACAGAATTGCCTACTGTGTAACTAGTTCTCTTTCCAGAGTGCTARCAGCTTGCACACAGTCTGACATTCTTCAGGAATGCTTAGGATTGCCTTCTTCACATGTGCTTTGCATTTATAGACATGGAATTTCATCTGCCATTTTATTACCTAGCCATTCAAAATCATGAGAACTTTTGCAGGCAGGTTTACTTTTACCATGCTGAATAACTTTAATTTAGATTCAGTAAATCTCACCACCTCCCAAATCGCTTCCTTTTCCAGATCACTTATGACTGCATTGACCAGTTCAGGCCCTTGCACAGATCCATTCTCCAGGAAACTTAATCATCTCTCCCTTTGCCTCCTAGGCTTGACCACCTTGCTTAGAAATTTCGAAGTAAAGTTAGGATCACATGGAATTGCTTTCATCTAGATGTTACTAATTTGAGTTGTAAAAAGATATTTTTGTCCCGTAATATTGAAAACAAATTTCTGTGTGGCACCAGGATTAAAACCTGCTATCTTCAGGAATAGTTTATGATTTCAGTGTTGTATTTGTCCTGAACTGTTTTCTCTGTATTGAGATATATTAAAAGTGTTCACTAACATAATTTAAAATGGATTAGTATGGTTTTGTATATGTGTGATAATATTGTATTACTGAGTTGATTCAAATTTTTTTTTCATTGCTGCTGTTAATCTGTTGTTGATTATCAAAAGCAAAATCATTAGTATAATGGAGTACATCCTCTTGCTATGATTTCAGTGGAGCATATCTAATAAACCAAGGCATCTGAAATTGGAATGTAATAAAAATGCGGTATTTATGTTAATAGAATATTCCTGTTAAATGAGTGCTGCTAATGAATCTGCTGTGAAGCTGAGCTTGTAATAAGTCAAGGGTTATGGAAGAATTTGCACAATAGGAGGAGAGCATTTAGTTTTACAGTGATAGTTTGTCATCTGTTAAAAGTCTTTTGGATAAAATACATCATACTACTTTAAATAAAACTTACTGTGAAAATTCAGGTACCATAAGTTAAATGTGTAAAGGTAGTTAATGGTTGTTTCAGTTATACTCAAATACCGTTCTTCATTGTGGATGAAGAAAAACTCAAGTGAATCTTTATGATTAGAGGATTTAGGAAAGAGTGGAGTGTCAGGGTTTATGGGGAACGATGCTGATACCATTCAGCAACCCAACAGCCTCCCCTTCTTTTTTTTTGTTTTCAATGTTACACGTTTTCTTTTTCTTTATTTTCCTATAAGGAATGTGAAATTCTAAATGTGAAAATCATGGATTCAACCTTTTCCAGAAAAAAGTGGAGAATACAAAAGCACAGTCACCTTGCAGAGCACACAGTAGACAGCTTTAAATAAAAGGGGCCAGGAAGGGAGTGTGGCTTATAACTGGAGAGATGGAAATCTCACCTGATCAGCTGATCTTTTTTCATTATTCAAAAGGTAAATTGTAGAGGGAGAAGGGAAAATGATTCTTCCAAAGGGCAAATATTCTCACCCAGCCCTTTCCCAGGCATTTTTGTCTGGGATTCAATCCCTAATCTCCAAKCTTCCTGTCCTGCCAGTGTCCATCTCTTGTCCTCAAGGAGGCCACATTTTGATTTTGCCAGCACTGCTGGTTAAACACTGACTCAGTACCAACAGTGATGGTTCCTGTTCTCTGTAATAGCAATGAAATCGCCCAAACCCTCATGTCCGTGGTTCATCTCATCTCACGTGACAAGCAAAATACTCACTTCCCAAGACAGAACAAATGTGCTCTGACAGCTTCACGTAGGAGTTCTGTGAATAGGGAGTATTTGAGTCATTTTGTAACTATGTATGTTTTTTCACTCTCATTCTCGCTTTAATATAACAGGCATATCTGTTTTATTAAAGGCAAATTTAAGATAGCTTAAGGTAGTTCCCAGAATTACGCTGTTGCTTTTCTCTACATTATATGACTGTAGCCTCAAAAATGCTGACCTGATTAACAGTAGTAGCTATGTTTGCTCAAGCAGAGTCATTTGGGGTGAGAGGGAGATTCTAGAAATTTTGTATTGAAATGCTGTTTTTCTAAATATAACAATGTGTATTTCTTGTACATGCTAATGGATTTTAAATAATTGTCAGGGTTCTTAGCTTTGTTAGGAGTTATTTTGCATTTATTGCCCTATGCTTAATATTACTTCTAGTAGCAAAACCTCTGTCCTAGAAAGAATTGTAGTAAAAGAAGCTAAATGTTTTGAGTGTGAGACATTGTCATCAAACCTCACCTCTCTTGATTTCATCAGTGTATAAAAGACAAACTTCAATACCCATCTCAAAATCTGATTATAGCTCAACCTCCTCGAACAACATTTTTTATCTATCTAATTAGCACATTTTCCTTATGTATTAATTACAGACCAGTCTGTTTGCAGATGAAAAAGAGCAGCCTCTTCTCCTTTATCTGCTTCCCATGGCAAATAATTCTGTTTCTCTGGAGTTAGTAGTGTTAACTTAGCAAAGAGCGGTGGGTCTTAAATGTATTTATGATGTTAATATTTTACTCCTCCGTATCACTTCCCATTTAAGAATAAATATTCATGGCATTAAATTAATAATGAGCTAAGTTTTCTTTTAGGGAGGAAACTGAGTCAGAGAAAGTTTTATCATTTGCTCATAGTTTAGCTGTTAGCGCAGCTAAAGGTATAAAGGTATAAAGGCCAGATAATTTAAATCCCAGACCTGTGCTTCAGCCATAAAACGTATCTCTCCACTGTTTAGAAGGTACTACAATTACTAATTTGGCAGAAGTAAAATGTCTTTTCTTGCCACAGAAATACATTGGAAATTACTCAGGGTGAGTTATGCTAGCATGATCTATAGCTTAATTGATGTACTCTATTATATGTATCCCTGCCAACACACACACTGCAATGGTTATATTTCAGTCATTGAATTCTTTGTCTGCATGGRAAAAAAAAATAGTTTTGCTGAAATGAAGTGCATTCAGTTTTGGAATGTTAAGTAGCACTATCCATTTGCGTATGTCTGTAGGAAATACAACTAGCTTTGTGTTCCATTGACATAAATCCAAGGTCCTCTTAAAAAACTTTATCAGTGTTGCTAACCTTTCAGTAAGGATCTGTGCTAATAAGGGTTTAGATGTAGGTGAAGACTTAGGGTTTCATGCATAACAGCATTCAGCCTGCACCTAGGAACTCAGAAATATTACCTACAGACCTTCGGTTAAGTGTTTCCTTTAGTTGTGCAGTTAGATGAAGTAAAGATAAACCCAAGATATCTGCCCTTCTGGTTAGTTACTGAACAATGTTTGCTTACTGTGGACAGTAGTGAAACTGAGACCAAAACAGTGTAAATAATTCCTGTTGAATACTTTATAGTTCTGTACCTAAAAATAGCCATGATCTCTAAGAATTAGTAATGATCAACAGTATCAGTGTGGGTTGTTTTGTGGGTAGAARCACTTCCCCTTAACGTCTTTTTTTTTATTCCTCTCTCTCATTCTAGATGCAGCAGTTGTTCCATGAAAACTATGAACACAACCGCAAAGGTTACATTCAAGATCTTCACAACAGCAAGATTCACACAGCCATAACACTTCACCCAAACAAAAGACCAGCCTACCAATACAGGCTGCACAATTACATACTGAGTCGCAAAATTTCTGAACTGCGCTATCGGACCATCCAGCTCCATAGGGAAAGTGCCCTGATGAGCAAGCTCAGTAACAGTGAAGTAAATAAGGAAGATCAGCAACTGGGAGTGATGCCATCTTTCAATCATTTCCAGCCACGTGAAAGGGATGAAGTCATCCAGTGGGAGTTCCTGACAGGAAAATTTCTTTACTCGATGGTGGAGAACCAGCCACCCCGGCAGAGCCTGAGCAGCATCCTGCGGGCTGCACTGGATGACACCGTGATGCAAGTCATGGAAATGATAAATGAGAACTCTAGATCTAGAGGAAGGCTCATTGATTTCAAGGAAATACAGTATGGCTACCGCAGGGTGGACCCTCTGCATGGAGTGGAGTACATCCTGGATTTACTGCTTTTGTACAAAAGGCACAAAGGAAGGAAAGTTACAGTTCCGGTGAGACGCCACGCTTACCTTCAGCAATTGTTTAGCAAACCTTTCTTCAAAGAAGCAGAGGAGCTGGATGTAAGAAGCCTGCTGGAGGATACCAACACTGACACTCAATCTTTCTCTTTTCTTTCAAATTCTTTAAAGATTTTTTCCTCATCGTTCCAAGGCACCAAAGACATTAGGGGACGCAGTGACAAGAAAATACATATTCTTGTCCCTCTCACAGGAAGATTTGACATTTTCTCAAGATTTATGGATAACTTTGAGAAGACTTGTCTGATTCCCAGGCAGAATGTAAAGTTGGCAATAATTCTGTTCAGTTCCGAGTCGGGCCAAGACTCTAGCAAACACATAGAGCTAATGAAAGAATACAGCATTAAGTATCCTAAGGCAGATATGACCCTGATTCCAATGGCAGGAAAGTTTTCTAGAGGTTTAGGTCTTGAAATGGCCTCATCTCAATTTGACAATGGCACTTTGCTGCTATTCTGTGATGTTGATCTGGTATTCACACCAGACTTCCTCCAGCGATGCAGAGAAAACACTATTCAGGGAGAACAGGTTTACTACCCTATCATCTTTAGCCAATATGATCCAAAAGTAATATATGGAGGCAACCCTCCAGCTGACAGTAGTTTTGTTTTCACAAAAAGAACTGGATTTTGGAGGGATTATGGATTTGGAATTACCTGTATTTACAAAAGTGATCTACTTACTGCTGGTGGATTCGATACCTCAATTCAAGGCTGGGGACTTGAAGATGTAGACCTCTTTACTAAAGTGATAACGTCTGGCTTGAAGGCTTTCAGAAGTCAAGAAGTAGGAGTTGTCCATATTTTTCATCCAGTTCAGTGTGATCCCAATTTAGATCCGAAACAATATAAAATGTGCTTAGGGTCCAAAGCAAGTACGTTTGCCTCTACCATGCAGCTCGCTGAACTCTGGCTACAGAAACATTTGGGTGTCAGGTACAATCGAACTGTCTCCTGACATTTCAGCCCATTTGGCCTTTTTAGGGGRGTTTACCTCATTATTGTTATTATTATTTGATTTTGTTATAGTTTTAAACTCCCTCCTCCTCGTCTTCCAAAGACTGTTGACCTCAAAAGGGATAAKTCTGCTGTTCACTGATGTTTCTTATACCTACTGAACTGGCGAGGTGAATTCCTTCATATTTCCTTTATTTGAAATTCAGTCAAGTCACGGCAATCATAGGATCCCATGGAGCACATCCATCACAAGAAACTGCATCAGAAGAATGTTCTCTGTCGGCTTTGGGATGCAGTATCATCTTCGTTGCGTTTCTCAGATTTGATGTGATACAAATATTTACTGGTGAAGGTACCACAAAAGTGCTTTATGCTTCTTCTGGGGATGGAACTCTATAAGATAAACTTGAGTTTTATAATTTATATGAGGACTTATATGTATAAATGCTACTTTTCTTCATCTTTAGAATTTTTAAAGTAAATGAATAACTATGATTGTACCTTTATTTTTTAAAAAWAAAAGAAAAGCTGAGGAGCTACTTGCAAATACAACTGGTACTGGCTACCAAGGTCCTTAAATGTCTTATTATAACAACAAACTCCTCATTGTTGTTCACTCTAAGTGTAAACGAACTTTATTTTCACAAGGAACAGGATTTAATCAAATACTTATATACACTTTAGAAGATTTGTGAACCAACGTCCTTCATTAGCAGGCAAGAAGAAACTGTGACTTAACATGKTTTTTTATGACGAAGTGCAGGCATACAGTGTTCTTTGTTTGAAACACATAGTATAAGTTGCTGTTTCTCTTTTTAGAATGAGTCTCTAATACATAATTTTCTTTTACATTCCTTTCATAAAGCTGCACTTGATACAGAGTGTTAGAAGTTAAAGCTGTATMATTTTCTTTTGCATTTTCCATGAATATTGGTACTCAGTAGCAATTTGTTGTTAAAATAATTGTAGAATAATTATTTAAGTTTCAAAGTTTACTATTGCTGGTCAAAGTTCCTTGCCAATATATTTATATTAGTGGAGGTTATAAGACTGTGTTAAGATTTATCTCTCTGGACAGCCTGAAGTTGTCATACTGTGGATTCACGGAGTAAAGTATTTAAAATGATACCAACATAAGAAATAATTAAATCAACTTCTGTATTTTAGAGAAATGTTTATATAGGGATATATATGTGCACGTGTGTGTGTGTGCGTGTGTGTATATCCTTATATATATATAGATAGAGACTAATTTCAAAATATATTCCTCTTTTTAGTTCAGGCAGTGATTTGTTACAATCGGTGTTATTTTTGCCACATGCTTGGARCGTTTCATGTTATACTGTGGTAAGAGCTCAAAGGCATCCAAGAAACCATCAGAATTCAGCCAAACTTTAATACAGTGGGTACATCTAATAACCTCAGTACCCTTGATTTCAAACTGTATTTCAAATAAAGCTGGGCAAGAAAAAGTAAGCAATTATTGAATTTCAGTTTTCAGATGCTTAAGTACATTTTCAGCTGTAACTGACTCCTTCTGTGTTTCCTTTCAAAAACCAACCAAGACATTGGAATTCATTGACACATCTATTTGTACGAAGATAGCCTGATGAATTTCCTAAGGTACCATGAGGGCGTGTAGGTCATTTAATGTCTCTTATCTGCGGTTCTCTGTTCTGCATTTACCATGCAAGGAAGAAGGCACCCCTGAAAAGGAGTGAGCAAACTCGGAATTAAAGGGTTGGCCATAGCTTTTTGTATACTTTAAAAAAGGCCATCTCCATTGCCTTGGAGGAGGTAGTAATTGTGGTAAATGAGAACAGATAGAAGGTAATTCATGCTTGTCTGCCCTCCCCAAGGAGAGCTCCTGGCTTGTTATTCTCCTGGAAGCTCTTGCCTTCCTAGCCCAATATTGTTAGCTCAAATGTCTGGAGAAAGTATGAAGTAATTCTTGGAGACCGCTCTTTAAATTGAGTGTAAAAGTGATGCTTTGTTCAATTAGAGAGCCAAGAACAAGGAACATACAATTTATTTGATCAATCTCGACTAACTGATGCAACTCAGATTGTAAATATCAAAAACTGAATGCCTGTTGATAAATGTTTGTGCTGATTTCATAAACATGAAAAAAAAAATGATTTACAAAGACATCTAAGGAAATCTTTGTCTGCTGGGATGTATTCCAGCACTTATTTCAGTTACTTAACTTAGTGGCCAGAATGTATTTGCTCAGCTCAAAGTAAAATAGTAGATTAGAACAAGAAATTAAACCAATCATTCAGTGGGGATAAAGATGTATACAGAGGGCTTGCAGGATCAGGTCCTACATGATATAAGCAAAATGCTAGTATTTACCAGTACAAATATTTATTTAGTGTCTGACTGATTCATTTGTTTATATGATGAATTACTTTGTTAAAAAAMTGATTATAAATGTTTATTATGAAATATTGCATTGTCTTTTGAAATAACTATCCTGAGATAACTTGAGAACTTGTGTTAGTTTGTTTAAGGAATAATATACCTTCTAAGGAGATCATATTAAAAGAAAAAAAAAGCACAAAAGTGTTAGAGTAATGTTATGGATGTATAGATTAAAGTGGGAATGTCTGTGCTAATCAACTGTTTGCTTTTGTCTAGTCTGAATCATAATCTTGATTGTAAAATGAAATTTCTATGTGTACAATGTCCCTTTGTAAATGCGTAACTGATGAATTCACAGTAGAACATAATGACCAATTTTTCCAAAACCTCCTTACCTTGGGAATAGGTTCCCTGGTTTCATTACTGGGAAGTGTGTTGCAAACTGCTCACACTTTCGCTTTTCAGATACTGCCTTTCTTAAAAAAAAAAAGCAGCAATCCCCACACAGAAGCCTCAGAAATCCCCACGCCACTCCCATCCTGACATGTTTTCCCATTCACAGTACTTAATTTAACAGAGCCTTTGCATCTTCTGGATGAAGGAAAAACATCAGGTTGGGCTTCCTAAGACTTGCTGAGTATACTCTGCAGCAGGGTACTGGTTCTCAAGCTAGAGAAAGGCAGAGGGCCAGGGGCCAGCGTGAAGTTCAGCCGTGGGAGTTGGCACCTTCTGCCCGAGTCACCTCCTTGCTGCCACCAGCACTGCCAGATGCCTCTCCTTGGAGCTGTGAACAGGCAGCACAAGCCAGCGCAGGAGAAGAGCTGAGCTTGCTGCCACCAGCTGCTTTTGGGAAGCAAAAGGGCCATTTTAATCAGGGCTTGGGAGGAGTGAAAGACAGATGCCAAACAGAGGTTTCATTGGGTTGGGTATCTTGTGCAGATCCTATGTCTCCCTGTCCCTGAGTGGAAAGAGATTTTGGTCTCATAACTCTTCCCTGCTTCCTCTCAAGGGGTATTGTGAAGGAAGGGGCAAAACCAGCAGTCCTTCCACTCAGTGGGGCTAGGGGGCCTGGACCACACACCTGGAGTCCTACCATATCATGGGACGTGGGGAAAAATGTGCCAAACGGTCTTCCCAAAAAGCAGTACAGAGAGAGGCACCGTCTGCACTCACCAAAAACCAGAAGGACGTGCACAAATGTGCCTTTTGGAGCCTTTGTACTAGTGTGTGCTTAACAGTGCTCAAGGCTCTTGCAAAAATTATAATGCTGGTAAAATGCCTCATGGGAGTGTACTGCGGATCCTGAGGAACTGTGGAGACTTCCAAGAAGCGTGAGTTAACAACCACTTTCTTTAAATAGAGCAAATAAGCAATTTAAACTTCTTTTGGTTTCTTAAGAAGTAATTCTAGTGATTAGTTAAGACATAGTTTGCCACACAGAAGATTTTACTCCAAAGAACAATGCTAGCTTTAACATATAAACAAAACACACGTGCAGTCTACATCTGATTTTCCTGCAGCTTGAAATCGGTTAAAATTTTTGGAAAAAAATAGGGACTAAGAATTGGTGAGCTGCTGACTGGAGGAAAGTTTTGTGTTTCTGCTCTGTTTTTAAAAGAGAATCAGATGAGAAGAAAACAAAAAATGGCTATAGTAGATACACACAAAAATCAGCCATAATGTGAGGGTAGCAGTGACTAAACTGGAGCACAATGAGATGTTTCACAAAAGTCTAACTATTTACAATAACTGAATATCACTGAAGGTTATATTCTGTCATAAGTCTGTAAGTAACATATAAAGTTAAATCAGTCTATTTTTAGTTCTTTCATTTCTTAGAATAATTTTCTTTACATTTTCTTCTGTCAGCATTTATTCACTTGATTAATGAGCTGGCTTTTCCTGACTCACTCTCTCCTTCCTATTTTTCTTTTCCTTGGGTCTTCCCATTTGCAGTATATATTACTACAGTATTTGAAACTTTTTGAGCTAGCATGATATTTCTGTTACGGTTTTATGATGTCACTGCTGCATAAAACTGCTGAACTAGAGTATTTTGCTCAGTGAGTTTCCAGTCCTGCTTCAAATTGTTTCCATTTGCCTGTCACTGTAAGTTAAAAGTGTTCTGAATATTATTAATTCATCCCTTCTTCTGGTCTCCTTCATACTGAAATCCCACCAAGCCAAGGAAATGCAAAAACTTTCCAATCCTTAGGTCTAGGAAAATTAACAGAATCTAGGGATTTGCTTGATCTCTTTTGTTTGTTTGGGGKTTTTTTGCCTTCAGATCTTTTATCTAGAATTCCAGAAGCATACTTATCAGTTCCATAATTTTAGTAAAATACATAATGGTTATTAAGATGTAAGACAGCACATATATGGACTATATCATATAAGTTGTAATTTTACATCCTTATTTTCTAGGCGCCTAATTATTCAACAGATGTTTACCATTTATAGCAACTTTGAAGATAAGTTAAAAGCATCCTTGCTGATATAGTGTTTATTTAGCATTAGTGGAAAGCTTAATCATGTAGGCAGAGATCAAAAGATGTACTATATACTGTAGGCTGCTGGGTTTTTTTTCTTTTGCAGTGCTGGTGGGAAGATCTCCTCAGCTCTGCATATGATGCCTGCACTTGTGGTAGTGTTCTTCATGAATCAGCCRTGTCTAGCAATGATTTTAGGTGACTGCAAAGCTATGGGAATAGCATCCAGCTTCATATAGCAGGCAACACTTACGWAACTTACCTAAACATGTGAGAGACTGATCCTCAGATTCAGAGGAACTCTGATGTGGCATAATCAAATGGTAGGTACATAGGTCAAATACATCTGTTGCCACAACTTCTGGGCACACCCACTGAAGGCATCCCTTTAAAAAGGAGGGCCCAGCAATGCAATGGGCTCTGTGAAGATACTAAAAGAGGTGTATGCTAGCTAGCGTAGGTGCCAAATACTTTTACTTAGAGCAGGTAAATTGCCTTTTATCAAAAAAGGATAGAAAGAATAAAATGAATGATGAAAAAAAATGCATGTGCTTGAGATCATGAACATTTTTATTATTGGTTATTTAGGAAGCCTTCATGACTTGTCTCACCCTTGCTTAGGGTAATATAGAGCAATAAACTATGCTTATTTTACACATTCAGCCATACACTGCTGACTAAAGAGAAGGTAAGCTGACTAAATTCTTTGAAGATGGTGGTTGAACCAGCAGTGACCAGAGGGAGAACTGCTGAGTGTAGTTCAACCTCAAAACCAAAACTCAGATCTGCTCCCAGGTAAGGACAATTCTCCTAGCTGGCTGCCTTGGACAACCGTAAGAAGTAGAAGCCTGAGTTTGTAGAAAGCATGGTATCTGGGGATCCACCTTCATGCTTCTAGCGTGTGATTGTTGGGAGCAGGCACAAAGTCCAAACACAGTGAACCAGTTGAAGAAAAAAATGAGGAATGCAGTTAAGTGAGGAATGCAGTAAAAAGTATTTCATGGGTGACAGGATGGATAGGGATGATATAAATCCAGAGAGGTGCGTGTGTCTTTGTTATGCTAAGAGAGTGGAACACAAAACTTGTTTTAAAGTAGAACTCAGCTTTCCTTTCTTCCTGAAAGCTTTTCACTGTGCTTTGTGTTCCACTTGTAGATGCAGTGGCAAATGCTGAAACCATCTGGAGCAATACCAAAATTATAGACATTTCACACCTGATTTGTTCTGATCAGCAAGCCCAAGTTCACTGAAGTGATAACTTAACTGGCAATTGTTGTCTTTTTAGGCATGACACACTTTATTGTTATTTAACTGGGAGTGAGGTCTTTGACAGCTTTGTTCTATTTGTGCCTAAGATGCTCTAGTCTTTCCATGTAACTTCATATATTACATTGTTATATGGGACATCACTGCCTTAAATGAGAAAGAGCTTCCTTAAGCAAAGGCTTCCGCACAGTAGTATACAGCTGGTGTAACCTTGCAACCACAGCTACGTGGTTGAAATAAAGTACGTTCACCTATAGTCTTTTATATGCTGTGCTGATACAATAGTTTTGCTTGATGAGAAATCCAGAAAGAATATGAGTTATGACTGAATATTTTCTGTTGACAAAGCTGAGCAAGTTTATTTAAATAACTGTGGCCAACTGATGAGCCATGCACCCGGCATGTGCTAATACTGGAGAATATCCAGAGACTATAGGTGCTTTTAACAAAACAAGTTACAGGAAGATGTCTCTGGTAAGAGTGAATGAAAAATGCTGCTTTGCAGTCCAGAACTGCCAGAAGCAGAAGATTTGTATTGCTTGTAGAATTTTATCGGTCATAAGTTCTGCCATGATCAACAGGTGTTTAAGGGAAGGACACAAGGGCAGGTAATCCTCAGGTAAGAAAGTGACCAGAGAGATCAAGATTTAGCCTAGAACACCCTTAGAAGAGAGCCTTCTCTGAGAAAAAAATGGGGCTGGCCAAACAAGGGAGCATGCAAGAAACCAAAGAGAAGATTCCCTTTCTTCTTTTTCTTTATGCTTGACACAGTGCTGTGCTCTGCAGGGAGCTACCAGGTCTGCCTGGATTCAGCTCAGCACCAGGTGGGGAAGCCCATTCATGAAGCCTTGTGGAAAGAAGTCATAAATGCTGTGTATGTGACAGGAGCAGATTCTGGTGGGCAATGGGAAGGAAAGTGTATGGGAAAGCATATAAGGAGCCAAGAAAATGGATTTTTATTTTGCTTGTGAAGTAGAAATTCAGTCTGTGGGTGAGCCATTTTACTAGCCTTGATACGAAAGGGCAAGAGCCAGTAAGAAAGAGAGGGAGAAATAAGAGGACATAAATCTGAAAGGAAGGAGAAGAGACAGACACAGTGCAGAAAACAGAGTACCTGTGTAAACACAAAATTTCATTAAGTAGGCATTAAAGTAGATGGAAAAAAATAGCACAAGAAATAGAAAGAAAGAAACTGCAGGAAAAAAAGAAGAAGAACTTGGAAAGGTTTAATAAAAAATAGCTGAAGGACTAGTGTAGATGTAACCATTAAGCATTGGGTACAAAATGGTTTGCAGTGCTGTTTGAGAAACATGGGAAACATGWTATGGGAAGCATTTCTGCAGTACTGCACCCCACTGCTTTACCTGGGGGTGGCTTAAGGAGCAAATGTCAAGCTAATATTAAAGTATTCCTACTTTTGTTTGCTTTTTATCAGAGCCTAAAATACCTGCATTTGTTTTCATGTTGGTTTGCCCCCACCYTGTGTGGTAAGTATCTATTCCGATGCTGTGTTACAGGAATTTTCTTCTTCTGAACAGAGTAAATAAGATGGGAGAGCTGTCTTTAGTACTAACAGTTGAAGCTTAGTGGTAGAGAAGTGGCAATGCCAATGCTACGGTACATCTTGTGAAAAAGTCTTTTTTTTTTTTTTTTTTTTTTTTTTTATATTGTAATGTCCTCTAATTACAAAAAGCTGGCACTCTGAGGGAGTTTCTGCAGTCTTGTCCCTTATTCCTTTCCCTTCCTATTCCACCTTCAGTTTCTAGCTTCTGCTGTACTTAGGTACTGATGACAAACTTAGAGGACTAAGGAAATCTATCTCCTTTTTAGTATTGCTATAGCGAGGAATTAAATTTCGGGCACAAATTTTGTTGTGAGCTTATGCATCTAACCCATAATTGTATATTCCAGGTAAAATTATTTTTCAACACCTTGGTATTTTATTCATACAAATACGATTAAGTTAGACATTGTAATGATGTCACTGCTCTGTAAAATTGCTGAACTACGGAGCTTTGTTGAATTGGTTCCCAGCTCCTTTGCAAGCCGTTTCCATTTTGCCTGTCACTTCTCTTTAAACTATCCTGAATTTTATTACCACTTCCCTCAGTCTCTTCTCCTGACATCTTGAGTTTGTTGCCAGGAACAGGAACACAAAACCTTTCCAGACTTTAAAATGCATCTCCAAAATTAGGGCCGAAGCATACAAGACTCACTGATTCAGCAGATGTTAAAGGGCTCAGTGACACAGAGAAGAGAACCCTTGAAAACAGAGAGAGAAAATGTTGAAGAAGCGGGAGGTGCCTAGCTCCTAAGATATTTATCAGACTTTGCAAGGTCACATTTTTATAATACTCTTTTTCCTGCTAACACTCATGACAAATATGTTCCTTTATTGCAGATTTAACTGCTAAGTATTGTCTGACAGTAGTATTTGTGAAGTAAATTAAAATGTCAGGAAAAGCGTTTGGGAGAGAAATGAGGAGGGAAAATGCATCCATACTTCTCTACTCCAAGGCTGGTCCTGTTAGCGCTCCCAGAGTGGTGAGGTCAGCAAGGCCTCAGGAGGGCACCCTCCCCTCCATAGTGGGGTTGGGTTCCCTGAAGATGAATAAACACCTTACTAAAAACTTATGCCTGTGTACTGCACATATTTTACAGAATCACACACAATCACAAAATGGCTGACATGGGAAGGGACCTCTGGAGATCATCTAGTCCAAACCCCTGCTGAAGGCAGTATCGCCTAGCACAAGGTTGCACACAACTGTGTCCAGTTCAGTTTTGAGTATGTCCACAGGTGGAGAGTCCACAGCCTCTCCCGTTTAACCAGACCCACTGGGCTCTACTGAGAAGAGTCTAGGTCTTGTCTTCTTTATTCCCCCCCATCAGGTATGCACATGAATAAGATCCTTCATGAGCCTTCTCTTCCCCAGGCCGAACACTCCCAACTCTCACAGCCTCTTGTTGTATATCCGGTCCCTTAATCATCTTTTTGGCCCTTCACTGAACTCACTCCAGTATGTCCATGTCTCCCTGTACTGGGGAACCCAGAACTGGACCCAGAGGTGTCTCCCCAGTGCTGAGTAGAGGGGAAGGCAATGACATTTCCTCCTACGACAGGGAACAAATGGCTCCTTCAGTTACTGCCCTATGTAATCTCTTTCTTTTTTGTCTATTCTGGGTCGCTTAGACTTGCTAAATGTGGTGGTCATTAGAAATGGCAACAAATATATGCCAAACTGGTCTCATCATAAGGCTGTCAGAACAGATTGACCCACAGACCAATAAAAGTAAAAACTGTTAGAACTCAATATAGAAATGCTTTAAGGTGTCCTATAACTAAAAAGCARCTGATCTTGTAATGGCAAGCTGTACACTCCAGATTACTGCAGCAATTTCAGAATTTACAGAGTAGCACCAGTAATCCAGATTGTGTGTGGAAGTAGAGGGCTTTTCCCTATAAATATACTCAGTGGCATATCACACTATCTTTCTGGCTAGTTCACTTATCTAATTTTGGCATGAGTCAGACCACATAAAGCTGTAAACTGACTTCCAAACAGCCTTTGAGAGCATGCCAGCACTAAAAGAGGATTATAAAGCTAATATGATTCCTGCCCAACATGCAACATCAGAGACTGTGGCACACAGTTTCTGCTACTTGACAGATCTGGATGAGGGGATCGAGTGCACCCTCAGTAAGTTCGCGGATGACACCAAGTTGGGCGGGAGTGTTGATCTGCCTGAGGGTAGGAAGGCTCTGCAGAGGGATCTGGACAGGCTGGATCGATGGGCCGAGGCCAACTGCAGGAGGTTCAACAAGGCCAAGTGCTGGGTCCTGTACTTSGGTCACAACAACCCCAGGCAACGCTACAGGCTTGGGGAAGAGTGGCTGGAAAGCTGTCCGGCAGAAAAGGACCTGGGGGTGTTGGTCGACAGCCGGCTGAACATGAGCCGACAGTGTGCCCAGGTGGCCAGGAAGGCCAACGGCATCCTGGCCTGTATCAGGAATAGTGTGGCCAGTAGGCAGGGGGAGGTGATCGTGCCCCTGTACTCGGCACTGGTGAGGCCGCACCTCGAATACTTTGTTCAGTTTTGGGCCCCTCACTACAAGAAGGACATTGAAATGCTGGAGCGTGTCCAGAGAAGGGCGACGAGGCTGGTGAAGGGTCTGGAGAACAGGTCTTCTGAGGAGCGGCTGAGGGAGCTGGGGTTGTTTAGCCTGGAGAAGAGGAGGCTGAGGGGAGACTTTATTGCTCTCTACAACTACCTGAAAGGAGGCTGTAGAGAGGCGGGTGTTGGTCTCTTCTCCCAAGTAACTAGCGATAGGACAAGAGGAAATGGCCTCAAGTTGCGCCAGGGGAGGTTTAGATTGGATATTAGGAAAAATTTCTTCACTGAAAGGGTAGTCAGGCATTGGAACAGGCTGCCCAGGGAAGTGGTGGAGTCACCATCCCTGGAGGTGTTCAAAAAACGTGTGGATGTGGTGCTTCGGGACATGGTTTAGTGGGCATGGGTACTGGGTTGATGGTTGGACTCGATGATCTTAAAGGTCTTTTCCAACCTTAATGATTCTATGATTCTATGATTCTATAAGTGGTAACACAGTAGTCTTGAGTTTGCTCAGAAAATAAGCAAAATGGGTGGGTCGGGAATGGCTTGACACTTGTAGACAGTGTCAAGGCAGCCATTCACTAAGATCACATTTGGACAGCACTCAGGATCTGGTTCTGTATCTACTTTCTAATGAAATAAAACTTTGCTCAGGAAGCAAGTCTTTCAACACTGCCAACAAAACACGTTTAGATGTTCTACCTGTCYTACTCTTGCAAAATCTTTTCTTTCTTTTCTTTTTTTTTTAAATATTTTTAAACATTAACACATGGTTGCTTAGTATTTTGCTGCCATCTTGTCCTCCAAAAAAGCTTGATGTGAACCAGTTTCCTGTTCTTTCTCACCCACCTTGAATGGATGAGATTGGTGGGGAATGGGGAGACACAAGCTAGCTGAATTACTTGCCTTTTCTAAAAGTTCCTTCAGTTCCTGAGAAACTGAAAAGCAGACCTTCAGAGCAGGATATGTTTATCCTATTTTGATGCAGAAGTGAGCTTTTGTATCAAAGAAGGACTGTGTCAGTTTGAAGAGATTCAGAAAGTGCTTTTTGCAGCCAGATAGGATTCATAAATCAGACTGGTAAGACAGATTGCAATAGGCCATATTCTACATAAACCATATTTTTGTGATGTGTTATATCAATTTTTTTAATAAATTAACTTTTAGAAAGGATTTTTGAAATCTGTACCACTTTCATTCAAGCACATGAGTGAATCATAGTTACCTCTTCATCTGCCCTCACTTTGAGGGTAAGACAGAAGGAATTTCTATTATTTCATGGGCCATTTATAGACAAACCCATCCTTCCAGAGGGTTTTGATGGAGGATTTTAAAGATTTTCTGCAGGGAGTTTTTTTATTAAAATGGAATTCTGCAGGGAAGGGGAATAGGGTGAAGGACAAATGTCATTTGGGTGACATTATTTGGCTGATTAACGCTACACTTGACATTATTTGAAACTCCTGGATTGTCTCAGAAGCTTTGCAGCATCTTTGCTGTTGTGATAAGCGTAAGATCAGCTTTTGGAAAAGTGGTGTAAAAAACATCATCTAGGAGAAAGCAGATAATGACAAATGCAAAGGATTGAGATTACTAGATAAAATGATACTGAAAGCTGAAATAAGTTCAAAACCAATCTTCCTATGAGCTCTATCACTTTATAAAGCTCCAGCCCTGGTAAGGGGGTGGTGATTGCTGAGGTTGCAAAAGCTCAGGGAAGGGGGAGACAGGTTGCTTGAACTGAACAGATTTGGAGGGAGCAGGATTCCTGCAGCTGTTGGAAGAGAAGGACTGTCAACTATCCACTCAGGTAAGCTTCATTACTGGGACTACAATCCACACCTCAAAGGTTTTGAGAAGGAGAAAGCAAGATTGACAGTGCATGTGTCTGTGGAGTGAGAGAACAGGAGCGATGGCTGCCAACAGCCCACGGTGGGGCTGTGAGATGCTGTTAGGATCTATCTTCAGTTTTTGCTGAATGGGGCAGAGTTAGCAAAACCCTATGAAGACATTGACAAAGGGTTGCTATGCTAGTGTCACACAGCTGGTGAGCACACACTGCAGCAACCCTATACCTGCTCTAATTTATGCCAGGACTGGTTGGGTCACATGAGGTTAACTGACAGTCACTACTTGCGCTATTGATATCCCACAGGCAACTATGGCACTGCATTTGCAAATAGGCAACCAGTGCTTCCAGGCCTGGAGAGAAATAAAGGACACCTTGAGGAAGCAAAGGGTGACAGAGAGAAATAACTGCTGTGGAGATGTTGTGCCACCTCTTCCTTTACCTGGAGAAGAAAAGGATTATTTGAGGTGGCCAAATGTCACTTGAAAGGGTGGTCTATCTTCAGGCTTGTACATCACGGGTTGTAAGAAAAAAAGGAGAGTGGAAAAGATCCTGGAGGTGAGTTTTGAGATTAAATTCCCAGTGGCTGAAGAAGCATAATGACAGGGTGCACATGGTGCCTACCTCCGTGGGGTCCGTGCCCAGACCCCCTGCATGCCATGGTCATATAGATAAGAATGAGAAGTCAGGAAGAAATTTACTGCTTACCCTGGAAAATAGGTTGCTAACTTGTTCACAGGAAAAGGTGAGGATACAAACATCACTGAGGCTAGGGAACTGTTTGAGAATGCTGTCAGAGCTGAAATGGCTCAGCGGACCTTGCTGGCAGAAGCTGGTGGAAAACTTCTCCAGTCACAGGAGTTGTTCTTGAAGAAATGCCAAAGGAATCAAACGTGACTCTCTTTGTCAACTAGTGTATTTTTGATCATGGGAACAATCGGTTTGCAACTCAAAGTTTAATCAAAGCAATGGAATTTGACAACCTGCTAAAACCTATGAGATCAAGATGCCTTTCCTAGAAATAGGATGACATTAAACATCATCATCACCATCACTATTGACCCTTTAGAAATCCTCCCAGTTTCATCATTATCAGTTTCAATTAACAGTAATGGTTATGGAGGGTACCTGTCTGGCTTGAGTAACCTTTGACTGATTGACAACACATGCTCCATTTAGCATAATACAGTTTCCTTTGTTAAAGAGATTGTAAATCACATGAAGTGTACATTTTTGACAAGGGCAATTATATTTATTGAGTGAGGAAATATTTGATAATGTCCTTATTTTTTCCTTGACAAGTTTAATAAATTCAGTGGAAGCCATGCTAGAACTCAAAGTTAGAATGAGAACCATYAGAAACCCAGGCAAATCCAAAACAGAGTATGAGATAATATTTTTTGCATGATGTACTTTGAGTAAACGTAAGTTAGGAACTCAGCACCATGCCAGCCAGCCATCTTCTGTATTCCCTAAAATGAATGCTGCTTTTCTGCACTTCCAGAGCTGAGCTCACCTCCATACACACCACCTCTCTTTCATCATCAACATAAGATACTGCTGCCAAACTCTGTTGTTATGTTTTTAAACAAGTACCTTATACAGATACCTGGAGTGCATTCTGCTTGCCATTGCTGACTAATACATCTTCACTTTGCTCCCTTTCTCTCTTATTTGACACATGGCTAGTAGGCTTCTGAGGTCCATTCTACTTCTTGGCCTGTGTTTTGTACCACGTACAATAGGCCGCCAAATCCGTTTGTGGGCTTCAGTGCACCCCAGTAATAAAAAAGCCTCATGTGATTTTCGCCTTGTATTGCCTTTGTGCTTCATCCTTTAATAAAATTATATACTGATTTAGGCTGTCGTGAGGCCAGCTTTGCAGAGATAATGCTTTTATCTATATTATGGTAGCATACAATCTCTTGCAAGGTATGGAAACACTAATTGTAGAAATATGAACTTGAATATTACAGAAACTTCTGTTACAGTAACTTCCAATCGCTTTACTTCATGTATAAATGCTTCAGTCAGTAGAAGTACTAARTAACAAAAAATGACGGAACAGCTATACATACATTTGCAAAGAAACATGGTTTCTAGCCATGCAATTCGCATTAAGATCAACGAGTTCTGCAGCTAAGTCCTCTTGCAACTTGAAGTTCAACTGAATGGTTTTGGGTTTAGAAGTTTATAGCTAAAGCATTCAATGGCAAAAAATGTATGTTCCAGAAAACTGTTCTCTGCGTTTGCTTAGAGGGCTTACTTCTTACCACTGTGTAAGATCTTCCACTTTAAGTACCTCTCTATGTAAGGCTCAAGAATGCAATTAATTTTGTCATATAAAAACTTTACACACTTTTGTCTTTGATGTCCCTTGCCTGAAAAAGAAGGAAGAGAGACAGTGCCAGTAAGAGGGAATTTGTCTTCATGGAACAGTATTAAAAAAAAAAACCAAACAAACAAAAAAATACAGTTGTCTTACAAATGTTGTGTTTCGATAGGGTCACCCTACCTTTGAACATACTTGTTGAAGCTATCAGCTGGAAGTTATCCTCAAAACAATATTTGTGTTTGTAACTCTGTCCAGCATTTTGCTTTTGTCAGCTGAGAGTGAGGAAAGTGTATCACCCCTAGTCCATCCCTCTAAGTGTTATACAGCTAAAGCCTATTCCTGCCGGCCACTGGCACTGGCAAATAGGCAGGGACATGTGATGCCTACTCAGAAGCAGGCAGCAGAGGACAGTCCAGGAGACTGGACTGAAGCCACAACCAGGTCCAGATAAAATGTAATACGAAATCTGTTTTGTTCTCCTTCTCTTCCACATGTGTTGGACATTGGCCTTTCTTTAACTTACATCAAAGCCTTATCTCCTGAAATAACTGCACGGAAGCGGGAGCCATGATGTGGGTACCTAATCATTTGTGTGTGGTGGGGTATTTTAGTCCTGCGTTAACTCCATTTGCAACTGCTGGAGTCATTGCTTTCAATTCAACAGGATGAAAACATGAAAAAAGGACACTGCATGAGTTTTTCAAAGACTCTAGAACAAAATTACAGTAATTAAGAGCCACTGATGAAAGAACAAAGTGTAAAACTAATGACAGGCTAATGCAGAAAAGCAGATTGAAAGCATTTCCATAATCTGAGTTGAGCTGACAACTGTGACAAAGTGAGAGGGGGAAAGGGAAACCTGCTAATGAGCACAGCTCCCTGCTCTGTCAAGAGTCCCATCTTTGTCTCATCTCCCACACATTTTCCATGCTTTGTAAAGTGAAGAAAGCGCACAGATAACGCAGCGTAGCATATCATTGTTGTGTTGTAGTTCTGGGCCATTGTAAGCAACCAGAAACTCTGATGGGTTTTCATTATGAAAATTGATGGACTAAGGTGTTCATCTTTGTTTGCATGAACCAGTAACTTTCCCCCAGCTTTCTCACTGCTCTTGCAGTCTTTTTTGAAGCCAGTAAAAATGTAGTTGCGTTTGATTGCTTGTTAGTTTTAAGAGAACAAAGGCATAAAATCCCTCACCATTTTAGCACTGAAGTTAACTGTTCATTGAGCAGTATCTGTTACATAAAAATCAGGGACCTCTTTTCTTGTCACTCATGTTCATCTTTTTTTGTCAAAATTCTCTGTCAGGAGAAGTGTATGCTTTGGCCCTACTAAGAGACATTCATGTATGGGAGGGGTATGTCTGAAAGCTAACCATAGAGCATTGAGACTTGAATCAGGTACCTATACCAGGTGAAGCAGAGCTGATTTCTACTGAAGTCAGTGGCCTTCAATATTTATTTTGGGTTTGATTCTGACTCAGCTTACACTCTGGGACTTTGGAGATTCTCCTAGCTCTGAAAGGACATTCAAGCCCTCTCCCAGAACCCAGTGCAAACAAGATTTATGCATGCAGTGGTTCCCCTTCCACCCTCACCTACCAGTGGGTGGGGAGAGCCACGGGGCAGTCTGAGAGGATCCTTCCAGGGATCAGCTCAGGCTGTGATGTGAGCGAGGAAAAGCAAACATGGAGTGCAGGGCTGCCCTTTCCTCTGGTCATCTTACCACCTCTGTGAACACAGCAGTTACAGCTGGCAGCAGCACTGGTGCCCTCTGCTCTACGTCACATGCCTTGATGCTTTATCAGTTTTCATTTCAGTATTCATTTAAAGCAGTGGGGAAGGCTATCCAAAAGTGGCTAGCAATGAAGGTTCTCTAATTCTATTATTTTTACATCCCCCCCCTTAGATACTAGAATAACTCAGGGTTTTAATTTAAGCCATGGCAAGCCAAGACTTGAGCTGAAGTCTTGATATCAAGGTGGGAATCTCAGTGTATGTTCTTCCATTTGATTTTAAATTTTTATTCCCCCTTTCCCAGATAAATCTTTCTTAAAATCAATTTTTTACTTCTAGGCCATCGAAGAACATGTTCAGTGCCTCTTAAATGCACCCTTGACATTATTCTCATTGCTTCAATGGATGACATTTTACAAGCTTTTACTTCTCCACATAGAACATTGCTGTCTGCTATGTTGAAAATAAAGCATTTTAATAACTGGTGAGATAAGCATGAGTTGAAGATAATTGCTGTCTACTTTCCAAACTGCATTGCTCAATTCTACCTGCAAAACATATCTGTAGAATATTTTCACTTCCTATTTACAGTCTTTCATGGATTTCAGATCTGAATCAGTTTGCGTTTGGGATTCCTATTTGGATTGAAGGATTTTCTATGAAAAGAATGTACATACGTGTAAATATTTTCAATGTAGGTAAGATACATGAAATGTTATTAAGTTGTATTTTTTCCTCTGGAGAAAAGGGGAAATGTAAACCAAAGTGTCTAATTTTAACATCGGCATCTTCAGAGTTGCCATAGAGATTAGTGCTAGCATTTTTAGTGTTCACATATTCCCCTTCAATTTGACAGCCTCTGTGTTTACAAGAAGTGACTCCTGAAAAGAAATGTGGTTACAGCATCACAGTGTCAGTTGGCTGGCAATGTCTGATAGCATTTGGTGTAGTTACAAAAGAGGTCTTCAGAGGGGTAAGGGTGGAGGAGACACCTACAGCATACTTCTTCTGTGACCACTTTGTAACTAATTCTGAACTTATTTATGCTTGTGTGTTCATATGCTGGTCCTAAGTGATAATGCTGTGTCATATTTTGCTCACAAAGTGAGTAGGAATTACCATACTGATTCAGGCATGTAGCATTTCCAATACAGTACCTCAGCTGACCTCCTTGAGGGGAGGGTTCAGACCTCCTTGTAATGGGAACTAGGGAAAAAATAAAGACATAATTGTCTCTTTAAAATTCAGAATGTCCTGACAAATCCTTACAGTCTGACGAAGTTAAAGTTACCTTTTACCATTTTGGGAATCTAACTGTAATTATGTTAAAGCCTTTGAATATGTAATTTTCCAGTTCATAAGAACATAAGACAATGTGTCCAGAGCATTCATTTGCAAACTAGATTGATATATCATTGCTCTCTTCTACTTTGACAGGAATGCTGTGAAGAAGCCTCTGCAGTTGTTTTGTCATGGAGCGATACGATTAGCAGTCAGCACATACTAGAGGGTCTGGGAGAAGTGCAGTATTTCCACATGAAGGATAAAAACATGTAGCTTGAAATGGGAAGGACAAAGGATGACAGAAACATGTGCTTCCAGAGTTGCCCTTGTTGCTAGAGTCCACAGTCCCTCTTCATTTTAAGAGCAACGGCTTGAAGAGGATTAGCCCTCCGGGTACTCGTAGCACACTTTGTATGACTAGAGTAACATTCATGGCTCAGCTTTCATGCTTTTCAGTATATTGCACTGCCAGAATGCTAGATTTCCTGAAGATAAAATATAACAAAAAAGACTTTCGGACTGCCCTACATGCAGTGTATAGTCTTACTGAACTGAGTGATGGTCAACATTTCTAAACAATGCTGGGTTCATTTTTAAGACTTGAAAACAACTAGATAATGTGACTCAAAATTAATACTCATTATTTTAAAACTTGAAACCCCAGCTTAAGTAATTCTGGAGAAAACAGTAAACAGATTTAAAAATGAGATAAATCAGCATAATACAAGCTATATTTATTTGCAATTTCATTCACTAAAAAAAGAAAAAAAAACCTTACAGATGCTGACTTGAGTTCAAGTAAGAAAATGTAGCAAATAGATAAGCGGGTTACTCAGCACTGGTTTTGAGTGTTCAACAATCTTTATGCCTTTTTCCTGGAAGGAATGGCTCTATGAGAGAGTTAAAGGGAACTCAATCATATTTCTGTCTGCTCATAAAAAAAGAGCAACTGCAGGGAGAATTTGTGATCAAGCCAGCAGGAGCCTGCTACAGTGGGCTTAAACCCTGAGTACTAACAAACAGAGGCTTCTGACATGTATTGTGCAGGCAAGGACTGTATATGTTAATTTCACTTTGGCCACATTAGGAAAACTAGAGAAAAACTAACACATTATGAAAGAATTTGAAATTAATCTCCCATTGTTTAATTATCAGGAATTATTGCATGCCATGCAATAGAGAGTACCTGTGGAAGGAGTAATGTTGCTTTCCTTTTCATGTGTTGTCTTCACAACACTTTATCTTGTTTTCATATTTCTATTTTCCTAACTGTGTACTCTGCCTTGATTGTACTGAAAAAGTGGCTTTGTACTAAGGTGTTGTGTATATATCAGAGGGGCTCGACACAAAGTCTTAGAATTGCTGGGATACTCCGGCTCTTCATCAGGTTTTTTCTGCCTCAGGCTGTATCCTGAGGGCACACATGTTTGGACCATGGAGAGCACAACACTCTGCAGAGGAGGAAAGCTGGATTTCCAAATTCAATGGAAGAATATCACAAAAGAAAAGATTAGAAGAAAATAACAGCACGTGTACAGCTTCTTCAAACCATAGACCCTTATTTCAAACCATTCTATTGTACATAGCTGAAAGCCACTTCCTCTATTATGGTTGATATAGAAAAATAAACTAAAAGTAATACAGTCCAATAACCTGATTACTGTCAATTAATTTGGTCTCTTCAATTTCTCAAGTTCAACATAGTCTACACTCTTTCAGCCCACGTGAGATGTCTGAATAACCTTGCAGGCCTGTCAGAGATCTTCAGCGTCATGTCATTTCTTAGAAAACTGCTGAAATTTTGTAAAGCCTCATCCTTCCTTGATTTAGTAAATACTTTTAGTTAGCTAGATCTGCTTAAACTGCTCTCTGTCAAAGCAGAATTACTTATACAGATTAGTGAAGGACAGACCTCAAAAGGATTACTAGTTTAGGTGAAGTGCCCTGAAGTTTAGATTTTTATCAAAGCTCTTTGGTTGGAAAATTGGTCAGAAAATCTCCCCAAGTACAGACTTTATCCTGAAAGACTTATAATTTCTGGACAGGAAATATTATGGCATCACGTTGTTTTGCTATATTTCATTATCTTCATTTCTCTGAAATCAGGCATATGAAAATGGACATAATTCACACAGACTGAAAGAAATTACTTAGAACCTCCAGTAGAAAGCAAAGATAATAATTCACTGCAAAAATCAGATGCAATCAGTACATCCTGTCACTACATCCTATCCCACCAGCTGAGAAGATCCTAAATTAGTTTCAGCACTAATGCTCAGAAGTAGATGATAAATAAAGTGACTAACAAAAGGACACAACTTCAGAAACATGTTTGTATTGCTTGAAAATAATTGTGTTTCTATCGTTGATTCACGGAAAATTGAGTATGACTGGAGAAACAACAGATGAACACCCATTCCTTTATCTTATCAGTGAACTCAGTTTACTGATGAGGAACGTATGTTTATTCTTTTGCATTGAGAAAAAAGTATGTGATCCTTCTTCTTGTATATCACATCAGTTACATCAAATGGAAACATTTGCAAACCCTACGGCTCTCAGGAGCAAGTTCATACTTATGCTATAAAATAACTTCCATATAATATTTCAAGTAGGACAACACCAAAACTATTTTCTGGCAAAGAACAGATCCTGATTTCTCTGAAGGTGTAGAAATTACAAAGGAAAATACTTAACTTTAATTACTCTGGGTCAGACAGTGAAGACCTGTGCTTAGATGTTTAAAGTTTAAGAGTGAATTTTCATGGTAGATTTTCATACACAAACTCTCACCAGCTACATATGGGATACAGGATACTCCAGGTTTGGTTTCCTCAGCACCAGAACTAGCTAGGAACCCAAACCCAAGGTGGCACTAGCATGTGCTTCTCCTCATAACAACAGTCTTTTGTGGAAATGGGGATTGCTGTCCTTTCTCTCACACACTTTTAGTCCTTTACATTGATTAATTGTTAATTACTTTCTGTGGAAGGAAACATAGTAAAGTATGAAATAGAGGTGTGTGACAGACATGAAGCTTTTGCATTGGCTGCTGGTGATCTCATATTTATGTCTATAAGATCTCCTGAGCTCACAGCCAAATCTGACTTCTGCACTTCTTTTTGTGTATAAGATCATTTTCATAAAGGTCGCCAGGTATCAAGTTTCTGAGCCATTTGGCTTTGCTGCTCTGCCTTTCAGTGCTACTGCAGGCTTGTTATATTTGCCCAGAAACGCGTTGCCTGATCACTGATCTATTTCTCTTTAAGATGTGACACACATTGGTTTTCCTTGTGTGCAGATTTTCTTGTGCTATAAACAAAACTAAAATTAAGAGGAATGGAAATGGGATCAAAGAAGAGAGTATTTGCCAATGTGTGCTCTCAGTTTACAGGAGGGCTGGGCCTGAAGCGATGTTTCCTGTGTTTTCCCTTTGTAGTCATTATGGGCTGTTGATTAATGAGCCAATCTCATTTCAAAATACTAGGATGTATTATATTATACATAAACTACTTTAAAGCCATCTTTGGAAAAAACAAAAAATTAAATATAGAAAATAAAATCCCCACATAAAAGATGTTCCACTTAAAAATAATATGACAATATTGTGATGACAATGATTTCAAAACTGTATGTTTCCATTGTTTGAGTTCTTTATACCAGTGTAAGGTCAGGTGTAAAACTCCACCCACACAAAATTATGTAAAAGCTATGCCTCAGCTGCTGGCTATATATTTACAATTAAGAAACATCATCAGAATCCTAAAGAAGGATATTACCAAAAAATTGAATTTATTTCTATCATTGAATTAGTAATTTGTAGTTAATTTCAGTCCTCAAAGATTGCATATCTTCCTTTGATTAAATTCTGTGTTGCTTTATAAATAATACTTGTCAAATCTACAGACATGGCTTTGAAAGCTTTGTGTTTGTGAAAGACCAACTTAAATCTTTAAAATCGTTGAAGGGAAAACATTTCTACTTTAACTACACAGAGTAAAAAATTTTATGGTGTTTCTAGGCAAGTGCTAATCTGCTCAAATAATTTTGGTTGGAAGAGGGAGATGTCACCCATTCATCCCAACCATTTGTGCTGGAAGAATAATCATTTGACTATTGCAACAACAAAAAAGTCTACTTTTTAAAGGCTTTTTTTGGTGGGGGAGTCTATTAGCATGCTGGCAAATGCCAGCCCCTTTGAATGCAGCCTATCAATACTTTTCCTTAAAGAATTCATCACCACATGTGACTTTTGAAGTAAGCACATAATAGAGTTTGCTCAGAAGCCTCATACTGTATGTCAGAAGTACTTTCTAGAGCTTTCGACAGTCATAGTGCCCTGCTCTGCAATACGTGAAGAACTTTTAATCCAAAGTGTTATATGCACATTTGTTAGCCGTGAAAATTTGTTAAGAAAAGTCTGAACATTTATTATTCTATTACAATACTCTAAATTCCCAAGTCAGCAGCAATGTTCAGCGAGATAAAGTTGTGTAGTCTCCAGGTTACGCTGCCATGAAGCACTGCATCACAGCCAGCATCTGCTGCTGGAGCAAGCAGACAGGTGAGTGTAAGGTCCTCTATAGTTCAATAGCTCTGAAATGACCACTCTGAATGTGGGGAGGAGGAGTAACATTAATTCAGAATTCCAGGAATACCTTTATAATGAAATATTTAGTCTTAGCAATGACAAGTGGCTTAGTTCAGATGCTGTATTGTCTTTGAATCATGCAAAAGATGGTGTGGGTTCATGTGACTTTTTTTTTTTAACTGTCATTTCTTATATTTTAAAGCATTTTTCTTTCTCAGTGTAAAAGATTCAGTTAAGCGGCAAAGGAACTGAATAATTTATTGGTTTATCAGGACAAGGTTATGAAATTCACTGAATACACACCAAAGTAAAATGGTAAAAGTTCTGTAATATCCCTTAGTTTTAGCTCCTCAGTATAAGAAGAAATGTGCCAGAAAAGTGGTGATTCAAATATCTGCCAGACCTTTGCAAAGCAGTGTTTCCAGGTACTCTTCAGCTCTATTTCTTGGAAGTATAAGTAGCTTAAACCTTTGTGCCCCCAATGCTCTGTGGGGTTTGTCTTATTCAAATTCAATGGTCCCATGAGGAAGAGCAGCAAATACTGGATGAGTATTCTGTATTTTTGAATGCAGCATCTTAGCAGATTCAGTCCTCATTAAAAAGTTACCATATTATTCTGGGTACACATCAGAGGCTGTTTGTTTGTATCACTGATGACATGACAATCTCGTGATGATGTGATATTCACAAACTCTACAAATGTGTTAAAATTTATTCCAATCCGAGATGAATAAATTTTAAGTTGTTTGGCAGCTGCTCTGGCCACAGATCCCACACAGGACTTCTTGATAAATTAATTATTTTCACAGTCGTGGTTTCATTTAATATGTAATCATAAGGAAGAGAGAGCAGTCAAATTACTGGAAGAGATTCATATTGAAACAAAATTTTGGCCAAGATGTCTAAGAAGTTTTAATTAACACTCTTTGCTTACCTTGTTCACTGCTGTGAGGCTAGTGAGGTAAAGCAGTTTAATGTTAAAGCTTAGACCAGTTGAAAGATATGCAAAGAATCCAAAACTTTCCTAAGTGTCCTTAGTTACTCCACAGGGAGAATGACAATTTTGGGACTCRCGTATAAAACACTTGACACATGCAGGATCTCGAGGAATTATCCTGTGCATACAAAGATTTTCTGTCTGGTTTACCCTCATGTTCCCTCACCTGAAGAGCAGCTAAGCTCTCAAGCCTTTGCTATCTAATCCAAAGGAAGTAAGTTTCAGGCAAACAGCTTGTGCAGCTTTGAATATTTGAGATCATCATCTCATGCAGAGAAGAGAGCTAGGTTAAAAGCAATTGCAGAGTTAAAAAGAAAGAAAAAAAAGAGGGACAGCTCAGCATCCCACATCACTCCTACAACATGTACCTGCTTAGCAATGAGCAAATGCCAGTCAAATTTTCTGAGGTCCTGGGGACACTGTTCTGGACCAGAGAAAGGAAAACTCTTCTTTTGGCATGCCCTATTCTTCAAAAGGCAGTTGCAATTCTCCTGCAGGTCGACTGATGTGGAATGAGTGATGGCTCATATCATAGGGCAACATCTTGGCAGGGCAAGGAAGGCACTGGCTTTTACACCTTGTTTCATTTGCATTCACCTGCTCAGATAAAGTATCAATTACACCTTTTAAGAAGTGTCAGAAGCAAAATCCACTGTGTACAATATAGATAAATATAGACAAATAGGAATAAGACAAATCAGTCCCAGCTATTGGTGGATTCACACCAAATCGGTGCCTAAGTGCAGCACATCCTCATTACCACTATAGCCTCAGTTTCTGGCCATTAAGAGCTTAAGGACTCCCAGGCTGCAAAGGAGCTAAAATCCTATTGAAGTTAGGACATGAACTGTGGGATTTACAGGCCTRGCTAGTAAGCCATGGATGGTTCTTAATGCTCTCTGGAGGGCAAGGATGACTCAGGGAAACAATTCAGACAAATGAATATAAAAGGAATAAGTTTACAAAGGCAAACTCACTGTTAAAGATAGATAAAGTAGAGCAGAGGAGAGATGCTACAGTTGCTCATTAAGTGTAAAAGGACAAGATGCTAGTTATTCACAGTATTCATTCACCTAATATTTCAAAAAGCGGTACGATGTAATGAACGGCCTTCAGAAGAAATACAGAAACTAACTATCCCATATTTGTCCATTTTGACATCATTGTTCAAAGCTCCAGGAAACTTTAGAAAGTTTAGTACAGACTGAAACCCCTATGTGTGAGGAAAGTGTCACCATGTAGTCCTTACTTAAACAACATCATTCCTCTAATGAGGGGATAACCCATGGTTACTGCCACAAGGGGACAGGTTGTCGACCTCTACATTATTCTGAAAATGGCAGTACACTGAATTTCATAACTGAGGTAAGCTCTATGCTGTGCTTCTATGGTTTCCATTGAGGATCCGGTGGCCAGGGCTGAACAAATGACTGAGACCTTTTGGAGGGTATCTGGAAGGTCATAGCAGGGGACTGGAGGAGCCCTCTTGGGCATGTTATGCACAGAAATGAATGCCTGATCTTTTACAAGTAAAATGTATGGCACGGAATTGTTAATGAAAAACTGAACTTGTACTAATATTTTGATAGCACAAATATATTAGGTATCTTGCCCTTCAATCTTTATTTGCGACAATAAAATGGTCTTTAAAGGAAACAGAACACAGCTGCTAGACATTTTAGTGCAGCTGGATCACTCCCCTGAGCAGTACTTCAAGGAAAGTGATCCTCTTTAAAATATTTCCCTTTGAAAAGATCCTAAAATGAAAACTTGCAAAGAATAAATGATATTTGGTCAGCTACCTGAATTTTCTCTATAACAATAATAATTCATTTACCAGAAAAAGCCATTAAAATTAGTGTGTTTCTCTATCCCCAGCTTCCCACCTTTTGTACATTTGCAGTGATGTTAGAAGACAATAATAACCTGGTTTTCTTCTCTTTACAACCCTGGCATCCACACAACCTAATCTGCAGTGTGCTTGGAGAAGAGACACTGTCAGATGCTCCTGTTGCTGCTACCCAGAGCAATGCCTTTGGACATCACTCATGTTGATCAGGGCCAATCCCACCTGTTTGTTGTTCTGGCTGTTTTCTTGAAGCAGAATTATTTAAGACTCCAAAACCACTCCAGGGAAGGCTGTAATATTAATTCAAGATGTGGAACAGATGGTTAAGAATAAATTCTACTAACTGAAACACAGCCTGATCCTGTATTCGTTTCACAGCCAAAATTCAGTTCCTACACAAGTTTTTTGAGGCTGTAGTTTATTACTGGATTTAATCTACATTCACACCTTCTAGTTTGAAACCTGGATGATAATAGACTTTCTCTAAAGGGAGATTAAAACTCAAAACATCCAAAGATCCTAACTGATACATATTCAAACTTCTCTTAACCTTTTCACGTATGCTTGTTTTTGAAGGTACATATTTGATTTGTTCTGTCTTTTTCCCAATCAACTATTCTGTCAAGTGTATGCCAATTTCCTATTTCCTATTGCTTTGATTTCCTTTCTTCTTTCCTTCCTGCTTTTGTCTTTTCTCCAGACAATGATTTGGCCTCCAATCACTGACTTTCTGCCTTATTGCAAGGAAGATATTTATATTCTACATGTAACAGTGAGACCTCACTCTTTCACCCTTCCCTTCTTTTCTCTGACTGTCACAAGACTACCTGAGCAACTCTCCAGAGTCTTGCATGTCCCGCTTGCTGGAGCACAATGGGAAAAATTTGGAATATAGTGAAACTCTTTATATTCTAGTGCAGTAAAGCCTTTTGTTCACGATGTAAACTCAAGCAGCTACATATTTCTGCTTTTTTTTCCCCTTATAGCAATATTCCTCTCAAAAGGCATGCAGTCAGCAGCCATTTTGTGTTAATATGTAATGTGATGTGCCAGGAAATGATACTGAAATGGGAATCAGTGTTTCATAAAATAACTGCTGTATATCACTTTGGACTACCTCACAATATATAATATAATAGACTAATAAATATGCTATGTGCTGGCTGAAAAGAAGAAATTGCACTTAGGCTCCTAGAGAGGTGCAGCCTGTCTGGCTGGCAGAATGGTTTAAAAGTGGCTTAAATATGCAGCTGCTCAGTATATTAATGGCATCTGAAAGAGAGACCTTGAACAGTACTAGGATTGCCATAGCTATTCAGCTGAAGGCCACCCAAATGCCTTGCCTCTTTATCCTTCCTTTAAAAACGTATTCCTCTTACAGTTTGGTTGATACAGCTTGCATACCTTAATTTCAGTTGCATGCCCAGAATCTGTGTAAAATGCTCCTGTAATTGATTGAGAGGATTTTGAGATGGATTTGCAAGAAAGAGTCAAAAGCACCTGCTGTGACTTTGAGGACACTGGGATACCCATTTGCTGAGTAGAGACTGATTATAAAAAGCAATATAAAAAGCTAATGCCTGTGCCATTGTGCTCTGTCTCTGACCAATAGCGTGCTTCTGTAAGTGATTTACTGTCTGCCCATGGCATTTGACTTGGGTAGCAGAAGTGGAGCATCTCTATCCAGCTTGGCCTTACTGGGCACTACTAGTGTTTGCTTTATGAAGATGGAGTATGGGGCAAGAGGAGGAGCTACCGAGCTCCTCTGTCATTTTCTGCCTCCCAAGAGGATGAAGCAGTTGATGGGGCAGTTTAGCTTGCAAAATTGGGAGAGGCTGGGCGTACAAAATATTTCTAGAAAAACTCAGTAAGCTCTTTGGAAATGTAAATGACTTTGAGTTTCTTTTTCTTTTCCCAGTTACTCAAGCACTGCTATTAATGAATAGAAGATGCAGCAGTCCGTGAGCTGATTAGCTTTACCAATACAGAGTAAGGGTGCAGGAAGAGAAAGGACACAAAATGTAGCAGAGATGTCAGGAGTTCATTTAGGTATGTATTTATTGGCTAGTCTCTAAGCTTTTGTTGTCACTCACCTGCCCCTGGGTAAACAGCACATCAGGACAAAGGCAATTATGAAATGGAAAACTAAGGTTTCGTTCAGGTGAAGAACAGATGATCTCCTAGGCTACACAGACTTTTTTGTGGTCTGCAAGATTCCTTCATGTGATCATGTTGTTTTTCTTCTCAAAACTGCATGTTAAGCTCAAAAATGAAAATAATCCTGCTGTCTCTTTATTTAGTTAGAGTATAAATGAAATAAACCATCATGGGAAGTCTTCAGTACCTTTAATCTCATTTCTTTTATAATTTCTTTCCACATTCTCAGCTGGAATTTTTTTAAAGAGGAAAAAAGTGACATTGCTAATTGCAACAATTAGAGCTACTGCTGCTAAAGCAATTATCCCTATAAATTAAAAAAAAAATAATCAAAACAAACCCCAAATGGCATTAACATTTTAATTTCAGCAAGCCAAGAAATAAAATTCACACAAGTGTTGCTACTCTATCCTGAAGCTGCACCTTTATATATTCCATGAAGATTCTGGGGGTCTGACATTATTCATTGTCACTGTACACATCTTGTCCTTGTTGAAATGAAAGTCAAACTTCTATTCACTTCACGGAGAACAGTGTATTCTCTGCCTTAATTTCATATGTCTTTTATCACAGTTTATTTCAGATTTTTGTTATCACATGAGAATAAGTAAACCTAGACTTGCATTATTAATGATTTCAGATCTCCAATTTATTGTATTTTGTTAGTATATGTGGTGCTGATAGCTAATGATATTGAATGTGGCTAAGTTGATGGATGAAGGTGATGTGAACCGTCTAAACTACAGTTACAGTCTTACACTTGCAATTTCACAGAATCACGTAGTGGTTGATGATGGAAGGAATCTCTGGAGATTGTCTAGTCTACCACCCTGTGCTCAAAGCAGGGTTGCCTAGAGCAGGTAACTCAGGGCCCTGTCCAGTTGGGTTTTGAATATCTCCAAAGACAGAGAGTCCACAAACTGCATGGGCAACCCGTCCCAGTGTTTCACCACCCCCACAGTAAAACAAAAGTGTTTTGTTGTGTTTGGATTGAATTTTATGGTTTGTTTGGTTGTTTTTTTTTGTTTTGCCTATTGCTTCCTGTCCTGTCAGTGAGCACCACGGAGAAGTCTGTCTCTGTCTTCTTTATTCCCCCCATTAGGTATACACATGGATAAGATCCTCATGAGTCTTCTCTTCCCCAGGCTGAACACTCCCAACTCTCTCAGCCTCTTGTATATCCGGTCCCTTAATCATCTTTTTGGCCCTTCACTGGACTCACTCCAGTATGTCCATGTCTCCCTGTACTGGGGAACCCAGAACTGGACCCAGAGGTGTCTCCCCAGTGCTGATTAGAGGGGAAGGATCACCTCCCTCTTCCTACTGGCAATGGTCTTCCTAATGCAGTACAGAAGGCTGTTGGTCTTCTTTGCTGCATGGGCACATTGCTGGCTCATGGTCAGCTTGTTGTCCACTGGGACCTGCGGTCCTCCTCTGCAAAGTTGCTTTCCAGTCCTGGTCAGCTCCTAGTGTGTCCTGTTGCCTGGGATAATCCCTGCCCATTAGCAGAACTTTGCACTTACCTTTGCTGAACTTCATGAGGTTCTTGTTTGTCTGTTTATCCAGCCGGTCAAGATCTTTCTGAACGGTAGCAACGGCATATTAACTATTCCTCCTAGTTTTGTATTCCCTGCAAACTTGCTGAGGGTACACTCAATCCCATTGTCCAGGTCATTAATGAAGATGTTAAACAGTGTTGATCCCAGTATTAACCTCTGAGGTACACCACTAGTGTACCACACCACAGACTGGACTTTGTGCACTGATCACTACACTCTAGGCTCAGACATTCAGCCAGTTTTCAGTCCAGCCCACTGTCCATTTGTCTAACCCATAGTTTACCATGGTGTCTATGAGGGTATTATGGAAGACTATCAAGTCTTACTAAAGTCAAGGTGAACATCCACGGTCTCCCCTCATCCACCAAGATGGTAACCTCATTGTAAAAGGCTATTTCATTAAGAATAATTTCTTCCTTGTAAATCCCTGCTGACTACTTGCAATCACATTCTTACTCTTCATGTGCCTGGAAATGGTCTCCAGGATTAGTTGTTCCATCACCTCTCCAGCAATCAAGGTGAGGCTGACCAGCTTGTAGTTCCCTGGGTCTTTCTTCTTGCCCTTTTTGAAGCTAGGAGTAATGTTTTCTTTTTTCCAGTCCTTGGGCACCTATACCAGTCACCATGGTTATTTAAAGATTATCAAGAGTGGCCTTGCAATGAAATCAGGCAGCTCCCTCAGCACCCATGTGTGCATCCCCATCAGGCCCCATGGACATATTATATGTCCAGTTTTCTTAAGCGGTCCCCAACCTGGTCTTCCTCTATGAAGGCTAAGTCTTCTTTGCTCCAGACCTTCCCTGTAGTCCCAGGGGCCTGGGATCCCTGAAGGTGATTTTTACTGAGACAAACAAGATGTTGAGTATCTTGGCCTTTTTTGTGTCCTTTTTCACCATATCCTCTGCCCCATTCAGCGGTGGGTCCATGTTTTCCCTTGTCTTCCTTTTGCTGTTTATGTATTTGTGGAAGCCTTTCTTGTTTTCCTTCACATCCCCTGCTCCCTGTGGCAACTCCAAGTTGGCTTTGACTTTCTTAACCCCATCCTTGCAAGATGGGACAGCAGCTCTGTACTCCTCCTGGGCCACCTGCTGCTGCTTCCACCTCTTGTACACTTCCTTTTTATGTGCAAGTTCAGTCAAGAGCACCTTGCTCATCCATGCGTGCCTCCTGCCACCTTTGCTTGATTTTCTAGTTGATGGGATGGAACATTTTTTAACTTGGAGGACGTGATCCTTAAATACCAACCTCTGTGGTATCTCAACAAAAACTGTGTCCATATGAAAAACCAAATCAGATGAGAAAACTTATGGAGTGTGAAACTAAATTGGGCTTACAAAGGGCATGTTTAAAATTATCCCTTATTATTGCAGTTCACAGGCCAGTCCTCAGCACTGAGTGCGAAAATGTTATTTTTCATGCAGTGGTGTAGTATTTTTTGATATTTTAAAAAAGTAATTTCCATTACTTTTTGACTTTTGTAGTATGATCATTTGGTAACTTATCCTGAAATAATTGTCACAGAACCATCTCCTGATTTAAGGCATAATCATTTAGTAGGCACATGCTGAGAGTGTCTGTATAAAAAAAAAATAAAGTCGCCATTGAAGTTAGAATGGACAGGAAATTCTTGTAAGATCACACATTGCTCACTTGTCACAATTGCAATAACACTCTGACATCCCTGTCTCCAAACCATTCTTCTTTGCTCCTTCCAAATACCCATTCTATTCTGTCCCTGTCAGCTAACCCCATTCTTTTCTTTTTTATTCCACCAGATGTATGCTTATTAAAGACTGTTCAGCTTTCAAAGGCATGACTTCTCTTGCTGGAATAATTTTCCTCAAATTTACTGACTGTAAAGTGCATAGTATATGCATAGACTGAAATAAAGGTTTTCTGATACAATATTTTCCCTTAAATATTCTTCTTATGTCCCCAGTGAAGTCCATCTTTCCTCAAACCTCTGTTCCCCACCATTTTCTCATTTCCCTACTATTCCTTCCCAAAATATTTGAAAGTAAACACAATAAAGCACCATGTGCTGAAATACAAGTCTAGAATCCATACAGACAGGACTTGTTGCAGGTTGCGCCCGAATGAGGCAGGCAAGATGGCAGAAAACTGAAGAAAAAAGAAGAAAAAGATTTCATCAGAATTTTTCCAGCTAGGAAAAATGTCCATTCCAACCTGGTCAGGACTTGGAAAAAGCACATATGGCCAGAATTAAAGTAAAGGGTGGAGCTGGAATTGATCTTGTTAAGTTTAGGATATGCTTAGTTCCCAGTAAAGGAAACTCCCATTTTATTTCAGTTTTGATTCAGCCTTCACTGTTATAAATCCATGCGTGGGTTTGAGGTAGGGGGGAGATCGTAAGAACACCACTAGTAAGACATCTCTAATGCTACTAGACAACTCCATAATAAATGTACCTGATCTTTTTTTTCTCATGTTCAGAATTATAAATTACAGTCATTGTATTGAGGGCATACTCTGGGAATAACACAGCTCAGAAAATCTGCAACAGTCCTCACTAAGGTTACATACCCAGATACGTCCATTATTCTGCCAGGTTGACAAAGGAATTCTTTCTTGTCACTCTCCTTGAATTGCCTTGCCTTTTGGCTACACAGACCTCAGAGGTTTCTAGTGCTGCAGGATGGCTGAAAAGAATCCTCCTCCAGCCTTTCCCATGCTTCTGCACATGCAAAAGCCCTCTAATGTATTAACTTCAACAGGTCATAACAGCTGGTTTACAAGAGGTGGCTGTATTCAGTGGCTTTGAAATAACTTTAATCTGCTAGCAGACTGGAACTGTCCTCTTCAGGTCTAGACATGGTCTTGTTTGTGAAGGAAAGACTTTGGCCCAGCTCAGGATCAAGTCAGTTGGAAAAGTGTTCATGCAGCTCTAGCCCCAGCCCCAAAACTACGCATGGTCTTCCCCCTGTTTCCAGCAAATCCTTCTGCCGGAAGACAGTGAAGGGGAGAGGGCTTTTCCTCTACATCTCTGTTGTCCTCCTCTGGGGAAATGTGTTGAGTTAGTTAAATTGGCTTAATGTCTTTCTTTGAAGTAAATGCACTAAATCACTTGCAGTGTAGTAAGCAGATGAATTGAGGCTGGCAGATTCATATGAAAATAAACTAGATCCTTTTCCCCTAGGAATAAGAGAAATATCTTGTCAGGTCAACTGAGCAGCTCTTGAACAAAGGGGGGGGGGGGGGGGGGGGGGGCAGGAAGAGAGAGAGGGAATTCATTGATAATTCAAGGTGTCAGTCTCTCTGACAGCTCAGGAGCCTGAAGCTACGTGGTTACCCTTGGAAGAGAAACACAGCAGGGCACAGCCGTGCAGGACTGCAGTCTGACAGTCAGCCAAGGATGCCCAGGAAGCATTTTGCCTCTTGTACAATGACCCTGAGGGCAGCATTGGAAATGTAACATCGAGTCATTATATTTCAAAATACCAGAAAGATTGCTAAGTCGATCTCTTGGAAATTATGAACTATAAGAATTGAAGTTGGCAATATAATTGATTCAGCAACTCTGCCTGCCTTTGAAGTGCTGTCTTCCTGACATGGTTACATGTTACTTTTTTTTTGCTGGAGCCCTTTCTACATTTCTCCATGCACTTTCAGTCATTTTTAAAGCCTCTCCTTTCACCTTTTCTACTTAAAAAGGAAATAGAATGTGGCAGGAGAAATTTACATCTGCAAAAATAGAAATAGGTAAAAAGCTGTAAATGAATACAGTCAGATAGTCTAAGCAAAATATTTGTAAAGTTGGAATGAAAGATTGAGTTGCCTATTCCCGTTCTAGCAACCTGTTTCCCCCACTTGGTGGGATCATCTGTTCTGAAAAGGAAACTCGGTACTTATTTCTAACTCTACAATTCCAGTACTTAGGCAGATGGGCACTCTGAGTCTTAGAAGGTTCACTGTTATGTTGCCATTATTTTCCCATAGGCAAATCCAATGTTGCTAGGGTGAGATAATTGATTTCAATGAGGGTCTCAACACTTAACCTGGCTTGCACCAGCTGGTTTAGGCACTGAGGTAGACCAGTACCAGCTCAGTTAGAGAGCAGGATAGACCAGTCTATGTTAAGCTGGATGCTTATCAGAACATGAGCTGACCACTTTAATGCTGCTGCTGTAGTGATAAGAATAACATAGTGAACCATTTGTGATACATAAATGATAATCTTGCCATTTTAATTCTTTTTTTTTTAATTTTGTTTTTTTTGGGGGGGGAGAGATGTTCTGGTAAAAGTTTCAGTTTTGTTGTATTGTACTACGGTTCTTAGAAAATTTTAACACATCTTCTGCAGATCATTTTGTATATGAAGCAAAATAAATAATTCTGTTTTCCCCACCTATTATAAAAGAAGACTTTTTTTAATTACTTTAAATTACATAATAAGAAAAAGAATAAAAGGAAAGAAAAAAGCTAATTGCTTTCCAGCAAGTATGGAGAAATTAAAGTGAATCCRTCAGAGACACTGTGTTTTTGGTAACATTTGATATTCCATTAAGTTAAAAATAATGAAGATCCTTCTTGTTTACAAAAGGGCTTTTAAATCAGTTAGATGTGTGCCTTTTACTTTCTGCATGCTTTTTACGTGTTGATTGATTCCTTTTGGTATCAGCTCAATCTATCTATTTTATAAATGGCAAGAACTTCCTTTGTGAAGTGTGGTGAGGTTGGTTGGAGTAATTAGCCCATTGTGAATGATGTAAAGTCTTCTTTTCTCCTTGAAATGCAAAGAACTAGTGTGGTGCTGAGCGGAGCAGGGTAGACTTTGTACTCAAAGCTGGCCACATAACGTATTAAGCTTTGCAGTGGGAAGGAAATGCCTCTTTGGGAGTAAGGCAGGGTAATATGGAATGACTAACGTATTTTAGCAGTCCCATTAAAATTTAGTAAGAGAGAGAAGGCTCTGTACTTCTTGTTCACAACCAAAGCTGTCCAGAGATGAGGTTATGGTTCCGTCTTCTTTTAACTTTCACATGGTGAACACTTCAATGCCCTGCCTTGTCCTTACAATGCTGAGTGATAAAGTCCAGGCTATAATCCCCTCAGGCCATGCTGTATTTGACAGACTAGGGAGATTTTGCAGACATGCCACAGAATTACTTTTTCTGGTGGTTAATAAATGCTTTCTCATCAGGGAGCTGCAGCATCCACCATCACTGCTACACAGCCTAGGAACAAACAAAGTGGCTTTCAAGTCATTGTGTTTTAATTGTTTTAAGAGTGGCCACAGAAAGGGTGGAAATCTAGGAGAATGCAGGAACAGAAGGGAAAAGAAGAAAAGCGGGAGGGTATTCGGTTGTCTGTATATTTATTTAGTTTTGCTGAATTTTTTAGGCTTGTCTTAAGTCAGTATTTACGCCATCTGATTAGAGTTTACTTTCAGAGACATGCTCGGTGTGACATATGAAATGCTCTTAGAGCCTGAGTACTTTCCCTTCACTATCTCTTTCTGTATAAATTACAAATAACTGAGTGAGGAGCTAGCCAAGCTGCTGGGAAGGAGTTCACACCACCTCCCTGCACACAAACCTGTTAAATGGTGTCTACTGCAGTTCAAAACAGCTCCTTGCAGACCCAAATCCAARAGGGAGCTTCCCTCCCTGAGATGAGTATGTCATGGTAGCACTAATACTGCATTGCCAGTCTCTTGGTTGCCCCGTCTTTCAAACAGACTGAGCACTGCCAGGACAGCACAAGTGCTGGGGAGGCATCTCTGGAGCTGATCATTTTGGGGACTTTAGTTTGTATCTGAGTTTGCTGCTGAATGGTTGATGCTGGCCAAGAAAAGGGGGAAGGAGAGGAGCATGGTGGTATAGCCCTTCCTGGGATAGCAGGTTGGCCGTAGTTGCGCTTGATGACCCACAATTGTGAAGATCCTAAAGGTGAAAAACAGTGGGGTTTTTTTTTCTGGGCTCTTGCTACATCAATGTTCAGTTAACTTATTAAGATTTACCTTGCCACTTAGGAGATAATTGGACAGTGCAAGGGGGCACTGATTATACCTGTAACAGATGTGTCAGATGCAAGTAAATGGAAGAGGAGGCACTTCTAACTTGCTATTGTAATTATGGTACTGATGACAGATTTTGGCAGGTTATTAAAGTCAAAGAAATGTCTGGGTATGGGAAAGATAGCCTTCATCTGTACATATTTGTTTTCATTACCAACTTCTACTGAGGCAGTTAAAAAAAAAAAAAAAGGATTATTGCCTCAAACATATAAAAAGGAATAGAAAGACTCAGTTCAGGTCATAACGGTAAATTCGTTATCCTTCTAGACCCCTGTGGAGAAAAGCAAACAAATAACACAGGGACCTGAGAGCCCCTGAAGAACCATTTTGCATATATACCTCATTTAATACTAGTTGTAATCTGTTTTTTGATGTTCACTAAGATCCTTTTTACAGGAAAGTAGAAGAAAAAGAACAGAGATTTTATGAAATCAAACCTGAGCATATTCAGATGCACTGAAAAGGGAGAGAACAATAAATACAGAGGGCCAATTACATGTGCCTTTAATTTACTATGTTTAATTTCACTGAGTGTCCCAGTTGCTTTAGTGACTCAGCTGTAGCTATGAAAATTGCCTTAAGGTCTGCACACTAACATATTTGATTTCAGCATGGCTCTGTTTGGCTTACCACCTTGCAGTATTCTGGAATACGTAAATTAAAACATGAATGAGTTTCATTTTTCCAAGCTCATTTCAACGAGTTTACAGCAGAGGTCTGAAAACATGAAACTGAAGCCTGCATAGCAATTGAATACCCATGTTTGCTTTGGACAGTGTCTTGAAGCATCTTGGTATTTTTCTTGGTTAACTTTTATTGCAAATTCCTTCTTTTTGTTGTCAACCTTTATTTCTTGGGGCTGTGACAGTGAGTTAAACTAAATGCGCTGAAAATGTCTGCTCCAAAAGTGAACATTTTCATTGAAAATTCAGTGCAGCTCTCCTTGCTCTAGTTGCTTGTCAGATTTTCTGGGAATAGTAGTGGTGAGATTGAATTCATAGGGTGATATAATTATTCCCTTGAATTGCTCTCGGCCAGCTTTTGCAGTCCTTCATCAAACAAGAGACTGGCTGGCACACTGTTAATGCAAAGAGCCAAGGACTATGCAGTCTGTTTTTAATCAGAATCATGTTAAAATGTCCAAAAAACMTTTCTATTTCTATTTGTTTATTAATAGAATATTTTCAGAAATTCCACTGAGTTGTCTAAGACTCAGTGAGATGGGATAACCGATTTTTTTGACTTTTTTTTCTTTATAACCAATCATTTCCTTCCCTTGATGTCACATTGGGATTTTGCTGTAAACAAAGCTCATAAGAAACAAATCTAACCTTTCACACTGTGGTCCCTAATTCTGCATGACAGATAATTACAGAGGTTTCCCGAATGAGTGTCAGAAAGTATATCTGAGAACATCTCATGTTGCTGGGAGATATGAAGTAAGGTGATAACAATAAACTAAAAGTCAGGCCAAGCAAGGAAGTGGGAGCATTAAAAAAACATAAATCACATTTTGACATTTCCTCAGAACATTGTTGTAGCTTCACCAGACATTATCACAGGGGGGAATCCTTCCCCATCTGAAAGTCTTGGCTGAACACTTATAACACAATAGAGGAATAAAATCTCCCTCTCCCTCCTGCACTGAGGGACTTTAAACAATTTCAAACTGTAGGATGAAGCCTTCTCAGTGAATAATTATCTCCAAGTCTCCCTCCTCTGTGGCTGTGGCACCTTAACTCTGAGGCTATAGTAAGCCATCTACAGGCTACTGGTCTGACTGCTGCTTCCCTAACTTCTATTCAATTGTTTTGGGKTTTGGTTTTGGGGATTTTTTTTCCCTACAACACTTCTGAAGCCAAATAGCTGACCTGGCAGTAATTAATTTGGTTTACCTGCATCATCACTATTTGTCTGAAACAAATTTCCTGAAAACTCTAGTGGAAGCCTACATTGAGTGCTTGATATTGCAGAAGAGTAGCAATATATGAATTTTTCCTGGGCTCTACATCTCTGAGGTTTTTAAAATTAAGGGCAGGGGAAGGGAGAATAAAAAGAAAATGAAAGGAAATTATTTTGCTACGCTTCATTTTGAAATCCATTTGTGTTTTTGTTTTTGTTTTTGTTTTTTTTTAATAATCCTCCCGCTTGCTAAAGGCTCTTTGATCTCATAGCTCTACTGGCAGAATTTATAAAAGCTGGAGGCTCCAGGTCATTGTCAGGCTTACACCTTTCCACCTCCCATAAAACTATGGTCCTTCAGCTGAATTTTGTTAGGTTGAGTTTGCTCCATGAAGCTGAACACCTCCTGCTTCTCGAACCAGTGAGCAACGACCTTGAAAATACTTCGAATCACAGAAGAAAGCTTTTGGTGAAGGAGATAATTTCAACAATTATTATGCTGAAAATACTACCTTCTTGATACAGCAGTCTCTATGAAATAAGCTACTTTCCTTTTTATTGGAGTTTCTAGTTTCTGAGTTATGGGTTTGTCTAAGCATGACATTTCTGTTTGGAACATACAAGGAGAGAAATGTTTTCACTGTCACGTACCTAAAAAACAACTACATTTGCTCATATTGTAGAAAAATGTTCATGTTTTAAACAGAGACCAAGTATGGGAAATGTTGGTCCCAAAGACATGTATTAGGGAAAATTAGAAGAAACTGAAAAGGGACAGCTAGAATGAAAGTATCACTTCAACCTTGGTTGCTATGGTCTGCTTTAGAGCAGTATAATCATGTGCACAAAAGAACAATAAATATATATTTTTCATTTATTCATAGGAGAGCTACTCTTCAGCAGTCTATTGTACTTTATGTCAATGCATTTCACTGTATAACAAATAACAATAACTGTTACTGTCACAGATTCATAGATGCTGTAAAAGGTGAGCAAGACCTGTGTGATTATGGTTTTAATCACTGTGTGGCTATGGGGTTTTCACCTGCGGTAAACAGAAACTGGAACAGCATCAGCCTCCCATGTCTGAGGACATGCACTGTGATTAACTTAAAATGAAGAAAACTTCATAAGATTAGCTGTTTCTTTTCTTTTTAGATTATGTTTAGTATTGCATAAGGTCATGTTCTGTGGTTCAAAGTGTGTTATAAGACTATAAGGCATTCTGACAAGTGTATTCTGTCAAAGTGCTGCTGTGTGCATTGTCTTTGTCTTTATCAAAATTTCTTGTGTTATGTACTGCTCTTGAGGAAGCAAGTTCTTGACACTGTTCTTCAAAATATTAAAATGAGGTGAAAATGATGATTTAAAAGTGCATAGACTGCTTGAAAATGGCAATCACAGAAACATAGTGTGGTTGAGGTTGGAAGGAGCCTCTGGAGATCATGTAGTCCAACTCCCTGCTTAAAGCAGGGTCAGCTATAGCAGATTGTTGAGGACCATGTCCTGTCAGGTTTTTCATATCTCCATAGGTACAAAGTCCACAACCTTTCTAGGCAACCTGTGTCAGTGTTCAACCACACTCACAGTAAAAAAGTGTTTTCTCGTGTTTAAACAACTTTTCCAGTATTTCAATTTGTGTGAAATTGAAGCATTCTGTTCTCCAGGCTGAGTCGTTCCAGCTCTTTCAGCCTCGCCTCATATGGAAGATGCTCTAGACCCTTAATCATATTCATGGCACTTCACTGGACTCTTGGCAGTTCAGCCCCTTGTCTAGTTTGTGCTTCATAAGTGGCTCTATGAGAATGTTATGGGAGACACTGTCAAAAGCCTTACTAAAGTCCAGATAAAGAGCATCCACTGCTCTCCTGTTGTCCAACCAAGCCACTAATCCCATTGTAGAAGGCTGTCAGGTTGGTCAGGGGTGATTTCTCCTATTTTAAATGCATGCTGACTACTCCCAACACCTTCTCAGGGATCATGGTTCCCTGGGTTCTCCTTCTTGCTCTTTTTGAAGACAGGAGTGACACCTGCTTTCTTCAGTCCTCAAGAACCACCTCCCTCCTGTGATGCCCTGATCACTATCACCTTTCAAAGAGGATCAATATCGGCCTCATAATGACATCAGCCACCTCCCCAAGCAGTCATGGGTGCATCTCATTCATGGGCTTACATATAAAACCGTATAATTTGTTTGTATGTTCCCTAACCTGATCCTCCTACAGCGAGAGTACCTTTTCCTTGCTCTGGACTTCCCCACTGGTCTTGGGCCTTGGATTCCTGAAAGCAAATCTGATATATGAAGGTGTAGGCAAAGAAGGCATTGAGTGCCTTGAACTTTTAGATATCCTCTGTCCCCAGGATCCCTGCCCCATTCAGCAATGGGCCCACATTTTCCTTCATCTTCCTTATGTTGCTGATATATCTGTAGAAACCCCTGTTGCCTTTCACATCACTTGTCAGGGTAAAGTCCAGGTGGCTTTAGTTTTCCTAGCCCCATCCCCGCACTCTACTTACTTCTCCTGGGTCCCCTGTCCCTGCTTCTAGCTCCTGTATGCTTCCTTGTATTTGAGTATAGTCTGGAACTCCTCATTCATCCATGCAGACCTACTGCCACTTTTACTTGATTTCTTGCTGATGGGGCTCTTGAGCTTGGATAAAGTGATCCTTGAAAACCAACTAGTTCTTCTGAACCCTCTGTTCTCCATGACCACCTCCCATGGGATCCTTCCAAGCAGGTCCCTGAACAGGCTAAAGATTGTTCTCTTGAAGTCCAGGGTTCTGATCCTGCTATTTGCCTTGTTCCCTCCTCTCAGTTTCCTGAACTCCAGCCTCCCTTGGTTGCTGCAGTCCATGCTGCCCTTGCATCCCTGACCAGTTCTCCCTGTGTGTAAGTACCAGGTCCAACAGAGCACCTTCCCTCATCCACTCCTCAGTCACCTGTCTTAGGGACTTATTAATCAGTTAACTTCAGATACCTCCAGGACCACTTGTGTCCTGCTGTGTTGTCCCTGCAGGAGGTTATCTGGGTGGTTCGAGTGTCCCATGAGGACCAGGGTGTCCAAATGTGAGGTTTCTTCCAGATGGCTGAAAAAGCCTTATCTACTTCTCCCTGATATGTCTGTCTGTATCAGACACCCACCACAGTGCTGCCCACACTGGTTTGCCCTCTAATCCTGACCGCCTGTCCCAGGCAGAGCTCCGTGTTTCCCTGCTGCTCTCCCACATTGAGGGCAACTCTCCCTTCTCGCAGTCCCAGCCTGTCCTTTACAAGGGGCCTGTACCYGTCCATTGCAGCACTCCAGCCATGTGAGTTTTCCCACTGTGCTTCTGTGATCCCAGTGAGACTGTAGCCCTGCAGTGGTACACAGGCCTCCAGTTCCTCCTCTTTGCTCCCCATCCTGCCTGAGTTAGTGTGCAGGCACTGCAGAAAGGCACCTGGTCATGATGATTTCTYAGATAAAGTGTAAGAGTTTCCCTCACAATGTTCCATAATTATTGTGAAAATAGTGAAACAAATTAAAAACTGATTTGTTTTTCATTTAGTCTAGAGGATCACTCTTGGATTTTACTTATTGGTATGTATTCCAAATGATGCTTTGAAAGTCATGCAAGYTATTTCACGGAAATTAATTAAGTTTTCTCTTTGTCTAGGTAGAAGATATTTATTAAATCATAAGAGAAGTAACTGTGCCTGTTTGACAGTCTTCAGGGGAAACCAATTCTGATAAATATATACATATATATGTATATTTTTATCCATAACACACATACACRTCACAGAATCACAGAATAGTTGAGGTTGGAAAGAACCTCTGGAGGTCATGTGCTCCAATTCCTTGCTCAAGCATGGGAACCTAGAGCTATATACAAATAAAAGTATTTATATATATTTGTTCTGGCTTCTGATGAAGATACTTACATGTCTATTGCATTTAAATTGGAGGAATAAGCGATTASGAATGAAAGCACTTGAGCAGATTATGACTAAAATTCTTATTCTAGAGAAAATCTACTAGCAACATTAGGGAAACAAATCATTAGGATAGTGATAGAAACAGGAATAGTATCTTGGTATAAAATGATTTACATAAAACGTTACACAGACTGCTGATGAATTTAACTTATATCTCTGATTTTTTCTGAGTAATGTCCTTCCTTATTGCAGAAATGGAAAGTACATTCTGACTTCCTGAAGAATAAAAAAGACAATAAAGAACATAGACAATGAATAAGTGAGACAAAGAATGATTTTCCAGTGACTTCTATAGCGGTTCCCTCAGATTCATGAAAATCCTTCATCTACTGGATTCAAGACCTTCACATCCAGGAGATCCAGGAGCAATAGCAAATGTTAGACAAATACAAAACACAGATTGRCTAACAAATGGTTATGAAACTTAGGTATCTAACTGGAGTGATAGAAACATAGGGTATTTTTTCATCTGGAGTTTACTATAAATGAAGCTTTAAAGAAAATGAAAAATATGAGAGTAAATTGTATGATACAAAAGGCACAATATATGTCTTTGAAAGAGAAATCTGAAGTCAGAGACAAAATCACCATCATTTCAGCACAGTTAGGAACGGAACAGACCTAGATTTACAAATTCCTTGGAGACATCTTTTTCAGGACTTGCATTCCCTTGTAATATAATAAGCTTTCTTAATCAAGTTCAGTGTCTGCCAGGGTCTAGGTTTGTGCTTGGGTAGAGAAACCTGAGATGCTGGGAAAACAACTAGATACCTTCTGCACTAGTTCTTTGAAAGTGGTACTAAATTATCCAAAATAGCTGCATTGAAAGCTCCCAGGAAGAGCTACAGAAAGTTCCTTTAATGCTGCATGACTGCAAATGAGAGAACAGGTCTTATGAGGAGCGGCTGAGGGAGCTGGGGTTGTTTAGCCTGGAGAAGAGGAGGCTGAGGGGAGACCTTATCGCTCTCTAMAACTACCTGAAAGGAGGCTGTAGAGAGGCGGGTGTTGGTCTCTTCTCCCAAGTAACAAGCGATAGGACGAGAGGAAATGGCCTCAAGTTGCRCCAGGGGAGGTTTAGATTGGATATTAGGAAAAATTTTTTCACTGAAARGGTAGTCAGGCATTGGAACAGGCTGCCCAGGGAAGTGGTGGAGTCACCATCCCTGGAGGTGTTCAAAAAACGTGTGGATGTGGTGCTTCGGGACATGGTTTAGTGGGCATGGGTACTGGGTTGATGGTTGGACTYGATGATCTTAGAGGTCTTTTCCAACCTTAATGATTCTATGATTCTATGATTCTATGATTCTAAGTGTCATTCAGTATCAGTAAGTGCAAAGTAGTACATGCAGGAGTAACTAAACTAATCTTTGCTTCATAAGGTGCTCTAATTACGTGTTACCTTTAAGAAAGACTCCATGGGTCCACTATGAACAGTTTTCTAACAACCAGCTGCAGAAGTGGCTAAAAAGACAAAGACAGCGTAGGGCTTTCTTGGGAAAGGAGAACAATTAAGTGAAGGATACTGTGGTGCTGTATGAACCTATGGGTCCTAGAAGCCTAGGACAAAATCTTCAGTCATCAGACTGTGGAAGGAAAGAGTACAGAAGAGTTTGGAATAACACTTAGGCAAAGTAATGGAGAACAGCTATGTTAAGTGTTAAGTGTCTGGATATATCTGTAATTTCCCAGCTGTTAGAGCCTTGGAAAATATACCTTATGCCTCTCCATTTAAGCTCCACCTTTTTTTAGGCTTTTTCCTAAAAGTCATGGTGGTCAGAGGCAGGGTACAACAAAACAGTTCATGTCTTCCCATTCATAATATCTCCAGAACTATTTTACCTCACATACCAAAGTGGGAAATTCAGTATTATCTTCTCAATCAAGAGAAGGCAAGGTACCACATCATGAGCCCACTTTTTCCCCTCTTCCAGGATACAAGGTCTGTAGGTTGTCCGGCAGGGACAGATACACCCGGTCTCTTCATTCCATCAAAAATGAGGTGAGGGACTAGAARTATACCTGTGAATAACTCCTTTTGAGCAGAAGAAAAAGGAAAGACAGTAAGTTTAGAAGGCACAGCAAAACATAAACCAATACATCAACCATACATAATGAAGAACATATGAGGAAAATGTCTATTATCACTTTAGTAGTTTATTGCGATGACAAAAGATGAGATTTCAAGCATTTTTATTTGGGAAGGCCACTTCCTTCCCAAACTTTCCTTCCCAAACTAACAAATTAGTTTAGTTTACAAATTCCATCCCTAAAATGTCACATTTGTTTCTGAAATGGCTTTGATGTGGAACATTTTCGAGTTGGGTTTTTTTCTGTATTATGGTAGAGTACTTCATTTAAGGTAATTGCATCTTTTGATGTACCATTATTTTGCATAATTTTATTAGCCACGGAGTAAAACCATGGAATTAAAAACAAACAAACAAACAAAAAAAACCCCAACCTTTGTGAGTTCATCTGACTGCTAATGTTGTCTTTGGAAGTTATTGGTATTTTGAATATAATACCATGCCTGCAATATTCTGTAATACAGATTTGGATTGAAATTGTATGGATTGAGTGCCATACAGCAAAGGAAGACTTCATCCCCTTCAGTGCAGACTTTAAAATARTAATTAAAGAAGGAATTTTTCTGACCTGTTCATCTGAAAAACAAAAAACAAAAATACGCTATGTTGGGGGCATTAGAGTACTTAATACAATACAACATCTAAGTGATTGTTCTGCAAAAGAAATGGCGAAATGGCTCTTCAAATGCAGCAGACCTTGCAGAGGGAACAATTTTTTAAGTTCTTTAAAGTATAGCTCTGGGTGAATAATAACCAGAAGGATTAGCAACTGCTTAGTAAGTTAGAGCAAGAGTGTAGTGAAAATAAATAAAACAATTGCAGTTCCCCATGTCTGTGTTGTCCTTGCTGGCATTTTGATATCTCATTCCTATTTTGCACTAAACAGTCCTAAGAAATGAAAAACAAGTTCTATGATACATAGCCTTTGCAATACATAAAGCACAGAAAAATCCCCAAACACTGCTACCAAAACCCTTAACACTCKGAAATTCTTTTAAAACTTATTTTCCTGGCAAAACACTCAATTTGTGTTTCATTGTTGTTCTTTTTACCCCAAAGTCATGCACTGCATATGGGTACCTCTTAGAGCAAAATTATGTTCCCAGGAGGCTGTCATTCTTATCTGTTAAGGAAAGTCCCACTTAGCATATATATTACTCCTATGTGTTTGGGGCATTTGCATTAGGAAATCCCACAGGAGAACATCCTGAGCATTTTAAAGGCAATGCCTAGTGAAAATAAAAGATGTGCTGAGGGTAGATTCAGTACACATTTTTTGAGTCTCTAAYCCTTTAGAAATCCAGTTTATATCTTATGCTATGTCCTGTGATAAGCTGCATCCCAGATATAACAGCTTTGTGCACGTTTGGCAACAACCCTCTGAAACAAGTGGCTCTGGCCCCCCATGGCTTTGCAGCAGGATGCTAATCCACTCAGGCAGACAGTGCACTCACTTTCAAGAACCTTAGCGTCTAGAGTAAGCAGCACGATTTCACACCATTAGAAAAGAAATTGGTTTCTGCACATGAAATCAGGTCATTTTCTATACCTGCAGTTACACTTGGCTGTATTTGCAGCAATAGCCTGATAACAGAGATACTGAAATGTGTCAAGCTGGAAATAGAGCAAAACTCCCTGAAGTGCTGTGGTTAGTGTTACATATGAATAAATAAAATTTAACTAAGAAAAAAAATTTAGGAAGATGCSATCTCTACAGCTGGAAAAGTCTTTAGCTGTAAGAAAGGGACAGATGTTGGAGATCTAGACTTAACATTGGTTTAGAAGACGAAATTATACAGATTAATTATGTGCAGTTTCATAAATATTTAAGTGTTCAAGTGCAGTAGCAGTTCCTAGCTATAATTTTGCCAAATAAATTCATATAAAAGATATACAAATGCAGTGTATAGCCCTTGGCTGTCTTCATAATGAAAATCTTAGACCTTTGAAGTATTGTAAATTCTTACACCTGGGAAAAACAGTTATTGTTTTGAGACCCTTACAGTAATGCTAACCTGGGCCAATTTATTGTGAGTTTCATTGCATTTGATGGGTTTTCTTCCTTCAGCTGCCATTCATGGATTCTTGAATATGAGAGGCTTGGCAACAAATTAGTAAGAAATTAGGTTTGCAGCCAACAAAAAGAATGACAAATATACAYGAAATGTTGAGTTTGACGATCGTGCTTTCTAATAATAATAAGGAATAATAATAATAACAATGGTAATAATATATTAATGATACAATATATGAAATGAGTGATGCACAATGCAATTGCTCACCACCCGCCGAGACAACMACCAAAACGATCCCTCCTTCCGGGACCCCTCCCCCCCATTCATATACTGGGCATGACGTCACATGGTATGGAATACCCCATTGGCCAGCTGGGCTGGCTGTCCCGGCTATGCTCCCTCCCAGCCTCTTGTGCGCTTGGTAGAACATGGGAAGATGAGAAGTCCTTGAAAAGTAGATTACCTAGCAACAACTAAAAACATTAGTGTGTTATCAACATTCTTCTTATACTAAACCCAAAACATAGCATTAGGAAGAAATTTAACTCTATCCCAGCCAAAACCAGCACAGTATCCACCCCTTATTCTATACCATCTATGTCATGCCTAGGTCTCAGTCTCACACCTTCCAATACATTTCAATTAACCACCACCACCTTTCTTGTCTCTTGATATATYATTTCCTTAGTCYATGGGCCATCCCTCTAAAATGTCCACTGAGTTAATTTAGTCCATGACTTTGGACTCCATCTGTCGTAACAGTCTTTCAGGGCAGGAAAGATGGTATGTGGTGTTGGATTGTTGCAGCCTGAAGCCAGTTCTGATTCTATTATCGCTGCGCTCGTCTGGTTCCATCAGCGTTGCACTTTGCTCGGCGAGAGAGTGACCCAGTGGCAATATTTTTTAAACAATCTTCAGTCTGGTATTTTCCRTCTTTCACACAGCAACTATCTTTAACCTAACAAAATTAATATAAAAAAAAAAATACCAATTTCTGTATTGAGTAACAATAGCATGCACCAAGGTCTAAAGGTTACAACAAAGTCTATCCAAATTTTGCAAAGCTACCTGATGTATTTATACAGAAGACTAAGGAAATGTTTAGATAAAAGGAGTATATCACACCTCCTGAAAAAAAAAAAAAAAACTTTCACAAAAAAAAAAAAAAAAAAAAAAAAAAAGGAAGAAAGAAAATAATCAAGCCATTTTAAATGAAAACAGGATGTAAATTTAATTGAGTTGGTGGCTGTGTGGAGATTACAATTCTTTGATATTTTCAGTAAGAAAGAAAATTCAAGATCAAATGTCTTCTAGTTACATAAAGGGGGTTGTTCTACATATCTGCATATGGAGGTGAATAGGACATACTCACAGTAAGGCAAAATTACACCAAAAAATGCTGTTTAACTGGCAGACATGATTGACATCTTTTTCATGAATTTTGATTTGGTGTTTGTTGTTTGGATTTTGTCTTATCTTTCATTTACCTCTGAAACCTCTGCTAACTTTTCAACAGTAATCATATTGAAACCAAAAGGGATGTGGAGATTAAGAGATTTTTACTGTTTACCAGATGGTACTAATGTGCACATATATAATAAAAAGAAATAAAAAAAGAAAAGCGGGGGAGTTTTTTTAACTTCTTTACCACCCAATATCACCTAAACAAAAATTTGATTAATCTTTTTGTATTTATTAGATATGCAAAATAAGAGACCAGATAGTTTAATGATTGCAGTCATAGATATAAAAGGCATTTTAATGGTGTCTCCTAAAAGGCAGTAAATAGGCTAAGGCTTGGTTTTCATTTCAAGATTATTAATTGTATGCAAAACATTAATTTTTTACCATTTGATATGGTTTATGTGGGGTCCCTAGGAAACATGTTTAAAATTATCGTTTGGCCATTTACATGGAAAATGAATACAATTTGATAGAAAGTAAACTTCAGAAAGAAAAGAACTCAGATTTGGGCCAATTATGCCAAATATTATGAAAGTAAGGTACATGGATTTAACATTTCCTTATGAAAGTGGAAAAGAAAGAAATGTCTTCCTTAAAACAAAGTAGAACAAAATCCACCATAGATCAGAGGCCTGACCCATCTACATTGACAGAAAATTTCTGTCAGCATTTAGAATAGGGTAAAATGAGGAATTTGTCTTCTTCCTCTTCAGTTTGTTTTCTCAGGTAGGCATTTATTTAATTTATTATGAAATACTTGTCCAGGCCATGTTACAGCTCAACACGTAACCGGCCACTGGAACACCATTCAAGTTCTTATACTCTTCTAGGAAGAAGTGTTTGGTTTAATACCAAGCATCAGCTGTCTTCTACAATATTGCATAACCATGCAAAATTTAGTCAAAACTTTGCGCTGACTGATCTTTGATTTTTGTTTTTTATTACAGATGCCCAGAAATGCAATGTTGAAATACAATATACAATACTGGAAGTGGAGAAAATTGTATTTTACCCATCAGAACGGAAGACTAGCGTAATGACAAATCAGTGTTAACTCTCAGCTACACCATGTTATCTGTTTCACAGTAACTAAAACCCATGACACCTGCAGAAGTTTCCAGCTAACTGTTCAATACCCCCCCTTCTACCAAAGTGCCCAAGAAGCATTTGCCATTTTCAAGGCCAGGACTTTGATTTTCCAATCTGGTCCAATCTTTTAGCTCAAGTACCTTATTTCTGCAAGAGAAATTAGATACCATTCTGCCTTTAAGAAGCTGATTTATGTATGTGTGTATTTGAACACATTGTACAGAAATGTACATTGTACATATATATATGTGAATGTATGTATGTGAAAAAAGTGTGAGGATAATTGCTCTGATTCTCTCTACATTATAGTTTTCTTGACACAATTTACAGTAAAAATGTGTCTTAACRGTTACTGATTGCTTTGTGTATATTTCTGATTTTAGACACTGCCTTTGGATTTAAGAAATATTTCCTATAATTTTTTACTACATTTTTTAGTTCTTTGGGCTTTTAAAATATTAGATATGCTGACCAATGATTCTCCATGTACAAAAGAATTATCTGTGTATAGCAACTAGGGACAAATGTTCTTAATCTCTGCAATCCCATTTTATGTGTTACAGCATAAAGTGCATTTTGCTTAATTAGAATTCCTATTGYTGTTAAAAGCTTTATTATGTGGTTGTATAACAGCAGTGCTTTGAAAATTAGGATCTAACTGAAACTTGGGAGCCCTGACAAGAAAATTTTTCTGTCCCTGGCTTACCTCCATTCCTATTCAGAAATGCATATGAGGAGCTGGTTAATTTAAAATCGAAGAAACTGATCCATCTGAAAAGTTCCCCCCCCCTTTTTTTTTTTTTTTTAATGGCTTGATATTCTCTGAATTAATTTGGGTGACTGTGTGATCTTGCAAAAACTACTGGTGGCCCATTGGAGGCATGCCAAAGTGAGAAGAGGGAGCAAGCAGTGACCCCTCTTGGGGCTTTTCATGGGTGCAAAGCCACTCGTGATGCCCCAGCTTGCATTGTTGGTGATGTGGAGTGGATGGAAATGCTTGGGTCGTGGGACCTGGCCTCTGGGAGTGCTTGCAGCATGACAGCTGCCACGTTGCTGGTGGAAGTGGACACTGCAAGCCCAAACATGGTGCAAGCACAGCCTAGGAGATCACCTGCCTCCTTTCCCCATCAACCTSTCCTGCCTCATGCTTGCCACCACACCACCCCTTTCTGGGAGCAGGGATGACCAGCTGGACCGTGCTGGCAGCTGGTGACATAATTAGGCTGGGTGAGTGGAAACCAGGGGTGGAAACTACCAAGCTGCAGCTGGAGAAGAGGGCTAGAGCAGGGTGTGGGACCCTGTAGGGTTGGTACCACTTCTTTTGTATGGTCGTGTGGGTTGCAGCATATTGGTCTAAGAGCTCATCCAGGCTAGGAGAAATGGGATAGGAGCAATTTGGATGGACAATGTGGGTTAGGAGAAGTGGCATAAAGTGTCTTTCACACCTCTAGCAACTACTGCTTGAGTAAACCACGCCTGTAGCTCGCAGCAAAAGCMATAAAATATGCAACATGTGCTTTTGGCCACAGGCTGAAGATAAAGATGTACTGGAGGAAAACACAAATAGAAGTAAAAAATAACTTCTGCCTTTCCCAGRTTTGGTAAGAGTGCGTTCCTTCTCCCTAATTCTTCCTTCTGGTAAGAGGATTGTGCTGTGGGTGGGCACATGCAAAGCACAGGGACTTGAAAACCACAGGGCAGTTCAGTAGCTGAGCTGAGCCCTGTCCTGATTTATTTTCCTGTGTGATCAGGGAATAGGATTATAAATTCAGAATTGTCTTGAGTAAGGAGGTGGGGAGAGTTTTTTGCCAAAGGATGATCTTAATAAAATATCAGTAGGAATACTAGATCTCATCAAAAAAATAGTTAAATCTTCTTGTAGCCAAAAACTTCAAAGGAAAAACTGTCTTAATTGTCTCACGTGCTCTTCACAAAGAGTGTGACACAGATTTAGAACAGTGCAGGGGTGAGAGAGAGGAGCCAGGCTGCTCCCATAGCAAAATCTAAACAGTTGATTATCGTTTCCTCAGGTGAGGAGTAATAACATTTGAACATTATTAATAACATTATAATTGCTACTGGCACTCAATTCTTAAACTGATAACAGTTATGTTACCAGTTAACAAATGGCATTCATAAGTACAATGTGGTTTTGGTGTGGAGTAGGGGTTTTTTGTTAWTTTTTTTAGTTTTTTTATTTTCAATCAATGGGCTTTGTTTGTTATGATATCTAATTAAGACAAAGAATACCATCTTTGAAAAGAATTATTTATCTAATTTTTTTTTGATGGCTGAAGGGTAAGCAAGAGAAATACTTGTGACGGTAGTAACAAATCACAAATTTATAACAGTTGAATAAAGAAAATCATGGCTTTTACYTCATGGTGAAAGAAGGGATGGGTCAAAACAATATGTTATGGAGAATGGATTGTTGTTTACAGTATGGTTTTGGAGTGTGTTTTCCATATTTCTTCCTGCGTGTAATTTCTCTTACAGTTTTCCTAGGCATGTTCRTCACAAAACATCACCTACAGACATCACAGACTGAGTGTATTAACTACATTTACAGCAGGAAGTTCTGTTACTATCAAAGACTGTGGAGGTGTTAAGGCACATCCTTGTTTTGTCCCCTGATGATATACTGAACATTTATAAACCTGAAAAAAGCGTTATAAAATACTCATAAATACATAACAGGAAATATGTTGTGGGATAAGACACATCCCACACATCCTTCTTGGTCAGGACATGTATTTCTTAGGGAGTCTTTAAAGCTTTTTTGTAAAAATACTCTTTAATCAACAATTGGAATTTATTCTTGTGTTGTTGGCTATTACCATTTAAAGATGGTGAGGCTGTATTATTTATATAGATAGACGGGTATAGATATGTGGATATATAAAAGGAGAAATATTTCACATAAATGAGACAGAATCAAACCTACAATTTAGAAAATAACTTTGAATGGGTTTAGACCCTTTCTTTAGCTTTAGTGCCTGACTTCACAAAAACGGCAACTGTTTTATAAATAGGGTCATAAACTTGGGCCCAGATCTGGAATTTTTCTTTCTAAAATGTGAGCTTGAGTCAGTGTTCTTGTATGTAGAAGGATGTGCAAACTGCGGTCCTGAGCTCYTATTAATAATTCCTTTCTCATTTCCATGAAGTTAGTAGATAAATATGCCCCTCTGCAGATTGGTTTATGTTAGTAACATTGGAGGGTTTAGATTAAGTGAATATGAAAAGACATAATGCATTAGCAGTTTGTGACTTGATCTGAAATTCTATTATTTCATGTTTTTTTAATTATAAAATGATTATGATTTTATAACTTAAAATGTCAGATCTGATAGAACTCGGGAAAAAGTAAAAATACATTTTAGGTAGTAAGGAATTTACATTTTATCTCAGTCAATTTATCAAAATACCTTTGCATGAATGCGTAATCCCCATTGCACATTGCTTTGCTTTGTGTTGTTCAGTKGCTCTTAAGATCAAAATAGTACAAGTCTAAACGAAAAACCTTTTATTTTAGGTTGAAGCCACGCTCATAAGAAAGTGCTATTAGGCAGAATCTTTTGTAAAAGCATCTTACATTGGGAAAATGATTTGTGTGCTTGTCTGGGTGATGTCTTTGGCAATGATTTAGAATGTTTTTCTCTTATTCTATGCTGCGCTTCTGCTCGAGTCAGGGTTTCCAGCTCAGCTTATTCAGGTGATGCCACCACAAAAAGCAATGGCTCTGGGTGTTTTTCTCCATTAGACAAGCAGTGTTGAAAATGTAGGTCATAGGTAAATGAGATGATGTCTTAGAAAGTCCAGTACTCCAGAGAGTTTTGGGTCCAGATGATAGACACCTGAGGGACAGAAAACACAGGCTCCACAGGCTATTTTTAGTACCTTTATGAAAGAAGAGAAAATCAGTCGACCTATAGTCTTGCCTTCACTCTTCATTTTACACCCTATTGGAACTGCTGGGGAGCCCACAAAATAAGAAATGTCAGGAGCCATTGGTATGGGATTTAAACCTCATGTGACAGCTGTGATCAGATATAACTTTGCCTTCTTTTTAAAGAAAAAATTATTGATTAATTCAGCTCTCTTTTAAAGATACTTGTAAATTGTTCAGGCACTGACACTCTGATACCTATACATAATCACCTACTGAGGCTGAGAACAGGAAGAGGTATGTCTCACTGGAAAGCTGGTTCACCTAGTAATAGTCATGATCTGGTCTCTACTATTTTTATTTTTGTCTTTCATTCTGTGTATGTCTTCCTGCTGTTTTTGGCCCTTTCTGGTAGATCCCTAAAGGCAAGTCAGGTGTACCTTTTCAGTTCTCTCTTTTTCTTCTCAGATATAGACACACATGTTTGGAAGAATATGAAGTTCTGCTTCAATAGTATGYGTTTGTCAATATTTCATGGGTTATTTTGGGGGTGTGAGTTGTTTTCTTTTTCCATTTCCTTAAGGAGTGGTAGTGTTAGAAATCAGTCCAGAAGATTTTTCTTCTTTTTTGAATGATAGATAGGCTTCTATTTTTGAAAGTTTTTCAGCTGAAATTTGATAGGAATCAGTAGATGACTAACAATTCAGGATGTTTGAGAAGCACATCTAGATTCAGAAGCTTTCCTCTCGCATCCATTATAGACTRCATTTCCACTAATCCCCAAACTGACCTGCAATAGTAGAAAACAAACTCAGCCTTCAAGACTCCCCAAAATTGCTTTTGCATGTAGGAACCCAAAGGGATTATCTGCAACGCTGCAAAGAATCCCAGCAATACTTACTATATTTGGCCGAGTTCAGACTAACCTAATTTCTTAYTTTAAAAGTTGCTACGTATCTAGTCTAGCAAAAGAGAGGGTTAAATCCTTTATTATAAATTTGGAAACTGTATCATATAAAAAAGTAATAAAGTCTTTCACAGTGAGATCTCCCCTTAGCTGGAATAGGGCACAAACGGTCTGGCAGGGTGTGGGGGCAGAATGTGTGATGAAAAACTACCTTTTCTTATCCTTCCTGTATTTGTGGTGGAAACTCTTTTTTCTCTCTCATGTCTCCTTCCACAGAACTCCGTCTGGTTTTACAGCTGGGCAAAGTGAATGTAGCAGGAGGCAAAGCCCACTTTCTGCCTGCTCTAGGAGTTCACCTTCATTCTCCTCTAAGCATCACTCAGCAAGTTCCTTCTAGCTTAAAGACCCTTTCTGCTGTTAACTGTATTTTCAAGACTGTTCCAACACTTTATAAATCATGAGAGAGATTCACCGTATTTGCATCTTATTAAATCAACAACCTCTAGCTTGCYATTTGTTCTTCATGCAGCTCATGTGTAACATAGTGATCATAAAARTGCTGTATCTGTCATTTGTATTAGTTTTCTAAAACTTCCTACTCCTCTTTTCTTACCCGTCCTTGTCGGAAGTTGTGAAGTTATATTTTGTAATCTTGGCCTCAAGTTATTAACTGAAATTAACATGAACTATTAGCAACAATTTAAAACAGAATTTTTGCTTTAACATGAAAAAGCAAAAAACATATAACATGCAGAGTGCATCTATCCAAAGTTATCTTCTACGAAGATGCTCCCCCTGCATTTCCAGCTTTATTGTTAGAGATGAAGTTAATTTAGTCTGTCACTGACTTCAACATTTTTTAATTGAATTAATTGAATTCGTAATTAGGTAGTTTAACTTCACTGCATGGCTAACATTTCTGAAGTGCAAATATATTTTAGACTTAAGAGCTATGCAGAGTGTATCACTGTATGTTTCCATAGTTTCTAGCAGAAAGATGCTCACCAACCGATCTGACAGGTGGATCAGTTTCCACCTGTGATGTTTATTTGTCATTCGTAATAACTCTTGACACTCTGTTTTGTGGTTTGGGTTGGTTTGGTGGGGTTTTTTTTGGAGGGGGGGAAGGGCAGGACGGTGTTTAATGCAAATTTAATGCAAGTTCAGTTCACAAACTACTTACTGAATTTTCAAGATCCTAAAAGTACTGGGAACAAATAAACTGCAGAACCTAGAAGACACATATCTGGGTAAGAAATATCAAATACTTCTTTTATAAAAAGGCAGCTAGGATATTTTGGTTCTTTTAACTAGTTCATTTTAAATGCTTGCTCTCAGGCATAATTGTCAAAGCTGATAAGCATTCTGTTTATTGGTGCTACCAAAACCAGTGCAAGCATTGACAAGGTGAGGCCCTTAGTCACACGAACACCAGGGACAATTACATTTCAATGGCAGTCAGTCTTATCACTGAAAGGTTAATTTTTCAGCTGTTTTTAAGCTCACTGCTGGAAGGCCAGCGTGRCTGAATTCAAAGTGCCTATAATCTTGCAATGACGCATGCTGCCTCTTCTGATCTGGTCATACTATACTCACTAGAGATTGAGATGTTTCAAGGATATTAGTAGATTAACATTTAAAATTGATGTATCACAGCAAATCTGTAATAACCACTGTACTTGAATACTGCAGGGAATCATAGTTGCAGGCGAGGTGATAATTCTTTTACTATAAAACCATCAACTTACTAGTGTTAATTCACTTTTGTGTTACAGTGGATTAGAAAGGCACAGTCTCTAAAGRGAAAGGGTTTACTGTTAGTAATTGTTAATGCTCAGGGATTTCTCGGCTTTGTCCCATTGGGGACAAAGATGCTCAGCTCTCACAACAGGTCTCTTTTTTGCATTTGCTACTCGCAGGAATTGGTCAACTGTCATAGTGAAGGTCCACCTCATGTAACATTATTAAATTTATACATCTTCTTGATGTATCAAATAGTATTCACAGATAGCTTTCTAACAGCTCGAATCTTGGTGCAAATGAGATGCCAAATTTTAGCATGGAGTTTCTGTGATTCTCAGGCTGCCTGTGGTGAGTGTTGCATTGTGGTGTGGTGTTCTCCCAGGAGCTATTGTGTGACCCTGGTGGAACGTGTGTGTGATCAGAATTAGGGACAGACTAATGCACTTTTCAGGGAACAAGCCTTTTACAAATGTCTATAGTGGTAGTATTCGCTCTCCTGGAGACACCCCTTCAGTGCACCGCTGCCTTTACAGGTAAGTACTACCTCTTCCCTGTCAAATTCTCTCTGTGCAATATTTCAGTGGAGTCTGATATAAATACTGAGGTGGGGGAGGAGTAAGACAGACACCAGTAGGACTCTTGCCTGCTATGTAAGGTGCAGCTGGACAGCTTTTAGGGGAAGCTGTCTTACAAAAGAATTGTGCATCAGTCCTCCAAAAGAACCAGGCATATGCCTCCTTCTGCCGTGCACACAGGAACAGGAGATTATGTAAAGAAGGCAAAGGTATAGTTGGGAAAAGACCTTTGCTTCCCTGCTCCTGAAGACATATTTTTGTTTGACACAAGCAATGGATGAATTATTCAAGAACAATTAATCTTATAGAGATACTACYCATGTAATGAAACCAATGGTACTGTATTTTTTAACTGCTGTCATTCTGAAATAATGATAGTCAAAAAGAACTTGATGCGAGCAAAATTCACCCTCTGTATTTGGATCTTGCATAAGAGGTAAAAATTCCTCAGTGACTTCAGAGAGATTATGCCAAGTTTGTACAATATTTTGGATTTGAAAGCTAAAATCATTCTATAAAATTATACTCATAGAGATTTATTAACCCCTATTAGGGTTAAGACATTTATTAGCATTAACCCCTCTTTTCCTTAAGGACACAGCAGACACAAATTACATTGTCAGTCTATGAAGCGTATCGTTTTCTCTACAGAGTATGCCTTGAAATAACAGTGCTGAGAGTAAGATTAGAGCATGTACTGAACAAAACCACATGATCTTTTGCCTAGATGCCATGGATGGAGGATGTTGAATGTGCTGCTTTTTTTATTCTTCCTTTTTTTTCTTTTTTTTTTTTTTTTTCTCCTTCTAGTCTCACATAAAACCAGTTTCTGTTAGCTCCAATGTACTTTCAACAAGATGGTTGTGAAGTTATACTGCACATACAAAGTGGTGAACAACTGGGTACTTCTTCTGAATGAATCATGCACTTTATAATATATGCTCAGGAGTTAAGCACCAGTTTTTGGGGTTTTTTTGTYTGGGTTTCTTTCTGTGGGAACTATGTGAGGTTATCTATCAGCATTGCATATTTATATATTGTAAAGCGAAATCAGATAATTGTTTTGGGGTTGAGACCTGAGGAAATATGAGGCATAGCAAAAATAGTTCTGTGAAAATGAACTGCATGGTATGTGTGTTATTCAGCTTGTCAGAATGAATTGACACGAAACAGAAAACACAGCTAAAATATGTATCTGAGCAAATGTAATCACCTAAACTCAGAYGCAAAATACTTCAGGCTTCCATAGCCAAGTAGAAGCAAAGTGCTTTTTTAATTTTAAACGACCTATCAGACTAGGGTTCAGTGGGCTTCTTGGTGTTGTCTATCACGTTGTCCTTCCTGCACAGTCCAAGGGCAGGGTTATGTTGTGTACATTTCAGATAAAAGATATCCAAGTACGCAGTACACAGGCACGTTCTAGCCACTGTAGTCTGCACCAGCCACTTGCTAAGCTGTTACTGAACAGAAGACAGTAAACCCATGCACATACAAGCCAAAGAAATAAAGCAAATTCAGTGACTTTACCAACATCTCTTTCTTTAACATGCCATGCAGCATATAATGTTGACTGACAAAATAAATTTTGCAACCAGAAATTATGTCAYCTAGATCCAGTTGTAAGGAAATCACTGCCTACATGCTTCTGAGTCCATAGTATGCATTTGGCTAATCAGGTATAAACTGTGAAAAATTTAGGCAATTGTCAGTGTAAAGACTTACAGAAAACTGATAGACAGTTATAGTGGCAGCATCTTACAGGTAAGTCTTGTCAAGCCAGGCTATTTTAGTACAATTCATTTTGTCTAGTATCTCTTAACAATCTCTGCTTCATCAAACTAATGGGAAATAAGATTTACCTGTCCTTGTTCTGGTATATTCTGTAAATATCTTTTAGCTCCGCTATCACTTTTGCAGTTAAAATAAATAAAATTCTTGATTGAATCTCGTGATTAATSTTTTTACTGATTTTAAGTTTTTAATATACACTCTTTTAAGCTGAATAGAGAAGAAAACTGGTTAATTCTATTGGGCAATCTGACTTAATAGCAATATTTTATTCCTAGCAGAGGTTTTAGACCAAAAATCAGCTTAGACTTGGCGATTAAAGTAAAGTAAAAAGTACCAGTTATTTCTGTCTTTTGTTATATTTTCTTCTTAGGATTTGTTAATATGAAAAGGGGAGGAAAAAAGATTATTTTTAGTGTGTCATAAGGTTTGTTATTTTATGCAGTCATATGTCATGACCAGGATACACTATGATTCTTGCTGTAGCTTTTAATATGTAAGCCACAAATGAGAGCTTCCCTGGACTAAAGCCACAAAAAATCCCTTTGCATTCAAYACAGGTTACTCTTTTATTCTTTTGACATTTTAGCTTTAAAACTTGGGAAGTGTGTATGAAAGGATGAGTTACCTGCCTGCTGATTTCAAGACAATTTATAATCTCTGTAGTTTTATATCACAGAAACAAGGTAAACTACATTCTAGCCTGAATTTACTAGGCTCGTGAAAGAGTTCCTGGTTCAAATCACAGCCTTGCCAGAGTTTTGATTGTTTGTTTGTTTCTAATTATGTGGATGGTAAGTCAAACCAAATTGATATCCCCTTCTGACACTTAAAGGCTTAAACATCCATGGATTGCTTTTGTAATCAACAGGGCTATGGATAAGCAAACTGTGTYGGCTACATGGTAAACGTTTAAAGAAGTAGCCTAGTGGATTCCTCCCAGATATCTTATCCTCAAAAGACATTTGTGCGARGTGCGTTCCAAAGGGGAGTGTGTGCACATCAAGAGATAAAGATCTTAAATAGGAAGTGACAGGAGGAAGAAAAGACGGAGGACATCTCTAAGGTGCGATGGATGAATTTGCTGAGAAGACCCTTTGAGGTAATATTTAAACTAATTGATTTACTGGTAAAGTAAGCATCCTGCAACTGGATTTGCAGCAGAAGAGTGAAGGTCATAAATCATATTAAGTGGCGTTTACAAGAAAAATCATTAGACAAAACAGTACAAAATCAATAAAAGCAATTCAGTCTGGAAACAAACAACATAGCAATGAGGGACAGAAAGCATGCAGCAGAAATACTGCTACTTGTTAAATTAAACTGTGCACATAATGGAGTTTCAGATGGAAGACTGGCCTTGCTTGGCCTCTTTGTGAGAAATGTTGAAACCACTTCAGATCATGTATGTCCCTTCCAACCAGCTATTATAGCATGAAGGTGCTAGGCTTTTGTAAGGCCCTTGTAATGCTGACAGGAGTTAGGCTCTGTTGAGGAGGAATATACTCCTCCTAAATGTTAGGTATAGACAGCTAAAAAACACTGCTAGCAAAGCCATTCTGTCATGGCCCTAATACAGCAACAGTGCAGGCACAACAAAGCCTCTGAGTACCAACTGTTCTCTTTCCAGCTCAGCACATTATACTTTCATTTCGATGAAGGTTTGCAGAATCAGGTCACTGCAGCTCCCCTGGATTTTTCACTATGGAGAGGAAATGCTGCTGGTGTTTTGGCAGCTTCTGGATTCTTGAGAGGGAGGCTCCAAGGCTGCTTGTGGCACTGCTGGCTCAATGTCAGGCACAAAGCTCTCAGAGTCGCACCCCGAGACAGGGATACAGTATCTGGAAGAGGAAGGCAGGAATCAAAGCTGAGTCAACAGGAACTGGGAAGGCCTCTGGAAATGTGGAGTGGGTGGGCAGTACTTTAAAATGATTGACTCTCAAAAATATACCTTCCCCACAGTATCTTGCATGCTTTAATCCTCTAGGGTTTGTGCCTTTTTTTTCCCCCCAWTTTTTTCCCCAATTTTTCTATGACTAAGACATAATTGCTTATACAATGTAATAACATTACAAACCATTSTTATGCAATAAAGAAAAAAATTTTCCCCGTGAAAATTTTCATCCAATAGCACCAGTTAAAAATGAAAAAGAAATTAAAATGATATTGAGTGTGAAAGACAAGGTGGGGCATACGTATAACATGAGTGATAGGAGGGAAAAAAATGCTTTCTTAAAAGTATCAGGAATTCCATAATTATAAAMTAGCTGGAGAAGTTTCCCTGACAGTATTCAATTTGTTCAATGTTAGATGATTCTGCATGTACCCTGCTAGTAATTGTTGCAATGACTAAAGGGTTCAGTTAAGCTTTGTATGGAATTTCCAAAGGCGCTGTGGGAAATAGCCCCCCAAATCAGCAAATCCCAGGAAAATGTGGATATCCCAGGAAAACATGGATATCCCATGTCCTTGTATTGTGAAAATTCCAGGTGTCGGATCTGTTTCTTGCATGGACACCGGGCCTTCTGGAAATGGAGCTAGAGGTTACAGTACCTCAAAAGGAGGACCTAGGGTCTCCTCGGTTTAAATTTGAGTATCACAACTGCACTGGCATAGGCCCAACATAGCAGCCTGGTGTTCAACAGCTGGTTTTCATAGGTAGGAACACAGTCTTGAAAGAAGTTGCTTGAGCTCTGTGGAAGTGCAAGGCATTCAGTACTTGTTAGCTAACAGAAGCTTTGCAGAATTTTATAGAAAAGAAAAGATTTACTGCAAAATGTAACAGATGCATACAAAAACTGATGTGATTAAAATAGGAATTGATTACTTCCAGTTGAGCTGAATCTTTACTTCTCAGTAGAACTTAAAAATGTTATGCTTTTCATTTAGTAGCTAAAAGYCACTTCTTCCCTGGGTTGTTTTGTGCCATTTTAAATATAATCATAAACTTAATGTCTTCAACCAAGAGAAGTGACAGTTACTTTTCACTGTATTGGCTAGATTAAAAGTATTGGCTAGATTATAAAGAAAACATTAATACAAAAAAATAGCTGAGTCTGATGGAGGCTGGCTTTTCCTGACCAGTAACTGAGACATCTGAATACACGCAGGAACCAGGTGGGTCACTGTTTACAGCAGAAAGATGAAAACATCTTTTCTTTGTGAAGTTTTTTTATGAAAGCATGTTTRAGCTTGAAGCTGGACACCAGATCCAAAGTTTATTACAGATCAACACAAAGATTTAGGAAGTGGTAAATGCTGTATGCTGGTTTTGGAGATGAAAGTTCTCTCTCTTGCCCTAATGGACTACCTATTCCACATTCCCCTAACCTTTCTCCGAAGCGCTGGTTGAGCAATTTCACAGGTACCACAATTAAGGTGCATCATTAAATGACTTAGAAAGAGATAGTATTTCAGCTAAAAAAGGTGATGAAGTTAGTAAAGGCCCAGGGGGTTAATGTTCTTTCTCTAACTAGGTTTTTGCATTGATCAGGTCTTTAATGGGACACTGCATTTGAAAAGTGATGGGACTTGTCTGTAGCAGGCAAAAAGGTTCTTTGCTGAGGCTTCTGGACATAACCAGGATTTTGTGACTCCTTCTGACTTGTAGTTTCTTAGATTAATGCTCGGGTAACTCTGTGGCAAAGACTGTCCCTAAATTCATAAGCAGTCATAAAGTAGGGTGCTGACTCTGCTTCCAGGCTCGTGATACTACCTGCTATTTGGAAGCCATCAGCAGAAAGTAGAAAGTAGCTAAACACTGTTACGTTACAAAAATTAAGATAGTTGCAAGTGTGGGTTAATCTCATTTAAAAAAAATAAAATCAAACAACCAAACCTAGGACCTTTGAGGACAATCTCAACAAAATATAACTTCCTGTGAAAAGGACTAGGTCAGGTACAACAGGGCATTATCATCCTTTAGTTCAATATGTTTAGGGCTTCAACTACAGAGCTGCAGAATTTCCTGTACATTCAGCACACAGTACACTAGGAACAGATCAAAGCAAACAGTTTTGTTAAAAAAAAAAATGGAATATTCTTAGGAAAAAAATATCTTAAGTGTAAATGCTTGTCAAAACTGAATTCATTTCTTCAGAAATAAAACTACCTTAACTGCAAAAAAACCTTATTTTAGAAATGTGTGTGTGTATTCTTTGTACGTAAAACTGGCTATGCATGTAAAAGTGAGTTAAAAAAGATAGTTCCCATTTTCTGACAAAAGATTACCTGGATGAGTTGGTGAGGAAGAACAGTCACCAACAGTTTGGTATTCACTGACAATTTTTTTCTTCCCAAGAGAAACTGTTCAGCCTGGGATCTTTGTCAAAGTATTTCATTTCCCACAAATCCCACTCAAAGTTTCTCTTAGTACTGTCAATCCCAGAGAAAACTTTGCAGAAAATCTGCATTGACACAATTTACCCGAGAAGACAATGCAGTTGTTAGAAATAACTTAGGTGAGGGAAAGGCAAAGCTCTAAACTAATTATTTCTTGTCCTTAATCAACAGGATACTTGCCATGGTGATCTCGGCATTGCAGTGTATTGAGAAAATGATGAGAAAATAAAAGGGTACACCTCCTTCTATTGACAGCCTTCCTCCTTAGGAGCTGGCAATCAGCTCAGTGCGCTTGGTACAAGGCTCTGTCGTCTCTCTGAGTATTCACTGAAGTTTCTAGGAGCTCTGTTGGATTCGATGTAGCATGATTCATGGAGTGAAAAGTTACATCTTCTGGTGATGCGTGAAATGGATTTTGCCCTGGTTCCCCCTGGTCAGGCGACCCTATCAGTAAGAGCCTATCAGCTCCAGGGCTGTCCCTTTGGGAGCTCCAGCACTGAAATATGAATGGGCACAAGGTCTGAAACGTAGTTCTGCCTCTGCAGGGGATTTGTAGCTGCATAATATAGAGAAGCCACAGTAGGTGTGTGGTGCCTGCTCATGAGAGCAACAGAGGAACTCCAGCTTGATCTATCTCACATGTTACCAAATGGTCCATCTTTGCTTGTGTAAAGGTCCTATGGTGAATCCTTTGGAATAACACCTACTATCAGTATTAGTTGTTACAGTATAGAAATAATCTCGGAAATTTAAATTAAGTATACTGCTTTTTTGCCATACTTTCTTCTCCCTCCCCAAAATCACTTGACCTAATTTTTACCCCAAGACTATTTTATATAAAAACCCTGTTAAACTGAAAACTGCTAGTGGAGAAATGTAGCAGATATAGTTCAGTAATGCTGCCATGACCATGATGAGTATTTCTCCTYTGAGATTAAATAACTACCTTAGAATTTTTAAAAACAAATGAAGGTGGAGTTCTGTTTTTATTTTTAGGAGGAAATGCACTTTATTCTGAAGTCTTCTGACAGACATGTTTCATGCGACCTTCCAATGTGATAAACAATTCAATTAACTGCTGTCCTGAAAGTCATTCAACACAAGAACAGAGCACTTGTCTCTATCCCATCTCATTTCCATATTCCTTTTTAACACCTAATGCATAATAGAAAAAAAATATATTTAAAACAATTTATCTAGTCATATGGCATTCACCCCCTCTTTTCTCCTTCTGCTTTCATCTTACTATTTTGCAGGGATGATTTATCCTCTAGATGAATGYCTTACTCTTTAATTACTTCAGGAGGAGCTTAACAGAGATATGAATAATCCAACAAAAAGATAGTTCCATTCCTACAGCTACTTCTTCTGTTGTCAGCATCTGATTTGCTAACACTTGCCAGATGCTTGCTGATGAGTATATGAATAACTAGTTTTTACTGATGTCAGAAGAAATTTAGGGAAACAATAATCCCAAGGTCTAACATCTCTGTCCCTATAAACACCAATTTACTACAGCTTTTAAAAGGAAAACTTATCTGCTTCCTTTTTAAATACATTATATGACACCAAAGGAGACATTTCATATTTACTTCAATATGAAAAAATTCCGGGAAATAAGGCCAGAGGAATACTAGGCAAGTCCATGCTCTGGGATAAATTTTGCCTTTAAACATCATGGTATTTTATGCATAATCATCTTAATTTTTGTTATTTAAAGATGTTAAACATAAGTCCACAAAACAGTTTGAAGCATACATTCAAGGAAGAATCATCTGTTGTAATTAATAAAATTAAAAAGTCACAGAGAGAAAGAAAGAAGAAGAATTATTTACATTTTAATATGAAATAAAACTTGATTACAAACAGTTGAGATTTATGCTAACAAGCAGAAAGCTTCCACTTAGAATCATAGAATATCCTGAGTTGGAAGGGACTCATGAGGGGTTGAGTTGAGTCCAGCTCTTCTTGGACATAGACAGGCTTGGGGCCAATACCACTTCCCGGAGGAAGCTTGTTCCAGTGCTTGACCACTCTCTCAGTAAAGAACTTTTTCCTAATATCCAATCCAAACTTCCCATGACGCTGCTTCAAGCCTTTCCCTTGTGTCCTATCACGGGACACCAGAGAGAGAAGATAAGCACCTCCCTCTCCTCTACCCCTCCTGAGGAAGTTGTAGACAGCAACGAGGTCACCCCTCAGTCTCCTCTAACCTGAACAAATCTTGTATCCTTATCCACTCTTCATAAGTCATGCCCTCTAGTCCTTTCATCATCTTTGTTGTCCTCCTTCTCCACTGCACGCCGTATATGCTAGATGTCAATGCTTTTGCAGCCTGAGGTTCTTTGTTGAGTTTGGTTTGGGTTGAGTTTTTTACCTGCCCATCAGGATGACGGAAATTCAAAACTTGTTCTAGCATGATCATTTTGCTCTTGATGCCCTTCAAATAATGTGAAATGCCTGAAGTATGTTGCTGTGTACAAGAAGAGTATTCTGAAGGCAATCTGTGTGTTTAATTATACCTATACATCTCCATATGTACATCTATACATATATTACCTAATATAAATAAAAATTTGGTCTATAATTTGGTTTATTTCCTTTCCTTCTTTTTTTTTTCATTTCTAAATTTTCCCAAATCGAGATAGTGCTGTATAATATTTATCAGCAAGCACTTCTCTGTAGAAGAACATTTTTTCAGCAAGCACTTCTCTGTAGAAGAACTTTTTCAAGTATGTTTTAAAAAGTAAAATCAAAGAATCATTCCTGGAAGTGGGGATACCTTTTTGATTGGTTATCTTAATTCAAACCCATTGATCTCAGTGTCGAGAGGGCTGACAGTCTTGAGGAAATTAACATTTATTCTGTTTTTGTTAAATCCCATTCCTATATAAGGTCATGTATAAGACAATGAATATTAACAAGCATCTTAAAACACCAGTCCACACACTATTTTGCTGCACTGCTTAACTTCTATAGTATTGCTTACTGTTTGTGTCCTGTTCTCATTCTTAAGAAAATCAATAACACAACACACCACCAGGGCTTTTGAGTGATTTATCAGCATCACTAAATTTTGGTCACATGTCTGTATTTGGAATTAATTTAATGGCAGATCTACTCATCTGCTGAGTCTTAGCATATGTTACACCTTACACAGGTGAACTAAAGCTTCTGGGTAAAAATAAGCTGAATTCTATCTGTTATATACTAGTTTTAAACAGAGATAAATAATTAAATGTCTCAGGAAATTTTAAATCTTTCACTGGGAGTTGCTTCTATTGTTTCTTTATTATGGACTATAGTAAATGTTTATATGCTGACAGAAGCACCAGGCATTTGGTATCTGTCTTACATATTGGTCCAAGATCATCCTGGCAGATCATCATTCTTGATTTTCCCTGCTACTTGCCTACACTTGCCATCATTCTGAAAACACCACCATTTTGTGTCACCACTGAACACTGAATATCACATTTGTTTATCTCTCTTCATCATCTCATATGGGCTATATCTGAATCTTGTACTTTATTCAGAACATTTTAAGGTGTGACTTTTTCCTATGCTTTGCATAACTAAAACTCAAGACTTGCTCTGACCTTAACAAAGGCAGTGAGCGTAATACTGGGAAGCAAGCACTATATGAATTTAATATAACTAATTTATTTAATTACTCAGTTCAACTCTGGTAAATTCTGATTGTCGCTACAACTCAGCAAACGACTGAGAAAACTGCAGGGATGTCATTATTATTTTTTATATCCAGTTAGAACTTAATCTTTTCTACCCTATGCTAGCCTATGCAGGTGTTTTTCCTCTTTATACCTTTTCACCAAAACAGATTTCTTGGCTGTAGAGCATCCAGCATAAAGATCCTATGAAACRTACAGGCACGTATGAACATTAGTGCTTAGCCGAGGGTACAATAGTAGCGTTTCTTGCATTTAGGGTATCTGTTTCCACAAAGGTGGACCTTCAGTCATTTTCTTGTCTGCTACTGGAATTTTAATGTGAAGCACTAGAAGTGATGAAAGCTGGTACAATTTAGAGCTGCACTTTCTTTTCCACTCTGAGAATCATTAAGGCGTATAAATAATTGACAAACACCTGCATGCTACAACCAAACATGTGACACCCCAAAGAGCTGAATGGTGTTTCAGCTGCACTTAGTTCACACATCACTTCAGTGGGCATGCTCTCTGATAAGTACCTGAGTTCAGGTTTCAGGCACTGGCAAGGAAATTGCCTGATCTTGATAATGATCTGGTCAACAGGCTGACAACAACAGCAAGCATCAGAAGCAGGATCTAATAATGTGACATTGAGCTACTCTAATGGGATGGCAGAGATGTAGCAGTAAGCTCTGTACTGCTGTTGCTAATTCTGCCCTTTTAAATGACTTTAAAAAGCTGCCTCCTCTCTTTTGGCTGGTGATGCTAACCCCAATCCTAACTTGACAGGACAACAAGTTCTCCCAAGGACTTTCAAAATGAGAAGTTAAAATTCAATTTTAATTCCCAAAGTAATTTACACAGAAAATCTTGCAGGTGTGACATGCCAAGCATTTCGTATTGCAGCTGCAATTTATAAACCACAGAATCCAAAGGAACTTTGCATGCAAGCTGTGAAACAAATTGGTGTTTCATCCCTATAAACCTAAAAATTATATCATACTTGAAAGAAAAATGTGGGKKTTTTTTGTTGTTGTTTTCTTTCTGTTAATTCAACATTGTAATTCTCATTCTCAAACTGGTCTTAAATAGTGGTCTTCTTAAAGCACCATCAATCCAGTGGACGAAGTGCTCAATTTCAGTACCTAACTATATGTGCATAGAGAGAAAAAAAAAAAAGGCTCTTTGTAAACTGATGCCACTTTATGTAAGTTCAACTAAATAGACGTTTTCAGCAAGAAAACATGTGCCCCTAAAGCAAGCCCTTTGTACATAGTATATACCACGTTTATCAGATATGCTTTTCTTTGCAACATATTACCCTTCTGTCGCGGTGAGCCCCTAGGTTATGTCCTAAGAAAATGCCTATTATTTAAGTGAAAGTTGCCTGGAGGGTTTATGCACTTGTTGAGCTATATTTTTTCTGGGTTTGTTTGTTTGGTATTTTTTTTTATTGGTAAGTTCAGCTTAACTCTTCAAGCTTTCCCTTTCATGCCTCTTAGTTCTACATATTCTCTTCTCTTCAGAAAAGAACTGAAAATCTGAAAGCACTCCAAAGGTCTAACTTGCGGAACACAGATTTAATGGCATATAGATTGAAGTTTCATGTTCCATTACTGTTCTATTTGACTTACAAATGTCAGACTTACTATCTGGGGTACTTTTCCCAGAGGAATCCAGCTTGTCCTGTGCACTGATGGCTCTATCAGCTTTTCCATTCAAAGTATTTCAGCTTAGTGATTTCAAGCTCAGCTACAAACTATAATTTGAGAACATAGCCTCCTCTCAACTCATTTATCAACTTATATTTCATAAACTTAAACATTGGAGAGTCATTTAGATTGCTTTTATTATTTTAAAAAAGTATATGCCAGGAATTCTCTTTATTTTTTAAGCAACTTCATTTCTTTAAGTTTTGGACAAAAGTAACAATTGTTCTAGTCTTACATCATTTGCTGAAGGATGACATAAAACAGTGGAGAATCTGACTGTTGAATATTTTATAGATACTGATGACTTCGGGGTTATTAGTCCCAACATTAAAACAAGACAGAAGTCTTATGCCATTCATTTATGGGATAAATTGGTTCTATGTTGGAATTCCTAATGTGTGTATAATGATGGAATTATTAGTTTAAGAATAGTTGTTGACTTTGTTGTTAGTTGTAGTAGTATGTATAGTTATTTTCATAAAAACATTGTCAAGAAGAAAACAAAAAGCAAAAGGGAAAGCAGTGGCTCAAAGTAAGTCTGAATCAAAAATTAATTGTACAAAAATACTTAGCTCTTAACAATTGAAATATTTTGTGCCAGTGCTATGCAAATATTGCATATTTTCATGAAGTGCAGTTCCACAGGCAGCTAAACCAAATTAACAGCTTGTTGTTTGCAAAGTGGTAAACTCTGCATCTCACACAAAGCTTCACAGTCTCATTCTTTCTCTTGCATTGGCTCTTGTGTTTAAGAGCAGTCAATGGAAAATTTACACTGATTGGAATAAAAATATTTAGCCCCAAATTTGTACTATATGTTAAAAACTGTAACTGATAAGTTAAAATAATTCATTTTCAGTGAGTTTATTAAAGTTTAATCTCAGGTGAAGCACCCTAGTGGCTCAGTTGGAATTAATGTTTAATTTTATTTCAGTTTTACTACCTACATGAATGCACTCAAAAATTCTCATAACTTGAATGATTATTGGCATTTCAACTAAACCCTGAAAAAATCAGGTATTTCAGTATAAAAGCATAATCACTTTTTGACAGACTGCAACTCACTCAGTTATCTCTCTGTGGAATGGACCCTTGTGCATTTCCATTCTTCATTGCCGCACTACTATTGCATACAAAGGAGTGAAATCATTCTGAGAATTCTGAATTTGGTTTTGATGGTACTGTCAAGGTTTCTGTTTTAACCAACAACTTTTATATTTATGCAAACCTTTCTTCTCCTTCAAATGTTGAGCTGGGAGGTCCATCCAGCTATTAACATGCACTTCCATGTGGCAGTGCTCTCCGAATATGATGTCAAACAAACATTCTAGTTTCCTCTCCAAACATCGTAAAGTTAACAATTAACACTATGGTAATATCTATATAGAAATCTCTCCTCTTTGAAACAGCAGGAAAGACCTGATACATAGGAAAATGCTCTTAGATTCTCCTGAATCAAGTAGGTTCTCCACCTGGGAAACTCTGGTCCTTACAGTTTCTTTCACTTTTCCTCTCAAAGCTAATGTGGTCTTAGTAGGGTGGGGAAGATTTTACCCTTCATTTGCATAATCATGGTCTGTAGGTAATAACCTATACTCACCAAAATAACTAAAACAATCTATTCCTTGTTGGGATATTGCATCTGTTTTTCTGAGGTTCAGCAAGTCCTAAATGGTCCATCAGCTACCCTATCTGAAGGGTGTACTCTAATCAGGATGTACCTGATTTTTTGTTCTGTGTATGCCACAAGTTAGATTTGTTTTGCGTCATTACAGTTTTCTGAGCAGACTTGCTACTAGTAGGTATCCATAATATATTGCGCATCAGTAGTGCTCCCTCAGAAAAGAGTCTAGCATTTAATTAGGTAGCATTTATGGAGCAATCGGGGAACCATTATGATTACCACTCATACTGTGTAAGAAACAGAAGACGACCCTTATTATTTTTTCAAATAGTCAGACAACCATATGTCTCAAGCCAGGAGGCATCATAATTTTATATATGTGGTAGCAATTTGCATGAGAACCTCCTCTTGCTCATTAAGTTACTAGGAGAGGTCATTGCTGTGGTCATTTTTGCAGAGAAAGTACTCAGGAAAAACAGGCAGTACAAATTATATTAATCATAAAAACATCCAATCTCCAAATGGTTGTAATTCACTTTGAGATAATGATAACAGCGATGGTTGGTTAGCTTTTGATTTATGTTATGTTTGTCCAAAAATTTTACAAATGGTAATTAAATTTTGTGTTTCTTGATTTACCTATTGAATTTATTCCTAAAATAGATGGGCTTTAAACTCTTTATGAACTTATTTAAATGTCAGATTTATATTTCAATAGGAATCTATCTATCCATCTATCTGAATGTGGTTTTAAAAATGTAAACCAACTACCACATATATGAAGAAGAATGGAATAATACTGAAACAGTGAGCAGTTCAGAAATTACTTTTATTGCCTCATCATTAATGTAAATACAAACCAAACACCTACTCTGTGCTTGTTAACAGGTTAATCAGAATAAAGTTTTCTCTTGCATTTTGTTACGTAATCCATATTTTAAAATCTTTTTGGATATGTCTTTTTAAAACTAAGTATAATACATGCAAAAGAATGCTTTTATCTCCTATGCACATTTATGAAATAATTTTTCTTATGTTGTATTTAAAAATTACAATAAATAAATGCTCAAACAGTAGCAAGACTAATGTAAGCAAACTGTCAATAATGAAATAAATACCAACACTCGATGATCTTAGAGGTCTTTTCCAACCTTAATGATTCTATGATTCTATGATTCTATGAACACAGGAAAAAATAGTAAATGGTGCAAAGCACAGGTTGCAGAGATAGCTATCATGTCTTCATCTGGAACATGCATATAATGACATTAGCAAGTTGAAGTGCTGCATAAAAGAAAAAAAGAGAGTTGTTCTGAAATTCTCCTTGCTCAGAATATCTATATTTTAATGTGCTGAAACAGAATGTAGAAGCTTAAGCAGAATGTTCTATGGTGTCACAGATAGAGGTGAATTCACAGTTTAGATTGAAAAGCAAAATTTTAAAACTTCCCTTTTTTTGTGGAATTTTAGCAGTTGGAGAAGGCAGAGCAAGGGGTTGAAAGGATAACTCTGTCCCAAGTTCCTTGTAGAAGCCAAAGCCCATAGAAAGTGATTGCAACCTGGCTGGTGTTGATTGTTCTGCCAAGGCCTGTAAAGATCACTTTCCACCAAAAAAACCCAACACTGTTTAAATTACTCTCCATTTCAAATAAACAGATAAGCAGATCAGTCAAGATGCATGAGAGCTGTGTCTATAGATCTGTGAAAATGTTTACCCTTTATTCTGAAATGTCAATGTCTGGTCCAAAGATCAGAAACTTCTGAAAGCCTTCCATTTGCTCCACTTAAACTGTCATCTTGGACATCAAATTCTTCTTCTTGTTATCTTTGCAGGGAAAGAAAAAAGACCTGCATCCTGGATTTCTAAATCCTTGACTAGTCATATTTGAGGAAAAATGAAACACATGACACTAACGGACTTTCTATTTTCATTTCAGCTTACCATCGTGCTATCCATTTGAACAGCTGTTGTCCATTCTTAGCCTCAAACAAAACAGTCCTAAGAGGATGCCAAAGTGGCAGTATGTTCAGACGACTTGGTCAACTCACATTCTTTACCTTTTCACATCTATAAATTGCAAAGCCAGTATGGCCCTGAAGCACTTCAAGGCAATTTGACTACATCCATTACAGCTTATTTCACATGTTCAGATGAAACAAACAAACAAACAAAAAAACATCTGTCGTAACACTTCATGGGTAAGCTGCAGGACAAAACAGATTTCCTCACGATGATCAGCAGATGTTTGGGAAATCCAAAATCTTAGGTCTTTTTATCTAATAATATACATTGAATACAGCACAATAAATTACTTATTTGCTGTTGCTTGTTATTATCATTTAAGTGCTCACCTACCACAAAGTCTAAATAATGGAAATGCTAAGAATTAAGGTTCCCAGCCAAAATCCTTCAATCTGACATTAGTAAGTCCTGAAGGGTCCATTCAGACTTACCACTGCTTTCTTGTTATATGAGTTTTGTTTTCACATTCTAAGAAGGCTTAAAAACTTGGATTGCTATGTTGGAAACCAAGCCACATTGGTGGCCACTAAGTCAGGATATTATTAGATACTGAAGATCATTTTGTTCACGTGGCTGTGGTGGACTGCCTCTGACCTGGTCGAGTCASGGCAGGAGAGCTGATACGTATATGTTTTATCTACTACATGTCAGTACCCATGGAGTCCGTGGATTTCTCTGCTGAGCTTTGCCCATAGAATCCTGTCTCACTCCCTGGATGATATCATTAAGACATTTATCCCAAATGATAAGATCTAAACTGTCACAGGATATTTTTTTTTTTAAGTGTGAAATCCCAAATTATAAATGCCTGAGAGACTAAAAAGTATTCAGGCAGAGAAGCACAGCACAGGAATTAATTAATTATGCCACCAAATTATGCATAATAAGCACCTTTGGAGTGGAAAGTGAATTGTGCATGCGCTTTCACTAAAAGGTCTTTGATATGGTGAGGAATAAGCCTTTTTCTGCTGAGAGTAGCGTGAACAGGCTCGCTGATCTTCCCTTTTTAGAAGAGAACCAGTTTTGGAGAGGAGTGACTTACATCTAGATGTGTTCCATGTATTCACTTTGTCAGAAGTTTGGTATAACAGTTTGCACAGCTTTTGTAGGGGGATTGTAGAGGCTTCAAATGGAAGACTAGAATAATTCATCAAAACTTTCCTTAAGCTCTTGAGAGGATTTTCAGAATGAGGAAAACATAGCAATCAAGGCAGCTTTCTTGACCAAGCACCTTTGGAAATCATACTGCTGAAGAATTCAGGGAGTTATTAGCATGACTTTAAAAGTATAATCCAAAACCAGCCTTAAGTCATCAGCAATGTTTTTTCCTTCTCTTCCTCTCTTAAACAGCAACTTTTATAAAGACAGAGACTGCAGATGTTGTTCTGTGGCACCAGTGACACCATGACTCCTCTTCTTCACGTGAATTACAATAAGGAATTTTTCATTATCCTTGTGTAAGTAAGTGCTCAAAACCTCTCAAAAGTCAAGGCCTCTAGAAATGATACTTCTTCCTCTTTGWTGTAAGAAGGGGGATCAATATACCTGTTTAAAACTCTACTGCAAAACTCACCTCTGATACCCAACTAATTATAATCTGTTTTCAATACACCGTGCTTCATGTGTGGCAAGTGGCTGACAAGCACAATCTTCAAAAGTCCTTGAAGCCTAAAGCTGTAATAAAATGAGACAATTTTCAAAAGAAATCAGCCTCTTATTGACAGTTCCCAAATGCAGCACAGTAATAATCAGCAYGTTGTTAAAGCATTCAGCCATTTGCTTCTCCAACTTTCAAATTACTTTTTTATGCTATATTTTTAACAGCAATTAAAAAAAATAAGTAACAGTGGAATATGTGATTTATAGACCCAATTCCTAGTTGCTATGAAAATAGTTCATAGCTTTAGTTCCAAAAAATAGTGTTAAATAGTTCTTTGTCACTTGGGCACAGACATTGCCCAAGTCTGTGAGGTTTATCTAGTTGTGTAACTGCCTTTCTTTCCAATTTGAGTTTGTTCATGCTCCCCCTGTGATGCTGAAGCTGATTCAGTGATATTACTTCTGAGTTCAAACAAGAGGATATTGAATGGAAAGACATATTGAGAAAAGAATTAAAAGAGATTAAAAGCTCTGCAGTTACTGGATATTAGTGATCATCACAATAAATATTGTTGTTGCCCTGCTCTAAGCTTTTTCTAAATATTCCTTTTGCTAGTAAGAGTAGCGTTTTATAGGGCCCCAAAGCGTCGTAGGAGCTTTGCAGAGGTACTTAGAGGTTTTAGAGCTAGGGACTGTAGACTTCTGTTTGATTTCAAGTAATAACACACAATGGAGTGGTGGTCAAGATGAATCTGAGAGAACTCAAGAAGGCTGGGGAGGGTGGAGGTGGGGAACCCAGCAGAACTAGAGACAAGAGTTTTCCATAGGTAAAGACAGGGCAGACAGACCTACCTTACGGTTTATTTCCTTTGTGTCTATTGTTTGTGAATTTGTATTTGTTTTTCTTGTTTCTGCTGGCCAGTCTTTTTAAATTTTATTTTCACATCCAATGGCACCTATCATTTTCACAGAAATAACTCCTCTAAAACCATGCTTTTCATTCTGATTTTCAAATGACGCCAAAATAAGAGAAAGCTCAACAGTTTCTGCATATTGCTCATTATGCAGTCTGCCTGCCTTTATGTAAGGGCATAATTTAAGAAGTGCCAGTTTGTTACCTGATCTTCCTGTGAGTCAGAGAGCTCAAATAGCTATAATTATCTAACTACTTTACAACCCCTTATTAATTTCCAGGGTGAAGCCAGTTTGTTAATAAGAAGTTTAGACTCTCAGAGGGTTGAAGCAATCAGTGCAAAAATGATCTCTCTACCAATCTCATCTGACAGGTCATTTGTCACTGAAGAACTCCTCCACGGAGGGAAACAAAGCTCAAAAGAGTCTTCATATTTTGTTCTCTCTACACTTTTGGATAACAACAACAAGATGAGAAAGATTCTCCACGAAAGAATCTAATTTTAAGTGCTGGTTTCTACAAGGAGGTAAAATAAAATCCTTCAGTCTCACATCTAAACGATTTTGTAAGCTCCCTCTCTCGCCTAAATAATATGATGCTTTTTTCAAATTAGTTAAGAACCTACCCACATTTCTAGGTGTGCAATTGGCAAATAATTTCTTGCAACTTCTCCCTGATCGTATTTTAATGCTTTGTTTTAAAATCTCTTCCCTCTGCTGCCAAACATATCTGACATTTTGTAAATTCCTGTCCTTATGAGACTGGTACTGACTTGAGTGACTTCTGAAAAACAACCTTCTGACTCCTGCATGATACTGGATCTCTCACCSTTGTGAATGTTGTGAGTAGCACTTGAGATTCCAGTTGGACCCCATAACAGGTTTTGACTGCTTATGAAGACATCAGGTACTTACATTGCAAATTTAATATTAAATTTTTATTGAACTTTGGGCAACCAGCCATAGACTGACAATATTTCATTTCTAAGTCATTTTCTAAATTGGTGACCAGGAATATACATAATGTTTCTTTATTTGAGACTCAAGAGTGTTTCTGTGTTCCACCCTCACATTGAGTGGTCAAAATCTAGTAATTTTATTTCTTCTAACTTCGTTTCACTACAAAACAAAATATTTGAAAAGAACAATGTTTAAAACTATTATTAAGTGATTTAAGCACTGCTGAACAAAATCTACCACTTAACATAAGATGATTCCATATTTTTATTACAAATAAAAGGCATAGCAGTCTGGATTTTGTACAATGTTACTCAGYATCAACAACAATAATTTCTCTAATTCCAGCCAGACATGTTGAATTCACATTGCTCTTCAAATAAAGGCATGTTTGCTACTTTGTCCTGAACTCCTACTAAAAAAACCCAAACCTCCTAATGATTCAAATGTCAGCAAATTTGTTGAGAGAGGTACTTTTTCAGATATCTTTTTCAGGTATCTCTTTAGATGCCTCTGTCAGATCACATTTTTCCCTGTGCAATCTAACTTTCTGCTTAATGTGAGGAGCAGATTTATCAAAGGAATCTGTGTGGGCTCACTACCAAAGTCAAATTAAGAAAGACTATGTGAGGTCAATCCACAGGAGCATCAGTACCTGAACTCTCTGCTTCTCACTGGTCAGAGAAGCACTGGTCTCACTCTGCTTTCCTCACTACAGAGGAAAAACTGTAAAATGAGAGCCAACACAGTATTTCTAGAGCAGATTCTAGTTTCCAGCAATCTCTGTTTCAGCACTCCTGAGCTGGGAGTTGTAGTGACATTCAACCAATTTAATACCTCTGTGTTTTTCTACCATTCATTTACCTAATTGATGATTAGCTTACTTATATCCTGATATCCTAAGCATCTTGCAGCAGTGAGTTTCACACAGTAACCATATATTTTCTGAAAAAGAACTTTAATCATTTTCTTCTCTCCTTCAGGAATTTGTACACCTCTGTCGTAATCTTCCCCAACTGCCTTTTCTTCAGGGTAAGAAGTCTTTGACTACTTAATTTCACTTTATATGGAAACTTTTCCACAACTCTAATAATGCCGGTTGCTTTCCTTTGTAACTTTTCATTTCTAATGTATCTTTCTGGCATTAAGTAATCAGATCTGCATGTAGAATTTAAGATGCAGATGTAACTGGAATGTATATGGTAGTATAATTGTTATGCTTTCTGGTCTTTTCCTTTTAATTCTTACCATTTTATTTGCCTTTAATTACTATAAAGGAGTGAGTAGATATTTTCAGAGCCCTCTAGATGCAGATTTTTTTTTTTTCTTAGAGTGAAGATAGCCAGCTTAGAAGCAACGGTTACATTTTTATGGCTGGAATTGCTTTTTTGAAAGCTAAGCTCACAAAAAAAACATGATGAATGCAATGGAAGCATCTACAAACCTCGCAGTATCTTCATCAAATTACCTTAGATGCTTTTACCCTATTTCCAATGTGCTCTATTCCACTTGCATGACTAGGTATTATATCACTTACTGCATGAAAACACAATTGTACACTACTTAGCCACTTCAGCAAGTATGGACTTACATGAATAATTCCCTGATATTGCAACTTATATTGATCAAAAATAGGATTGATGAACAACATGGATGACACAAGAGTGTGTTGCTTGCCTGTCATATAGAATATGAGGTAATTTCTCAAATATTCTAGAAAACAACTTCAGAAATCCAGATCTGTCTTTTTAAGAATGTCTAATATTAAAAAAAAAATCCTTATATTAAACAATCTCCTTATATTAAGGAATTAAAAGGTAAGTTTCCTCTTAAAACAAAGATAGTGTGTAATGGTGAAGATATATTTCATGCAGCAAAGAGTAGGTTTCAAAACATACGTGCAGTACCTTTTATAAGCACTTATTTCCCCTTCAAYGGGCAATTCTGTAGTGTGCCATAATGCAAGTTAGCAGAAAAGACAGACATGCAAGTAAATGTGTGTGTGTGTGTATAGTTATTTCTTTCAAAGGAGCTGTTTTTCATTCACAAGGTTACGTCACTAGGTGTTGCTGAATCATCCTACTGGCATTACAGAGCTGTAAACTTTCATCTTCCACTTAAGGATGCTTTGTTTCCACAGACCTTGCAGCAACCTTCTCAGTTTGCAGGACTGGGAAAAAACTCATCTATGGGAGATCAAATGGTGCTGTCTTGGAGAGAGAATATTGATTCAGTAAGGTTTGCAACTGACTGGTGATATCAACTGTGAAACTGGGGGAGACAATCTTGCTTTAACTTTGTTACAGCTAAAATTAAAGAATGAGAAAGAAATGGGAAAATAATGTAGATAAAACCCCCATGTTTTCTTAGTACTTTGCTGTGATGTTTCAGCAAGCAGACAGCACTAAAAGGAAGGTAAACACAATGAAAATTAAACAACACAATTGAATAACAACTCTGGTGCTGACCCAGAATCTTTACTTGGAGCGGCAGCCGATAACTAACTTTTTTCTTGAATAATGAATAACAATTGTAAACATAGTATATCTTCAAACTAACTTTCTACTTCTTACATGCCAAATTCTTCAGAAATATTAATAAAGGCTTCACTGACAAATCCCAAAATTTGCTGCCTGTTTATATTATACAATGAAACATTTTAGACAGGTGTTGGAATTTAATTTACAAGACAAGCAAGCCTGAAGATACCCTTTAGAGTGTATAGTGAGCTAAAGCACTTGAGGTAGACTTACAGCTCAGTGGCAAGAATGGATTCTTGACTTGTGTAAATTCCCCTGTTGTCTTTAAAGTTGATGATAGGAAATGTAGCAATTTATATAATTTGATAATCTGATCTCACTAAATATTTGTCACTCCTCTCGGAAAGAAGTCTGGGATGAAATGCAGTCAGCAAAGCTTTTTGTAATTGAAACTTTTTCCAGGAGGGAAGGCTTAAGAGAAGTTGTAATCTGGGGTTCAAACAGCAAATTTACAATGAGCATTTAGCTTCATCTCAACTATTTACCTGTGGGCATCCACTTATTGACACACATTTTACAGTACTCTAGAGCTTCATTGCTTACCTCATTGGTTTACCACTAATCTACATTCTCCTTTACCACATAAGTGAATTGAGACTGTAGTTCTCAAGAAATTCTAGCAGCAGAGTATTTAACGAACCTGGATAATGCAAAATCCTGAATAATACATGCCATAGAACACTTTTGGATTRTACAAAGTAATATTAAACATCAAACTTAAAAAACAGAATGTGGGTCTTTTTTTAAAGCTGATGAAACATTAAATTAGCATAGTGCAGGATTGTTTTGTTACTAGCATTCACACATCAGTCTTAGATTAAACATCACCCAAAACAATCCTTCCATTGCACTTCCTCTCTAGTGTAATGATTTGTCCTAACTAATAATTTTGGGGGGAATAGACCTCATAAGGAACCACGCCTTAAAATACAGATGTTTTCACTGCACCTTACCCCAGTATTTCTTGCACTTGAACACAGGAAATTAAGCAAGGATAAAAGCTGAACTTTTGGTTACTTCTGAAATAAAAGCAGTATTTGAGCCCTCTTAAAATTTTCTTTATGAAGACAGATGTAATAAGTTACAGAATTCTAATTCAAGGAAAATATTGACATTTGCTCTCATAAATTCCTAGATATGTCTTATGGATTGTAGTATGCAAGATATACGATGAGTATATATGATAATGTAGTACTTTAAAAGCTAGAATTTGTATATAATAAATACAGCTTTATTTGAAAGGATTAATAACACCAATTTACTTGTTGGCTGTGGAAAACAAGTAGTGTATGGAATGTTTTTACTAATTGCTTTGCACTCAGCAGCTTAATCAGCCCAAATTAGTGAATACTCTGTAAGCTAATCAACTGATTTTTTTCTGTATAGTAACAAGATAATTCACACCATTTAAGGGCTGTTAGCACAGCATATGATTCTGCATAATGTTACCATGCAAAGTTATATACTTCCATGTCTTGTATGTGCTATTCTTAATACATCTCATGCCCTACAGCTTTTGTAATTTCCCAAAAGTATGTTTTCTTTCTTTTCCACTCCTTAAGCTTGGAGCTGATGTATCAATGACTGAAAGAATGTACAGCAAAAAAGCAAAACAGTGATTCTTCATGTTATTTGGGTATTCCCTAGTCTACCTGAAATTATTATGGAAGAAGTAGCTTTATTAGTGCTCCTCATGGTACAAACTTTTTCCCTAATACTTTCACCTAATTTTATACAGAACAACTAGTGTAAAAATTTTGGAGGTTCTGTGATGAATTTGTGCTGCTGCCCTAGAAATGGAAAAGCTGCTTCTATAAAGAGACTATTTCAGCTCTTGCACTGGGACTGCCTATTTCTGGATGTTATAAATAAATACCGAACAGCTAAATAGAGAGTTCTACGGAATGGAGATAAGATGTTGTTTTTTCAACCACACATTCTTATTCAGAGGTTTTCTCCCCCATTAGATTTTCTCCTTTGCAAGCAAGAGTTATTTTATTTATGTCTGGTCCCTGGGTCTAAGGATCTACAGTCAGACATATTTTTATTGCAGTTGCCAGTAGCCCCAGGCAACCATGACTGGTATGCTTAGTCTGGGTCTGGGTTTGCTCTGCTATTGGGAAATGAAGAAATGACTCATTCTGGATCCAGATCACTTTTCTGCAGCTCCCATGCACTGCYGACTATCACAATCTCCGTGGTATCGGTGACTCAAATGTTTTTGGTTTCTCAAATACTTGTACTAAAAATGACCATTTAAAATATATAGCTGTGGTTTAGTCCAGTGTGTTTTCTTGCTTTTTCACTCCTTGCTAAAAAATCTGGTAAGAGTGCTGAGAATTCTTAGCAAAAAGCTGGCATGTGTTGTCTTCCCACTCCTCAAGTTTTTATAACCCTATTCATTGCTTCCAACTGAAGTGCCTGAGGAGCATCAGTTCCCACAGATGAGAAATTATACAATACTTGCTTTCCCATGACCATATGAAGAATGAATACATGTTATTAAGATTTAAATTTTTTATCTCTTCGAAGTCAATGGGAGTCTCACTCTTCACTGAGACTATACGTTTTGTCCCCCAAAAGTCAAATCAAGTAATTACATGTTGGCCTGAGGAAGCTCTAGCAGCTTCTAATAAGTGTGATCAGGTGCCCTTGAGCCTTTGTTGCAGGAGCTCCCTGGTTAGGGAGGGTCAAGCACCTTTTAGCCAGTGCTCAGAAGAAACCTATATAAGAGCCAGGCCTAGAGCACAGCTCATGAAGACAGCCCACAGATGCAATAGTTTGTGCAGAAAGGCATAAAGAAGGAGACCTCAGCTGAATTTGTACCAGTGTAAACAGTGTCATGTACAGCTGTTACATGCCACAGGGCAGTCTCCCCAACAAGTGTTGGAGAAGCCGTCGCATCCAGGGCAGAGGCTTTGATGCAGGCAGCATGCACCAGATTTTGCATGCATCCTTCCAAGCCCCAGGCTGTAAGGAGTGCCTGGGGCCTCTCTCTGACACCAGGAGAGATGTCCCTCTGTCCTGCAGGAGGTGTGCCCTGAACTGGAGGAGCTATGGGAGGAAGTGAGCAGTCTGCACAGCATCAGAGAAGATGAGAGATAGACAAGGATCTTCCCTGAGATGCAAAAGCTTGAAAAGCCCTGGACCCCAACCGCTATTGAGGTGCAGCAGTGTCTATCTCTAGTGTACGTACAACTTCTGGAGAAGGTGAAGGATGGAAGTTGGTGACTTCAGGTGTGAAGAGGAAGGCTCCTGCCCTACCTAAGGGCTTACAACTAGAAAATAGGTTCACTGTCCTCAGAGTTCAAGAGGATCCAGATGTGCCTCCAAGCAAAGGAATTGGGCTACCTGACACTAAATCATGCATGATCACCATGAAAAAGCAGCGAGTGATTGTAATGGGTGACTCTGTTGCAGGGTATAGAGGCACCAATCATCTACACATTTGCTGCCTGCTGGGGGCCCAGATCTGGGATGTTCTGAAGCCAAAGCTTGTCTGACCCTCTGACTACTACCCTCTGCTTTTCTTCAATGCGGTACCACTGATACTGCTGGGGGCAACCTGGACAGTATGAAAAGTGACTTCAGAGCTCTGGGGATGGTAGTCAAAGTGCATGGGGGCCCAGGTGGTGTTATCCTCAATGCTGACAGTGAGGGGAAAGAGTGTGAGGAGGAGGGCACTGATAATGCAGGTCAATAATTGGCTGTGGAGCTGGTGCTGGTGACAGGGTTTTGGGTTCTATGACCACTGGACCCTTTTTGCAGACCAGCACCTGCTTGGGAGAGATGGGCTCCACCTCCCCAAGCAGGGCAGAGGTATCTTTACAGGATGTCTGAGCTGGTAAGGAGGGCTTAAAACTATGAATGATGCTGAAGGAAGAGAGTTACTAGCAGCCCTTGGACGGAATGATGGACAGGCTCAACGAGCAAACAGCACGGAGTGATGTGACAGGAAGGGATCACAAAATCAACAAAAAGGGGCTTAAGCGGGGTCACCTCCACCATTTGCATGTGAGCAAGGAAATACCTGCAAGGCAACATTATGGAGAAATCTCAAAAACCTTTCTGGGAAATCAGTATGCTGAGGTACCTCTCTGAAGTAAGTGTATACTAAAGCATACAGCAAGGAGAATAAATGTGATGAGTTGGAGATCTGTGGGCAGTTGCAGGGCTATGATATTGTTGGAATCACAGAGACGTGGTGAGATGGCTCCCATGAGTGAAATGTTGCAATGGAGGGATACAGGTTCTTAAGAAAGACAGACTAGGAAGATGAGGAGGGGGAGTTGCCCTTTATGTTGGAGTGCAGCTGGAGTGCATGGAGCTCTGTCTGGGGGTGAATAGAGAGTCAAAAAGGTTTTTGAAACTGTTTCCCCATAGAGAGATGACATCTCCATGGAGATGCTGATGAAGTATTGGCTGGATGAGCAGACAGGGAGGGAAACCAAAAACTGGCCAAATGGCCAGGCCCAGGGGCTGGTGATCAGTGGTACAAAATCTAGTTGGAGGTCAGTAACTAGCGGTGTACCCCAGGGGTCACTACTGGATCCAATCCTGTTCAACACCTTCACTGATGATCTGAATGATGGGGCAGAGTGTACTTGCAGCGAGTTTGCTGATGATACAAAACTGGGAGGAGTGGGTGRAACAYCAGAAGGTCCTGCTGCCATCGAGTTGGGCTTTGACAGGCTGGAGAAATGGGCTGACAGGAACCTCATTAAGTTTAACAAGGAGAAGTGCAAAGTCCTGCCTCTGGGAAGGAACAACCCCGTGCACCAGTATATGCTGGGGGCCAACAGGTCGCAAATCAGCTTTGCAGAAAAGACCTGAGGGTTCTGGTGGACACCATGTAGAACACAGGCCAGCACTGTGCTCTGGTGGCAAAAAAAGCTCACAGTGTCCTGGGCTGCATGAGGAGGAGTGTTGCCAGCAGGTTGAGGGAGGTGATCCTTCCCATTTATCAGCACTGGTGTGGCCTCATGGGGATTACTGTGCCCAGTTCTGGGCTCCCCAGTACAAGAAAGAGACGGAGCTACTGGAGAGACTCCAACGAAGGGCCACTAAGATGATGAAGCGGGTGGAGCACCTCTCTTATGAGGAAAGGCTGAGAGAGCTGGGACTGTTCAGCCTGTAGAAGAGAAGGCTTGGGGGATCTTATCAGTGTGTATATATATCTGAAGGGAGGGCGCAAAGAAGACGGAGCCAGGCTCTTTCCAGTGGTGCCCCATGACAGGACTAGAGGCAATGGGCGCAAACTGAAACACAGGAGGCTCTGTATGACCATCGGGAAACACTTTTTTACTGGGAGGGTGACTAAGCACTGGCCCAGGTTGCCCAGAGAGATGATGGAGTCTCCATCCTTGAAGATCTTCAAAAGATCGGATGGTCATGGTCCTGGGCAATCAAGTCTAGGTCTGGCCCAACCCCCTGGCTCAACTCAAGCAGGTTGGACCAGATGAGCTCCAAAGGTCTCTTCTAATCTTAGCCCTTCTGTGATTATGCAGACATGTGAGTTTAAGAAATGGGGTTCTGTGGATGCTAAGACAAAGAGGATAGGTAGGAATAGATTGGATTCTGCTGAAATTACATGATTTTGGTGCAGGTCAGGGGCTCCCTAGGGGACTGGGCAGGTGTCCACTGATATTTTTTTCTAAGTTAACACTTCTGTGTATTACTGATCTCCAGGGCAGTCCTGTGCTTGCATAGTRGCCCTCTACAGGGGTTTTGCTGACAAAATGGGTGCGTAGGAGGTAGGTCCAAAGGAAGGTAAGGTAAGGTAAATGAAATTTTGTGGTTTCATACATATGACAACTAAAAATTCTCATCTTGCTATCTTGAAAATGAACAGCCTATGCTGTTACTGCTTTGTAAAATATTAATAGTAGTTATTCATGCATATATGCACAGAGACACACAGAAATCTACTATAAAATTTTTAGCTGAGGTCCCCTCAACCAAGGAATGTTAGAGGTGCCTTGGGGAACAAAGGTATATGTTGGCTTTCTGTTACTGGTGTTTGCAGCTCTGCTGCACAGCTGGAGCTCCAGCTACTGCAGCAATGGCCACATTGTGCATCAAGTTCTGCTCCAGTTTGAAAGGTTATTAGGCTTCCTGCTCTTCAGAAGACGAATACAGGCATGTTTCATTGATAACAAGTTATGGTATAAGTTGATTATGGTACAAGTTGATAGCAAGTTATGGATTCTAAGGAAATGTTTCAGTGGTTAATCAATCAAATTGTGATAACTTACTCCCATGCCTAAGGATTGTATGTGATAGTCTCTCTGAAGTTTTGGCTCCTCATAACAAGGTTTTCCTCTCCTTCTGTTGTAGAATTGGGCAGTTTCCTTACAAGATTTTCCCCTCCTTCTGTTGTAGAACTGGGCTGTTTCCTTACAGTCTTTTTGTAAGAGGATCAGAAAAATAGAAATTATAGAGAATCCAATTATTTTTTTAAAGAAGTGAACTGAACCCTGGAGATCACAGATGTTACAATTTTTTTAGCTGTAGCTTTACGAGATAACACCCAGCACTAATGTGGAACAGAAACAAGGGCCTTCTCCACTTCACTGTAAGTTTGTTACCCAACGTACTAAAATCCCTTTTGATCATTACTTAAATTCATAATTTCCAGAAGCTGTAGGTGTTAGTTTAGGAATAACCATTTACCTGTATTTCTTTCCTTCACATTTTATCAATGCAGAAACCCACCTTCCATGCCATTACAAATCTCTTTTCTGAGAATGCATTTAACCATTTTTACACATATCTTGTATTCAGTTTTAAATAGGCCATAATTTTCAGACATGATGAATAATTTTAAAGGCTTTATTTCTTACATATTAAGTGGATTGACACCCACATTTAAAGAAATGACATGGTTTTGGGTGTCTGGTTTTTGGTGCCCAAAATTTTAAGGCACCCTGGAATACAGCTCACTTCTGAAAATTGATTTGGGCAATCTAAATTTAAGGGGTTTATTGGTGGTCTTTTGTATTTTGGTTAGTTAAAATCCTTTGTGTTTATCATCAAGGGTGTAATTTTTTTCATTCCCTTAAAAGACTGCATAAAATTCCTGCAACTACTAACAACAGCTGAAAGTCCTTTATTACCCTCTTGTGATCTTATCATGGAATATTAAAGTGATTATCTAGTATTCTTTCTGCTGTGGTTCTTGTAATTTCTGCAATGCACAATAAGGTTAAGTAATTAGCTTATGACCTTCTTGAGGCAACTGCTCATTTTTGAGGTTAATAGAATCCATTTTGAGTCATTTATGAAAGCACTGCATATGCTTTGGCTTTTCTCATACACTTTTTATAGTCTTACGGCAAGGCAGTGCTCCTGGAAGGAATGACTGCTTCTTTTCCTTTCATAATAAATAAATGTTAAGGAAACATAAACAGGTGCTAGAGAAGACAATCATCAGCAAACAGGAACTGTAACAAATCACCAAATGAATGAATGGGCATTAATAAAAAGATAAATGCAGTTGAAGCAATTCAGCCAATGTCCTACAGAAAAACTTCCAGCCAGTTTCTACCTGTTTGCTGGAAGGCTCCAAGGGTCTTGAAATATGGCATTTTGCTTCATTCTGTGGAAAAAAATGTTGGACAGCAGGCTGTCTTTTAAACTTAGTCTGTCGGATGATGCTAATAAATGTTGCTAGTCTTACCTTTCTTAGAAATTGCTAACTGGCTCATCCATTTCTCCTTAGAAGAGTGGAAGAAATAGAAGTATAAGCATCTCCGCACACCAGTCCTAGGGCTGACGATTCCAAAGTCTATGAAGCACAGACCACCTCCAAACAGACAGAAAACGTAAGGGACCTAAATACTCTATGGAGTTTCTCATTTTTAATCTAATGTAATTCTTATGTAATAACAAAAATATTAATATAATAACAGGTAGAAAGATTTTCTCTGATTCAAGTTTCCAAGGAGATGTGCATGCATTGAGTTTCAGGTGTGTTTTATGTGAGCTAGTAATGAATTTTCAAAGTTTGGTATTAAATTGTTTTTCAAGTCTTCTTTTCTTTGCCTACTTATAGCTCATGCTCTTTTGACAGATAAATAAAACCATTCTACAAAATGGTTAAGTACTTGCTGTAGGATAAGTGATACCTCTCTAGGATATGATTCTTTACAGATTATATATTGAGTGTATTTTCCTCACTTTTTCCATTGTCCTTTTCAGGCTCTTCGTCATCACTTTTTGTTTCCTTCCGTATCCTGATTTTAATCTTTCCTTTCATATCTGCTCACTTCCCAATGTCTCTCTCCTCATTCCCAAAGCCACATCATTATTTACTCTCTTGTGTCTATACCAATATTTCCATTCCTTTTCCAAGCTCTTTTTCTCTGTTGTTGTTTTGCTATCTTCCCACTTGCTTTTCTATTTCTCATTCTTTTAGTAGCCCCGTACTCGTTTCATAGCATTAAGGCCCTTTCCTGGGGCCTTTCTTTTTTCAGGACAGAGTATATGGTCGTGGACAGATATGAATCTGTTTGCAGGCTATGTGCATGCTTCCTCAGGAGGCAAGCTATAAGTTCTTATAAGCTCAATTTCTTCATTACCTTGCTGATTTTTACCTCCTGTCAGTGTCATTATCAACATTATGATAAAATCCAACAACAATCTTTGTTTGGAGATTCAGCTGAATCCCCTGCAGTTTTTGAGTCCCATGCCCTTGACAGAGAAGAAAAAAAATCAAATCAAATACCATTTCTACTGCAGTGCCCTTCAGAAAAGGAGGCAACATTGAAATTCATGAGCTTCAAGATGTCAGTAATGGGTAAAATAAATCCACATAATTATAAACTGGAATTTCTGGTTTTGTGTATATTCCTCCTGACTTCCAAGTTACATTTGTTCATCTTACCCATTTATTCCTGTCACYTGATGAATTGCCGGGTCAATGTTGCTTATTAAAATCAGACTGTCACCTCTCTGGGATCTTTACCAGTGGCACTAAAAATGATGCAACAGATTTAGTTAATGAAGTGCCTTTTTAAGGCAATCACTATTAGTAGAATCATAAGTAAACCCACTGCTAGAGTTTGGAAGAAAGTTGCAGAGGCTAGTGGAAGTTCAAAGTGAGGGAAGTCTATACTGCAAAACTGAGTATATAAAATACAGCAGAGAGGTTAATATTGGAATGCTGGATTTCTTTTTGAAATTGTCTGTCCAAAATTAATTGCTCCTAATACTGTACAAATGGCTCAAGCATCTGCTATGTATTCATTCAATGCATTAATTTAATAAATATTCTGTAGGAAAGGAGAGAATCACTTTACTGTTGGATGTATTGTTGAGCCCTGTATGATAGTGATTGTAGTTTGAAACATCCRAAGTGTGCTCTACTGCTGCTTCTGAACTTGACAAAAAATTCTTTTTATAAATTAAAGGCATATAGGTCTTAGTGAGATAATTGTACCTAATACAAGTAACAAAGCCTTCAGTTTCATTTTCACTACACTTACTTTCTCGTCTAGCCAGAATTCCTTCAGATGTTGCTGTATTTTTCTATCACATACAGCTCTTTGTTTTCACTAAGTTTCTTAAGAACTGTCTTTCTAAGTACTGCAAAAACTGAATCATGACAATCCAGCTTTATTTTAAAATACAACCAATAGACACAGTGCAAGCTCTGATTGGCAGRGAAGTTAAGAATAAAAAAAGTGACATAATAAATTGCCACGTAGTTATTGTCCTATCAGAGTGACAAATTACATGTGTCAGATAAACAAGAGATTTATCTTTTCATGTCTGTTTAGTACTAGTGCCTAGCTGTTACGATGATTGGTACCATGGGAATCTGAGCAAGAGCATCGTTCTAGCTATCTCCCAGTCAAATTGTTCCACTTGTATTCTTCTCAGACAAGGACAGTGTGTCATTCAGGCTCTTATGGTGTGCTGGTAAGTTTGTACTGGAATTTGATGGGCCTGAGAGTACCAGCACTTGTGCCTAACAAGATCCCTTTTTAAAAAGAATATTCCAGCCGCTAATTGGGTAGTACCACAGTAGGTGGGGTTTTCTGTACTAAAGCTCCATGTCCATATGGGAGCTGTAATAGCTGACTAGTTTCTGCTTTTCTGTGTTAAAGACTAATATAATACTGTGGATGATTGAGAATCGTGCTTTTCCCATTATCCTKCCCTGGCAACATTCAAGAGGAGAACAAACAAGAATGAGTAGGCAGTGGCATGTCATAAATTAGGTCAGGAAAAAGCTCATCTATTTAATGTCTACGAGAGAGGTGGTGAAGGCTGTAAGGGGACATTAGAGTTAGGTTTCCTGTTTGTTTGCATTTTTCTGAACTGTACTACTAGATATGGCAGGAAGGAGCTTGAGAAAAATGTGCATGTTTTTCAGGCACCGAACATTTCTCTTTGATTTTGGTTACAATATGATCCCTGAATCCTTGTAAATAAGATGAGAAGGTGTTTCTAGACTGTCAAGGGAAGAGATATTTGCTTCTTTTGTGGTCTCTCTCCTCCAGGCATTGGTTGGAAAGCTTTGCATTTGTATGGACAAGCCTGTGGCAACCATTAGCCCCCAGCACACTGTGTGTGGTGGAAAGGTGGGGTGCAAGCTCTGTGTCTCCAACCTATGCTCCCCCCCATGTCTAGATGGACTGCTTTTATCTTCTCTCCCTGACATGCTGTAAAGGGAAGGATCTATCCTGGGGGCTGGAAAGGAAGCTTTCTTTTTATAGACAGTGATGCTGTGTAGGAAGAGTTTTCCAGCCACATCCACAGGCAGGCAGGAGGTAGGGAGATGATGTTCTGGTTGTGGTGATATTGCTGTCAGTAGTGACGATCCAATCTCTTGAAAAACTAGATAGCCATTCGAAAAGAAGCATTCCCCAAGAGCTAGCGGAAGAAAGCTAGGGGTCCTCAAGACTGGTACTGCAAGGAAACAACCYTCTGTATGGCCCTTGTCCATGCAGGGAGGGTAAGTTTCCCAAGGGTGAGCTCAGAGCCACCTGTGATAAGGCTTGGGACTATATAAATCYTTTGCCTCACAGAAATAATTAAAGAAGAATCACGGCCGCATTGACTAAGATGTAGTCAGTCATTCCTGAATGAATTAAATGCATAAACATCTCACCTAACTAAAGCATAGTCTTTATCTTCTTTCACATGTCTGAAACACTATTATTTTCTTGCTGATTACCTGTATTGCAAGGACAGTGGAGGAAAAGCCAAATGACATGATGTGGTAAGTAATTGCTCAGAATAACGCCCTTCCTTGCGCTGGTTTCGTATGGAGGAAAGCACAGCCTGACAGGGCGAGCGCTGTGGCATTAAGGAACGTGGCATTAAGGAACGGAGAACCRAAATTACTCACATGCTCATGCAAGTGACAGATAATAAAAGACCCTAAGCAGTGCTGAATTTAGCACTTCATAATGTCTACAATTTATAGCAGTTTAACATTTCAATCATTTATGCATATTAGGCTTTATTTTTCAAGCTGGCAGGACTCATTACATGTTTGACCTTTCACAAGGAATAAACAACAAAAAAGGTTCTCTCTGACAACAAGCCTCAAAAAACAAAGCCTATGGACCCAGGCTAAAACCCACTGAAGACAATTTTTCCACTGGACAAATTTTGTTCTTGTTTCACCCGCACAAGAGGACAATAATTCCATTGGCATCAAGACTTGRTCCTAATGAGCTCTGAATAAAGCCTTTTAGCATGGGCCTAATTGCTGTTGTTGTGACTGAGAGGAACCTGACCCGAGCTCAGGGCTTGCCCCTGGATGTTGGAATTGTTTTGCTACAGTTTTGTCCAGRTTGATCTATGTGTTTTAATGTAGAAAATAAATGTGTTATTTAACTAAACTTGAGAGCAAAAGCAAAAATGATGTAGAAAACCTCCAGTGATAAATAAAGCAGGGTGGGTCTGGCTGAGCCAGGGCTTTGAGAGAGCATCTCAGTGAAAGCCTGTACTGACTCGTCACCGCCAGCACACCAAGCCGTGGAAAGAGATATCTACASATCAGATGTATTAGGAGCCAAAACTAAACAGACGTACATCTGCAGTAAAGCAACCTTCATCTTACGGTTAAAGCAAAAGGATCTGAAAAGATTTGTCTTCTGTATTCAGGTCCCAGGCCAGACCCCAAATGCTACAGTCCCCCAAGAAAAAAAACTTTTTTATTCTCCTCATTACCTCTGATTTCGGAATTCAGAAATGCACACATTAAATAAATATATAGTTTTTTTCTCCCCAGCTGACCTATTGCATTCACTGTAAAGTGTCTGTTCAATGCACAGGTTAAGCTCGTAACCCACACAATTTTTTAAATTTTGATTTTGTAGCATAAAAGGAACAAAAAAAACAATTTACAAATTCAGCTTTGAAATAGGAGGACTGCTGCAGAGTACAGCTATTGTTTTTGACCCAGTTTCAATCCGATTAAAAGTTTCCATGTAGACATGATCTAATTGCTGTTCTCTGGTACTTCAGAGTAACACTGCAGGCAGCCAAGAAKGAAAAGCTGTGCTTCACTTCTCAGCCAAAGGATGAAAAAGGGGAGCTAGGAAAGTCTCCTATGGAAAAATAATAGTCCTTTGTGTAAAGAAGTGCAAGTTCCTCATTTTCATTTTAGTTGCACAGATCTCAGTGACATCTTGCAAGGAAATTTGGGGCCCATAAAGAGTTTATGCCTTCTTTCTATACATGTACTCACCGGAATGAATCTGAGGTAGAGGTTGCCAGATAATGCAAACCACTGCCTAATGCAGTGAATTTCCTTGAATTCACATGTGTTTTCTCCTGAAGTGGGTCAAAGCAGACTTGAATATCAGCAAGGGTTTGCCTGGTGAGGTTCTCTTAAATGCTCAGGATTTTCTTCATAGTATGTTCATAACTGAGAAYCTCCTAGAAGAAGCAGGTCTTTGGCAAACTATTTGTTCAATGGAAAAGACCTCTTAAATGCACCAATGATAAAAGCTTTTATCCTTATTGATATGTTCTGTAGGACTCCGGATATAGGAATGGGCCTTTGGATAGCTTAGCTGCATACCCCCTCCCTCACTTTCTAGAGAGAATTCAATCAATTTATGCTATTAAAATAGTGGTGCAGATCTGAAATATGAATATCACGTAACTGAAAAGAGAGACAAATTGTCACAAGCAATCTTGTTTTCAGAATGCATTTAGTTTTGTTTTTAAAGCCTGGAGCAGCTTTCAGAACAATGGACGTTCTGATAAATGATGTTGTACCTGCAGGAAAATTCATTGATTGATGATACCCTGTACATGTTCCTATTTTCCCAGACCTCATGTTGAAGAGCTTTGCTTGTTTCACAAATGCAACTTTTCAGACTGATTGGATACCCAAAGAGAGCACACGTCGTTGTGCTTTCAGGTTTGACATTGATTGATTGAAGAAGTCAGGAAGAAACCGTCAGACACAGCAGGTACCACCAAAGTATCCATGGCTGCCAGGAACCAAACTGCTCAGAAGTCAGATGATTTGGGGGATGGGGGCAGGGAGGCAGGGAGGCAGAGGGTGTCTGTGAAAGGGGGGAAATTACATGGCAAAGATCTTTTATCTGTGCTTTCCTAAGTCAGAGAATCTGGTATGCTTGCCTTTTATCCGGATGCAAGAAATACTGCTGTGTTCTTTGTTCACKTAGTAGCTACTCAGAAGAACGTATTCAACAGAAGGCTATATAATAACAATATATGAAAGCTAAAAGAAACAGTATACTATTTTGCCAGGGCCCAGGATTGTCTGTATTTCCACAGGTAGAAAAAAATTAGCTACAGGGTTCCCAGTTGTCCTCCAAAAAGCCTACATAATTGTCTTTTTCATGGGTTAGAAAAATGTCTACATAGTTTTGCTGTTGTATCATGATCTCTCAAACAAGTGTATCATGTATCACTCAAAACATACTGTTTTGTAACGTGAAGCTTTGAATGCAGTTAACATACTCAAACAAAAATTTGCTTTTTTTCCCTGCATCTTGTAGCTGCTACTGAAATTTACAGGACTCTCTGGGGCACAGTAGGGTGCATCCTTCTATGGTCTACTCAGGTGATGTGAAAAAAAGGTTAGATATTTGGATACRTAGAAAAGGCCACTACATCCTGAGACACATTTTCTTAATGCTATTTACCGTAGCATGAAGAAGAATGTTTCTCATTAATTTGTGCACCYCATCGCATGGGGGCATACAAACTAATGCATTGAGAATAGACTGAGGATAGCGTGCAGAAAAACTGATGTCTGTCAGGATGTAAGATCATCCTTCCAGTATTCTCTGGCTGTATCTCAGGGAAGTGTAGCAACTATATCATGTTTGCCAACTGCTGGCGAGACATTTGAGTAGACTCATTGGATAACCAGTGTCTGGAATAAGTGGGCCAGAAGAGTTCCTAGGTGTAACTTGGACAGAGTTTTTCCAGTGCGTACATGCAGATTTGATCTGAAGTAGGGAATAATTCCTACCTGTAGTTCATGTGCCAGAGGAGTCTCCCTATAACTATGCCAGCAATAACACTGCTGCAACTGTTGTTCTTCAGTGATGTGAAGAACTTACAAATGGCTTGCAAAATCTAAACCTGTTGGGATAGTGTTGTCCCATTTTCACCTTCTGAATTGCCTCAGAAATACAGCAAATTTGACAAACACATTTTGTTGCAGAAATACCCTTGTACAAGTTTGGTCCAGGGAAATATTTCTGTAACCCTCCACAACCTGTTGAGTATTTGATCATAGGCTCTTACAGGCATATCAGCTAGTATAGTACCTGGTATAGTTTGTCATTACCCACAACACAGCTAATCTTTAAGTTCTTAGGRTGTTAAGGAACTAAAACCTTACACAACGAAAAAGCAAAAGGGTGTGACATTTAATGAGGTCATAATCTAAATCCTTATGTACAATAGGTAGGCTTCTGGTACTATACACTGGAGAGTTTGAGTCCTCAGAAGGGTAGCTCACATACCAAGRAGAGTTCCACACAGACATAATAAAAAAAGAGAGAGTTGTACATGAAGCTCCCCCCACGTACTCTCCCAGTTTTGCTTAAGAACATTTCACTAGCTGCCTTCGTGCTCCTTTCTTGCTGGCACTGCGTCATCTAATTAAATCCAGATAGAACATAGCTTCATTCTTTATCTGTTTTACAGAACAGACCCAAGCACCCTATAATAAAAGGAATTATTTTCCAGTATTTTCTTTAAAGCTTCTTTTTATTCCACRGTGATCACAGCAAATGATTTGCATAGTTAACAAGCTGGATATCAGCTCATCTACCACAGCATAGCTCTGCTGATACCAAATTTAGAAAAGGAGGCACAGGTGTAAATGATCTGTCTATACTCCAGTAAGGAGTCAGAGAGACAGATTTAGCCTGGCTCTAAGTTAAGTTCTAAGTAAACCTGAATAAGGCTTGTTTTTATGATCATGCTACCAACATTGTCCCCTTTTGTTTATGTCTTTGACAGATAAACATCAGGTGCCTGGCCTGATGCTGGGGTGATGGGTTTGGTTTAGGATCTTCTGGCAGTTACAGGATAGCTGCGTTCAGAAGGAGCTGCTAATTTAAGCATAGCATCAACACAAGCGTTGTAGATATATCTAAGCCACCTGTTTGCAATGAATGATAAACTTTAGGATGGAGTTAGGGTTCAGATCAATAGAAGATACTGGCTTTAGATTAAATGAGTTGTAGAAGGGCCTCTGGACAGGATAAGCTGTACCCTCTATAATGATAGAGCTAATGATTGAAGGGTCTTGTGGTAGGAGAGTAAGTCAATAAATGTAAAAGTAAGCTAAAATAAGCTGTGGTTTGGAAAGGACAGCAAAACTAAGTTTGAAATATGCCCACGTTGTTACATGTAAGTGTAAGTCTAACCCAGCAGGGGCTGCTGGTAAGTGCTGACTTTAGATTTGTGTTCTGCTTGGTAGTGGCAAATAATCTAAAATCCAAAATTTGTTTTGGTACTGCCAAGATGACTTTTGGGATAATACTGGCTATTTAGTTGCATCTGAAGCTAGGCTGGCAGACATTTCTCATTTTGAAAGAACTGAACTGTTAATCAACTATAGTGCAGGCTTGGTCCTCCAGAGGTTCACAGTGTGTGATAGAAGTGTTATGAGGCAGTCTGTGCTGCTTATGTCTGAAAGGATAACACAGCTCACCCGAGTGCTCTGGCAGATCTGGAAACCTACAAGTAGGTCTGCAGCATGACAGGCCAAGCAAGTTCCTCATTTAGGCTTGGGGTTTCATCTTGCATGTGGAAAACCAGAAGTACCTTACTAGAATTTTCACCTCCGAGTTTTCCTTGTGTTCTCTTGTGTTTGCTTGTRTTGATGAATGTCTTGTAGCTAAATTGTTCTTTCAGTACTTTTTACCAAACATACCCTAGGAATTAGGTCATTTTATGTTAAAGAAAATTTCTTCCCCTCCACTCCAGCAGGTGACTACAATATGAAAATTCTAATCTTCACTGCAAAGCAAAGATCAAATAAAGCAAAGGCACAGCTGTGCCTCACCTTTTAACTCAAAGCTACAGAGCCTGTATGGAGAACACCATCTTTGCTTTTTCCTTTTCCAAGACTTTTAAAAAAAAAAAAATACTGGTTTAAGTTTCTGGTTTAGTTTTGTTTCTAGTTATTTGAACCTGCCAATCTCTTGTTTCTGTRTAGTGTCTTGTGTTAAGGTGAAAAGTGTATTAGACTACAAAATGCCCCCCTGTGGAATCTTTATGCCTCTTCAAAATAACAGTGCAATGTGTTTTCTAAATTACCCTGAGGCACTTGGAATCAAAATAGTGGTATGTCTTTCTCTGCTTTCCTGAGTACATAAATTTTCATCCTACAGTGCTGTCCTTCATGGTACTTTCTGAAATAGCTAAACAAGTGAAAATTGTTTCTAATTCATCAGTTCAGGTAGCTTGGTAGCCTAGTGAAATAAATTTAGATTTTTAAGTCAGCTGGAATGTCACACCAGTTACAGAAATATAAACTGCTTAGCACACAGATGAGTGTACCATGAATTGAAGCAGAGCCCCACAGGATCTCATCTCAATGCWGTGGATTTTGTACATTCATTTTCTAGCCAGGTGTATGATTTCTTCAGGCTGATGGCACCAACTCCCTGGGTACGCACATGAGGAGACTCAGGTGTGACATTCATTCTAGCAAGTATACAAACAAGCAGAGCTAASGACATATGTAGAAGAGAGCCGCCACCTGTGATACGGTTCGTGCTGACAACTGGTAGAAATGAAAGAACTTGCTCTCCCTAGCTTCCCAAGGGAAAGGAGTGTTAGAAACCTATTGTTGTTCCCTCGCCAACCACAAAATGAGAATTTGCTTGATTTTTTTTTTTTTTTAACAGTTAGAAAAAAGGGAGAAGATGCCTACTTTCCCTGATCACTGAAGGAGCTCTTGTAAACAGTGGTGGGGTAAGATACGTAAAGCGCACTGCTAGATGGTGACTCGGCGATCAAAGCATTCCTTTGTGTTAAATGAGCAATCTGGTCTTTTGGTTTCCAGTGTTCTTTTCTCATCTTACTTCATTGCTATCTGATCAACAGGGGGCAAAACCACCAGCTTATGAAATGTAATARCAAATTCTAAAGGGAACTGTTAAAATCTTTGTTAGAGTCTGTGTTCACTCAGACTCTTTTCAGGACAAAAGGAAGCAAAGCTGAGGATACCTGACTCTGGACATTTTTTAAGCTGTGAAATGCTCAGCTATTATTAAGAGTACAATGGACTACCTAAACTTTCTTTTTTGCAACTATAAAAAATTTCCATCTGTTGAGGAGAGAGGCTTTCTTATTCTGTGTTAGTGGTTCACAGCACATAAGTAAGATGATATATATGGCTACCATGAATTCAAGTAGTTTAGAATTACTCTTGAAATTGTCACCAGATTTACTAAGCTTYATGTTTACAGAGTAAATAAATTCTGCTTATATATGACTTTAAAATAAATACACGTGCTACGTTAATGACAATGCAGTAAGTAGTGACTCCTTTGGTTGGTTGTCCTCTATTCCACCTTACCTAAGTATGTGGTTCAGATGGTTGGAAAGTAATAGCTTTGGATTCACCACAGTCATGGCAATAAAGCCCTCTTCTATCTTATTGGCTTTTCACAGGGCTTGCTGCATTGTGTAGGTGGATTGGAAGCTCCAGAAAAAAAGCAATTTTTTCCAGTATGTGAAGCTGTATGCTACCTGATAATATCTTACTGCAAACTGGAGGTTTGAGAGTTGAAATCAATTACAGGGAAGCTCCATGGTCTATCTAAGAGACAGTATGTTTCTCTTCTGGAAACAGGGAGGGGAGAAGGAGAGCAGCAAAAAGGAGATTACTGTTTTGCTTTCCAAAAACTTGTGGTGAGCTATAATTGACATTTTCTTACAGAAACTTGTGGTTCTTTGAGGCTCTTCTGTTCTTCCAGAGAGAAAGTACATTTGCTTGTCAGAGAATAAGCAGTTTAAATACAGACTGATAAAGTTTTATAGCTTATCTAGCACTTCAGAATCCAAATATTGCCTTTTCTATTCCTGAGAATGGCTCTCATATGTGACAATAATTTTGCTCTAGCTATACTTTCTGGCAAGTCTGATTTGGATGATTAAAAAGGGGACGTTTTACTATATTTTCTACTGGAGCATTTTGCCACTTCAGTGTTTCTAAAATAGCTTACATAATTTATTTTACACTTGGGTTAACATTGACTAGGAATATAAAGCAATAACATCATGGCTTCCTGCCAGAAAAAAAAAAAAAGATATTAGTAAAAGTAAATGCTGGAATATAGTAAATGTAAAGYGGTTGCTGTAATAAATTCAACTACTGCCTATTGTAGAGAACAAAGGTGCAGTGGTTTTGGGTTTTTTTTTGTTTGGGTTTTTTTTGTTGTTGTTGTTKTTTGTTTTTTTGTTTTGGGCTGTTTTTGTTTTGTTTTTTTTTTTTATGAATGTTGAATCTCTGCAGCCTTTATAAGATTTGATAAACTTCCAGTTCACTGTTGAAAATGACAGCAGCTGAATATCAGGGTAATACAAGCTACTCCAATAAGTTTGGTATAATTCACCTGTAAGGATTTAAAGCACTTCAGGCAGATCTGTAGATGGGTTTCTCTCCAAGGAATAAAATATGTTGTCAAGGTCAGAACTCCACTTAAGGTAATAGAATTGCCTAAACTTTGGCATGCTTACCCTCCTTGTGTTTCAGTGGTTTAAGTGTTCTTACCTCAAGAATAAAATGATAAGAGAATCCTTCTATTGTAAAAAGGTTTACAAAAAGAAAAAAATGCCTGTTTGACCTCTATTTTGTAGCAGTGACCACTTCATTTACACAAACTTAAGATATTACTGTATCTAATAAACTGTAAGATTGATGGACTCTCTCATTTAGGTAAGGGAAAATGGATGTGTAAATTGCCAAATTAAATGCTCTTTCTCAAAATAGATGAGACACTTGTTGTGAATGCTTTATGTCTTTAACTACTATGGAGAACTGTAATGAGAATGTTACCATTATCAAATAGAGCTGGGCAAATCCAAATACTAAYGCAATAGCTGAAGTGAAAGCAGAGCACCATGTCATACTACCAAATCTCTGAACCAGTGTAGAAACTTTTAATGGGGAGCTGCTTTTACAAAGCCTTTGTGTTGTGAATATTATAAAATTACCAATTTTAAAAAAAAAAAAAAAAGGTGTGGAGTTCAGTGTTGACTTCAGACTGTATTAACTCAGACTAAATACTGTGCATGTTTTGTGATGCTGATAGTGCTTCTTTCTTGAAATGTCGTACTATTCAGAAGGAAAGTACAAAGCTGTATATTTGACAGTTTCTGTCAATTTTGCCCAAAAGTGCTCTATAAAAATCAGGTCCTGAATATTCAATCTCATTGATCTAAGTTTTGAGGCCTGAATTTGASCTGCTTTCCATCAAACTACACCATCAAGTTTAATGGACTACATTATCTTTGGATTTTTTTTTTTWACTAATTCTTCTTAGAAAAGTACTATTTTCATAGTAGTAGACCCTTCAGTTTTATCTGATAATGAGGCTTTTTTTTTCTTACAGTTTGATTGATTAATCATCTTGAAAGTAGCATCTGAAAGATTTTATCTACCTTTTTCCAGTTCTTAAAAACAAAAAAATGATTGAACTTTTTTTTCATTTTAGGAACATAGTACAAGTGAGACTTTAATCAGGCAGTCCAACTGTTGGAATTGAAAACATTCTTCTGATAAATATATTTTACAACTTATATTAGACTTTTTAARGAAGAAGCTGTATGTCTTTGCAAGCTAATTCGGTTAATTTTTCACCTAGTTCTCAATTTTCTATAATTTTGCTTGAGTTTTAATTTCCAYCACAAAAATGTTTGTGAGGAAATAACATTGTCAGCATAATACTTCAGAAAATAAGATGATCTTCCATTTAAACTTATCCATATAAACTCCAGAGAATATGAAGAGAAAATTTTGTTTGTTAAAGTAGGATTGATCTAAGAAGGACTTAGGGATCATCAATTTTCCTTAATGCTGTTTTGCCATATTGGCTTTCTGTTGCTGACATGCCAGTTCTGAAATCAGTCATATGGGTAGTGTCATTTAATTAAATAAGCCTGATATTTCTACAGTTACAGCACCATCTTAATAGTCATAACTATTTGCAAGATCAGAGCTTAAGTAACAGCAATTACTAGATGCTGATGATATGTGGAGATACTATATCAGATTACAGAATTTTATTACTAGCTGGTACAAATGTTTATTACAACCAAATGTGCTTGGGTATGAAAAAGACTTGTGAGGGCTATTTCTGTCCTCTTTCATATGATGACTCAAAATGCTGGAAGTTAGTCAAATTCAACAGAGAAGTTAGATGAGCTTAATTAGAAGAAAAGATACTTGAATTGACCTTGCAATTCCTTGGAGTCACTTGATTTATCATTCTAAGAGCTAGTTTACTCTGTCTTCCCAGAGAAATTGTGGCTTCTGGGGAAATGGTGGAATTAAATAATCACTGTGATCTCTTGTGGTCTTTGTGATGAACCTGCATATGTTCCAGATCACTTCCTTTTGAAGTGCTGCACAGGCCTGCAAGGTAGCTATCAGTCTCTAAAAAGAACCAGTAATCTTGTTCCAGGGCTGCAGAACCTGCATGTGGTAGTGTTGTTTCTAAATTTTTATGCTCAGATAAACTCTGTAGGTTRTTTCCTCACACTTTTTCATGTAGCAAATTTATGAYGTATCTGCTACAGAACTAGAAGAAGAAGTTAGTGACAGTGCAGGCACTTTGCTTTCTTAACTGCCTGGCCGGTGTGTCTTGTCCAGGTGAAGCTGGTGGATATACTGAAGTTCTGGAAGGACTTTCCCTCCATGTAGAGCGACAAGGATCTTGAGGAGTTTCATTCCCTTTGCAGTGCTGAGTGAAGATCAGCTGCTGGACTTGTGGGGACAGACATTGCCTGCTGKTTTTTTGACAGCTGTGCATTAGTGACACTTGGTATCTCCTGTTATTTCCCTTCAGCTCGCATTTTTAAGTCTTCAAAGCACTGCAGTACTATAGTATAACTGAAGTACTCTGTCTGGGTAGACGTATTGGCCTGACATATCCAGGGGCCCAAGCCTGATGGTCTTATCAGACTTTTTGGCTGTATGCTCTATGGCCATAGCTATAGTATTCACATTTCACATGATACTTCTAAAGGGGGAGGAGGGTCTTGTTTTTAATACGTCCCCAATGTTAAAATTTTCACAATTTTACATATTTATTTATACAGCAAGAAAAATGGGAATGGAARCAAGGCTTCAGGATGCATAAAATGACCTTGTTTAAGGGTTTTTTGAGTATCAGCCTTCTTAATATGTGCAAGGTCAACACGCAAATTATGGACAGAAAGCTTAAATGGCTGGTCGTTGTTATACTGCCATCTAACAAAAGATTGTATTCTCTAGCCACAGAGAGGAATATAAAGTGRATGGTATTACCACTCAGCCCATTATACATACAACTGTAGTGCACTAAAAGCCATGTATTAAGCAGCCCGGTGATTTTCTCTTACGTTTAATCCTTGTCATGTTGGTTTACCTTCTTGTTCATGTGTCAATGCCTGCATGACATTAACAAAGTACAGTTCAGCTATAATGCAACTCAAATTAAACCAGTTCTAGTCATGGGTCACTGCAATTTGCAGCTCTTAATTTGCATCTGTACTGTCTCTTATTGATTTATTCCTTGGCACATAACTCCAATTTTACCAGACTATTGTGATTATCCTTAAAGTCTGTTAATCGTTAGACCTTAAAGTACGGCTGGAAAAAGTCTTAAAGAGAAATAAAGTGGTCCATTTACTACATTGTTAATACTGTTAAACTAGAGGCTTTTTTAGATGAACTCAATCCAATGCATAAAATCTGGAAAAACAAGTGCAAATGCTTTGAAATACACATTATACTGGCATATTTGGTAGAGGAGAGCTGGATAGTTAATTGGTAAGATAAGTAATTGGTAAGTTAACTGGTAAGAACACTGGACATCTTGAAAAGGGGTGGAAAATTCTTATTACATTATATTGTAGCTTTGATTTTGCTCAGAAAACTTTTCCTTCTGAATTTGTGTATATGGGAGGAAATGTATCCATAGCATGACAAATACTATTATTTAGTCAGTTTGTATGGCAGACTGGGGGGTGCTGCAGGGATCGCTGGCTGTGTAGGTAACGTGCAGCTTTCCGCTGCACCTAGCTACTTTGGTTCAATGCCACACAGAGCTGAGCTACTTGATAATAACAACTTAACCTACCTTTTCAGTGATTTATTTTATCATAGCTCTTAGAAAATCCAAAGAGACAGAATATGCAAGGAGAAATAAAGAAGTGTGGAAAATACCTTGATATATAAGGTAGCATTAGTGAGAAGGAACTGGGAGATCCTTTCAAATTGAAAAGAATTAAAAGGACTGAAGGAAAGAGAGAGTATATAGAAGAAAGAGCTGGGCAGGGGAAGACAGGAAAAATAAGCAAACTGTAAGCCTGAGGCTAGGAGTAATTTTGCACTGAACTGAATTTCTTTCTCTACAGTTCAAACAAATGTAATTTCTCCTTCTGGAACTTTTTTCCCACCTTTGTACTGCTGAATTCTGTTGTTTTGTTGCAATTCTTTAATAGTTGTATTCATATTTAACTTGCATGGACGGTTGGCTGGATATATCTGGAGCCAACAGGTCATCCTGTGTCTCATGCGGTGGATTTTCACATACCAGCCTAATACAGCCATGTTGTCAAAGCTCCTCAGAGAGAAGGATTTTAAACTGTGGCTTTCTAGAGAGATTTGGGTTCTATAAGGTTTTGTTATGCAGTGGGTTTTTGAAGGTGCTGTACTTTAGGGAGGTCATGATTGGCTACAACTTGTACATCTGTGTGGCTGGTGTGACAGCAACCCACCTCATGATGAACTAGCAGTAGCACAGAGCTGACTGAGCAGAAGTGACAAAGGCTCTTGGGCAGAGCTGGTGGCAAAGCGATCGGACAGTGTATGACTGCGCATGAGGGCCAAACGTCATGGAACAGGGTTGTCTGGCAGCAGGCAGGTTTCTGCCCCAGTCTMACAGGCAGTGGTGCTTTCAGCCAGGTGAGGTTTTTATCGCAATGAAGTGTGCACCCCACTGTGGCTCAGGCAGATTTGTTATTTGGAAATGCAATGGCATCAATGTTCAGGACTAGCTCTCCACAACTGTAGCTGGCGACTGAGTTTTCGTGTTATGCCGTGGCAGAAAATGTGGCGCTTTCAGAGCTTTTAGGAATGCTGGTTAAGATCTGTGATATTTTGAAAGAGAAGGTCAGAAAACTCTGATTGTCTTAGTAACTATGAAACACCTTTCAATCTTGTTTAATTTCTKTGTGAAACAAAGTTAAGCTTTGAGGGCAGAACACCATTGTTTCAAAAGGAAAAAATGGATATATAGTGGGAATTAACACAGAGATTGTCAAACTCTTTAAAAATCTTTYGTTTAAAGACCAAATGGAAAGGGCTCATAATGAATCGTTTTGAAGGCATTTCACATTTGCAGTGGATAGGGAATCGGGAAAGGCATTGTGTCACAGTTTTGTAGAAACAGCTTCAGATTARTATAGTCTAACACATTATAATTGAGATTATATTAAGCCATATTTTCAGTATTTTATCTATACTCATGATCTTATCACAGATGGTAAAGAGGGAAACAGATCTCACAGGAGTGAAAGAGAGTATATAGTGATTATTTTGTATCATTAAATAACTATACCAAGAAATTACTAAAGTTAGCTTCAAGACCAGATTTATAAGACCCAGTTCTGCATATTTTTTTTCAATCCCTTGGGAGTTTAGCTTGTAATAACATGTGAAAAAGTTATTATTATACTGATGTTTCACAGMAATTTGAAAGGTAAACTCCTGATATGTTGTTCTGCTACATTAATATAAAAATATTCTTACTTTTGAGAACTTTCATGGTTCTTATTTCTTGTGATTTTTAACTAGTCGTACCATGAAAGTGGCTCTTCTTGTCTCTCAGATGTTCACTTCTAAGGGCTAGATCTTACAAACACTCATTGCATATGAGTACTCAAGTAGGTACTGCACTTACTCCCAAGAATAGTCCAATTAAGTCAAAGTGCACCTTGGGTCAAATCCAAGACCCATTAAATCAATTGAAGTGTTTCCATTTATTTCAATGGAAGCTGGATTCAAGCCATCGTGTCTGCAGCTCTCCAAAAGTAGCATCGCTTATCTCAAATACACCTACTTAAACTCAATTAGGAGTAGAACAAAATTTCCCAGTATTTTACAAGACATTAAAACATTTCTTCATATAGGAGGAGGAAAGAATATGTGATGACACTCTGTATCTTTGAAAATACTTGAATGCTATGTTATAAGGTCTAATATTAAAAAAAAAAAACAACCAATACTGTATTAAACACAATGATGGAGGCAGATAGATCAAGAACTGCTTGAAAATTGTCAGAATTGCTATCATTTMGGTCTTATTTATTTGCTTTGTTGGTTCATAAGCCTTTCATTTACATATATACTGAAACGTGGATCCATTATATTAAAAGTTTCAAAGGAATTCACCTGAATTGATCATAAGAAAGGCTAATTACTTTTGCAGTCTTGAACTCAACATAATAGGTATGACCTGAGTTGAGTTATTCCTAAATTCTACTTGTTGTACATGCCTAGGAAATAGTTTCATATMTTTTCCTAAGGCTTTTTGTATACTGAGCTATTGCATGTGAATGGAAAGGGAGTGTGGATGAAATCACAGTTATCTATAGGTGTACAGTTTTYCAGAGCTTTCACAGTAAGATCAATGGCAATACCTTTAAGGTTCATTCTTAGTAATCTGTGACCTACTAAATGAGATCTCTGTGTGTTATTGAAAAGATGCATTAAAAAAATTTAATTGGCCATTGTGGATTGCTAGACCACCTACTGGCTATTGTGTCAGCTCTTGCTGAAAGACAGAACTCAGTCATTCCTTTGAAACAATTCCTCTGAAAAACCAATCAACTTTGATTCTTTCTATCCCTAAATAATTTAGGCTACAGCCTACACTGTATGGCTACTTTTCTCCCATTACAGCCTGAAAGGACTTAAACTCTTTTTCTGGATCAATTTACTTCTGGAAATTAACTCTCAGTGAAGAGTTACTCCATTATGGGTAATAAGTGACATCTGAAGAACCACCTCCATGAAGTACAATATATAATTAGCTGCAGTAGAATTAATGGGGCCATGGAACTAAATTTTTCAGTCTTTTTACTAGAACATGTAGTCGTGCATTTCAGGACAGATGAATAACTTTTCTGACATGCACTTAGATTTAGCAGCTTCATTTAATCTATTTATTTCAGAGATGAGTGGGATCAGTTTGATAAAGTGCAGGTATGGTGCTGTCAGCAGTGTCACAAAATCATTCTAATTATAGGCACTCACACTGTGAGCTCCACAAATTGTTCAGCAAAACATTTACCAGTGAARTGCTATAGTTCAAAAGGAATGGAAGGAAAGAGATTTTGCCAGCTCTTTCAAACTTGCACTGTGCAGTTCTTGGAGCACATGCCTCCAAATACAGTATTGGTGACAGCTGGTGAGCATATAGTTGATTTTAATACTAGTTTTGTAGTTACATTGTGTTTACTGAGTATCACATACTCCCASTAAGTAATTTATACTATGAGGTTCAGCCTCTCTTTCTGTTTTCAAAGTACCCAGGGGTTGTTTATAATGTTTTCAATGTCCATCATTTTTTAGAACTATTTACTGAAAAACTTCTATAGATGGATCTTGGTTTGCAAACCGCTAATTAAAAAATTTTTCTAAGTATTYGTCATCTCAAATTCAGGTTGTTGGTTTGACTTGGTCAGCTGTGTAGCTTACAAAGAAATAGTGAAGTAATAATTAAAAACGGCTTATTTTAAAGGAGAATCTAGATTTCTTGGGTAGCCCAGTCTAATTTGAACAATATGTCATATAGCATAATTGAGAGTATACACCTGGAAAACAAAAATGGAAGTCACTTCTCCAGACAGATTTCTTTAGGAAAAGAAAATTGATTTAAYAGCTTGTACTATGACCTTGTTTTGAAAGTTATAGTAAAGGAGCTCAAAAAGCTACATATAAATAGGAGAATGATAAATGAAAGAGGTGATGCCCATTCCTGAACTGTGTCCAGTTCTGATACACCTGCTGCCCACAAACTTTAGAACTTGTCTTTAATGTGACATTCAAATTTTACGAAGTTTCTCCTGAATGTTTTATTTTCTTGAAAAGTAGCTCTTAATTTGGGAATATCTAGTCAAYGTGTCTAGCAAAATGCACACCACTGATATGTGGAAAACATTCTTGTAATGGATAATGTCTCTACTCTCAAACTTCTAAAAAAAATTTTTGCAACCATAGAAAAGGTGGCATTTCCTCCTTATAAAGTATAACAGTAAAATAACGCTCAGAATATTAGCCTTATCAAAAACATTAACCAGAATGCTTACAGTATGACAACTTATGAACAGGTGAAACAGCCTTCAACTACAGCTTGTTTGTCTGGCCATCTGTAATATGCTCTTATTCCTACTTGATGTAATAATGGGAAATTATGAAAAGAGAAAGATTGAAGTARTTTATAGTAAGAGTATCCACATCCTGCAATATCCTTACAAAAGCCCCAAGCTACAATAAAAAAATATTTATTTAATTGTGCTGGGTGTCCATTACTAGAGATGACAGTGTACTGGTACAAACTGAAAAAACAAGATAAGCTCAGATTCTAATAGGAGAACTGTGCAAATGGTTAATGCACTGAACAGTATGAACACATGAAGACGAAAAACTTTGAAGGCATTGAAGTATTTCCTGAATAAGAATGAAAGCCAACTTATTTGACAWCAAATGTGCCTTTGTTAATAGCAAATGGAGAAAATGGGTATAATAGATTCAATTCAACAAGTCCAAACAAAATCCAGTATTCAAATTCAAGGTCAAGATCASAGCTTCCATCCATTTTTCCATACCTTGTAACAAACTCCATAGTGGGCTTATTCCAAATGCTGGATTTGAATTTAAATTTTGAGGAACTTAAGAACTGAAGTTCAAAAATTGTTCCTACATTTTTCCTTCTCTCTCCTTACCCCTTTTCTAAACAGAGGCCCAATTTAAACATTCCCTATTGCAAATGGAGCACTAGGATGGCAAGGCAGTTCTTAACCTAGCCAAAAGGACATGTTCCCCCTCTGTGTGTCTCCATTTATACTCCTTCCTTTTCTGCTCAGCAGTAGCTATAATAATAGCATTAGCTCTTTTAAGTATTCCTGGCCATTTCTGCACAAGTGCAGAACTGACAATACTCAAAAACAGTGTATGGCACTTCTAAAAGAGGACTCCATTGCTGTATTTTGCATGGTTATCTGAGGAAAGAAGAGATAAAAAATAAACTTCCCTTCAAAAATTCTGTCTTTTAAAAGCAAAAAGCGTCTGTTAAATGAACGGCAGAGAGATAGCTTCAAGAGTCTTGTCTCTTGAAGAGACAAGCAGGAWGCTTGTCTTCCTGCATTAACATACCCTTGTCACTTCATATTAATGCACAGGCAAGAGGCAGAAGTGATAATTAGAAGACATATGAGAAAATTGTGTATACATTGAAAAATTACACTTATTGGAGAGTGGGCCTGGAACACTGAGCACAGTCTCCTGCCCAACAGATGTAGTTATTTTCTTGGTAGTAGGTATTTTTGTTTGTTGTTAGGATCTTGCTCTTCATCCTGGAAAGYGCAAAAATTCTATTTATTGATAGATATAATGTATCTTCGCTACTTTCATGTCTCATTTTAATTCTTCATTTCAGGGACCGTTATTTGGGCTGTATGTTCTYTGTATAATCCACTGCATTTGTTCTCCTTATAGGAAATTTAGATTWTTTTTTTTTTCCCAATTCAGTTAACAGGATAAGGGAAAAGGCAGCAATGTGTAGATGGTTGTCTTATTGTAGTCTGATTTTATGAAACACTATAGCACTGATCATGATCATATTTTTTCCCCTTGTTAAAATTTTGAAAATTATATTGTGATTTGAGAAGGCTAGACTAATCTGGACAAGTAAAAGTCATTATTACTTGAAGTGAAATTTTCACCCTACCTCCTCTGTGTGAATTTACTGTTCCTGTGTGTCAGTTTGATGGTGCAGAAAGACGAAATCTTGTATTTGTTCAGAGCACACATATGAAAGCGGTATTGTAAGCAAGGCTGAAATGGTTAAAAGCAGCTGATCTACTACTTTGAATTATTGTTGCTGACAGCCTTTAGGAACACTAAGTGTCATTCCAGCCATAGCACCTGCATATTTGTAAGATGTGAGGTCACATAAGAGAGTCTATTTCAGCAAAAGAACCAAAGGTCCCTTTTCCTTTCTCTACTCTCTTTCTGTGTTGGAGTAGATTTGTTTCCAGCCTCAGGTGAAGGTATTTTTCGCTAGCATGGTGAAAAGTCACCAAAAGAATGCCCTGTTGMTACATGATGATCAATCTCCTACATCATCAGAGACAAAGTTTCTGTTGATTTGCTTATAAATAGATATGGTGAKGAAGGCAGAAGAGACTTGTGCTTACTACATTGCAGCTGTCAGCCATCAGCTGAAAGGTATTAGATTTTACTTACAGTCACCTGAACCTTTAAAAGCTTTTTTTGCCTCCTGTTTTTTCTTGCCTGCTTCTTTACTTTATTTATCATCRCAGTATTTCTGATTTATCCACTGCTAAACAGAATCCTATTCAAAAAACATCACCTTGTAGGGATATGATCTTTTTCAAATATGACTTGTTTTTGGAAGTGCCAGTGCTCGGTCACACTCACAGTAAAAGTGTTTCCTGATGTTCACACCTCCTACACACTCATTTTGTGATCAGCCCATATTGCCACATATCSACCCTTGAGCCTGGGGATAGCCAGCAAAACCSCTGTAGAGGGCYACTATGCAAGCACAGGACTGCCCTGGAGATCAGTAATACACAGAAGTGTTAACTTAGAAAAAAATATCAGTGGACACCTGCCCAGTCCCCTAGGGAGCCCCTGACCTGCACCAAAATCATGTAATTTCAGCAGAATCCAAACTATTCCTACCTATCCTCTTTGTCTTAGCATCCACAGAACCCCATTTCTTAAACTCACATGTCTGCATAATCACAGAAGGGCTAAGATTAGAAGAGACCTTTGGAGCTCATCTGGTCCAACCTGCTTGAGTTGAGCCAGGGGGTTGGGCCAGACCTAGACTTGATTGCCCAGGACCATGACCATCCGATCTTTTGAAGATCTTCAAGGATGGAGACTCCATCATCTCTCTGGGCAACCTGGGCCAGTGCTTAGTCACCCTCCCAGTAAAAAAGTGTTTCCCGATGGTCATACAGAGCCTCCTGTGTTTCAGTTTGCGCCCATTGCCTCTAGTCCTGTCATGGGGCACCACTGGAAAGAGCCTGGCTCCGTCTTCTTTGCGCCCTCCCTTCAGATATATATACACACTGATAAGATCCCCCAAGCCTTCTCTTCTACAGGCTGAACAGTCCCAGCTCTCTCAGCCTTTCCTCATAAGAGAGGTGCTCCACCCGCTTCATCATCTTAGTGGCCCTTCGTTGGAGTCTCTCCAGTAGCTCCGTCTCTTTCTTGTACTGGGGAGCCCAGAACTGGGCACAGTAATCCCCATGAGGCCACACCAGTGCTGATAAATGGGAAGGATCACCTCCCTCAACCTGCTGGCAACACTCCTCCTCATGCAGCCCAGGACACCGTGAGCTTTTTTTGCCACCAGAGCACAGTGCTGGCCTGTGTTCTACMTGGTGTCCACCAGAACCCYCAGKYCTTTTCTGCAAAGCTGATTTGCRACCTGTTGGCCCCCAGCATATACTGGTGCACGRGGTTGTTCCTTCCCAGAGGCAGGACTTTGCACTTCTCCTTGTTAAACTTAATGAGGTTCCTGTCAGCCCATTTCTCCAGCCTGTCAAAGCCCAACTCGATGGCAGCAGGACCTTCTGRTGTTYCACCCACTCCTCCCAGTTTTGTATCATCAGCAAACTCGCTGCAAGTACACTCTGCCCCATCATTCAGATCATCAGTGAAGGTGTTGAACAGGATTGGATCCAGTAGTGACCCCTGGGGTACACCGCTAGTTACTGACCTCCAACTAGATTTTGTACCACTGATCACCAGCCCCTGGGCCTGGCCATTTGGCCAGTTTTTGGTTTCCCTCCCTGTCTRCTCATCCAGCCAATACTTCATCAGCATCTCCATGGAGATGTCATCTCTCTATGGGGATACAGTTTCAAAAAACTTAGTAAAGTCAGGGGAGACAACATTCAATGCCCCTCCCTCCTCTACCAAGCCAGTCATTTAATCATAGAAGGTTATCAGGTTCATCAAGCAAGACTTCCCCTTGTTGAATCCATGCTGAGTACTCCTGATCACCTTCTCTTCCTTCATGTACCTGGAAATGGTTCCCAGGATTAGCTGCTCCATCACCTCTCCAGGGATCGAGGTGAGGTTGATTGAACTTCTTGATGTTCTTGAAGAGAGGAGTGGCATTTGCTTTCCTCCAGTCCTCAGGCATTTCTTTCATCACTGTGATTGTTCAAAGATTACCGAGAGAGGCCTTGCAATGACACCAGCCAGCTCCCTCAGCACTTGTGGGTTCATCCCATCAGGGCCCATTCACTTATGTCTGCCCAGTTKGCTCAAGCATTCCTTGATGTGATCCTCTTCCACCAAGGTAAGTCTKTCTTGCTCCAGGCTTTCGCCCTGCTCTCTGAGACACGGGATTCAGGAAGGACAGTCTTGTATTCAGTACCTCAGTCTCTTCCATGTCCTGTGTCGCCAGGTCCCCTGCCCTKTTCAGCAGTGGGCCCATATTTTCCCTAGTCTTCCTTTTGTCACCTATGTATTTATAGAAGCCTTTCTTGTTGCCTTTTATGTCCCTCACCAGATTCAGTTCCAGTTTGGCTTTGGCTCTCCTAATCTCATCCTTGCATGCTCAGACACTGTCACTGTATTTCTCCCAGCTTACCTGCCCCTGCTTTTTTTTTGTGACTGAGTTTGGCCAGGAGCTTCTTGTTCATCCACACAGGCCTCCTGACATTTTTGCCTGACTACCTGTTCGTTGGGATCGACTGCTCTTGAGCTTAGAGGAGGTGACCCTTGACTATTAACCAGCTTTCCTGGGCACCTCTTCCTTCCGGGGTTCCATGCCATGGCACTCTTCCACGCACATCTTTAAAGAGGCCAAAGTCTGCTCTTCTGCAGTCCAGCTTGTGATCTTGCTTTTTGCCCTGCTTACTCCCTCCTCTCCAGGTCCTGAACTCCACCATCTCATGGTCTCTGTAGCCAAGGCTGCCTTCAACCTTCACATCCCCARTGAACCCCTCCTTGTTTCTGAGTATGAGGTCATTTCCTCATTGGTTTCTCTATCAGTTGGGTCAGGAAATTGTCATTGATGTCCTCCATGAACCTCCTGGATTGCTTATATGGTGCTTGTTTTTGATCTCTGGTAAMCATCAGGGTAGTTGAAGTCCCCGGGGCCCTGTGGACATGAGACTGCTCCTATCTGTTTGTAGGAGGCCTCATCCACTTGCTCTTCCTAGTAATTTTTTTCARTCTAATACTGCAAATGGAAGAGGCTTCTAACCTAAAAAGCCATTGTAAGATATCTTAAAAGTTTTCCCGACCAGATAATTTGAAATTTATCKGACTTTACTCTGTGGGATGTCTGGCAGGGTCTGTCTTTTATTCTTGTCTATTGAACTGGTGAGATTAAGTGCTGTGACTTCTGCTTTTAGAGATCCTTGTATTCAGAGATTGACAGCATTGTGGATAAAAAATTATCTTCCAAGAGCCATAACATCTCAGTGGTGATGTTTGTCCCTGGATGCTGATAGAGTATTTGTTTGTATGAATTAGAATTAAATATAGCTTCCCTTGTAAAGAAGGGAGACTGTTACATTTCCTAGTGCTGCATTGTGCAGGTGCATTCTAGCTTCTGATTTTGTCAATCATTCAACTTCTGATTGACTTACTTTGAAGTTGAAATGCTTAAAGGGACTTGTTCTACCCTTGCATAATAGGAATTTTGCTGCTGGGTTCATGTCTCATTTGTCAGAATTGATGCTGTATGGTTCATAAGTCATTGTGATGATCAGTCTGACTTACTTAAAGAGTAAACACCGTTCAACCAATTTCATCCTGATCTTTGTATTGCAATAGTCCCAATCTTGGGATTTATTTCACAATGTAGAAAGTTTTGTGACCATGCATTTTGTGGATCCTGAGAAGCTATTCAGGTACCATAGGAGGGACCTGCAAAAGGTAACTTTAACACCAGTTCAGTGTACTGCCTAGATAGGCCTCATTTGATAATTTACTACTCCTTTTCTGAACTGATCTGGAATTTGAGCTAAAGTTAGTGCAAATGGTTTACATAAGAATGTTCTAAATACTGTGCAAGGGTGCAAGGCCCCAAGGTTGCTTAAAGTTTCAAAATCCTTATSAATTCTCTTGTTGCAGATTTCTGTTGCTGCTTTGTGTCTTTTTTTTTCTAGGTGCTTGGAATTATATTTATTTGGATGTTTAAATAATGATCTGCTGGCTGTTGTCATTACAGAGCTAATTTGTCTCTGTCCCTCTGTTGTCCTTTCAATGACAGGCAGAGCTTTGATTTCTTTCTAGGTGGAATTTCTTGATTTTTTCCACTCTGAGTGGTCCTTTATGCACCCCATGAAAGAACTCTTATTCAAGCATGCTGACTTGTTTTGGCGCTTGTGTATCTGTCTGGAACTGCAGTCATCTTCCTCAAATGAAATCTTACGAAATCTCAAGAATAAGAACAAAATGTAAGATCTTTTTAACACAGCAAAAGGTCAGATTTCTTGTGCCAAATCCATGCAAAGAAATACTTTAGGAGATTGTCTTGGTTTCAGCTGGGACAGAGTTAATTTTYTTTCTAGTAGCTGGTATAGTGCTGTGTTTTGGATTTAGGATTAAAATAATGTTGATAACACACTGATGTTTTAGTTATTGCTGAGCAGTGCTTACACAGAKTCAAGGCCTTTTCTTGCTTCTCACCCCACCCCACCAGCGAGTAGGCTGGGGGTGCACAAGAAGCTGGGAGGGGACACGGCTGGGACAGCTGACCCCAACTGACCAAAGGGATATTCCATACCATGTGATGTCATGCTCAGTATATAAACTAGGGGAAAACTGGCCGGAGGTCTGCCGCTTGGGAACTGGCTGCGCTTCGGTTGGCAGGTGGTGAGTAATTGCAGTGTGCATCACTTGTTTTGTATATTCTCTTACCATTATTATCATTTTCCCTTTCTTTTCTGTCCTATTAAATTGCCTTTATCTCAAACCACGAGTTTTACCTTTTTCTCATTCTCTCCCCCATCTCATGGGAAGGAATGAGAGAATGGCTGTGTGGTGTTTAGCTGCCTGCCGGGTTAAACCACAACAGAGATGCAAGTTTCAAGCAACGTGTTGAACAAGTGCATACACTAACCAACTGTATTCTCAAACCTTTCACGCGCATGCTGGTCAGTGCATTGTGGATTTATCACATTCACTGCACATGACTATGTACCACTTGTATACATGTAGTATCTGTCTGAGGGGACTGGCAGTGAGGCATTGCAGTTTCAATGGTCAGAACGATCAAAGCTGCGGCTCCAACTTTCTAACATCTACAAATCCCAGCAAAAATTGGACAGMAAAAAGAATAAAATTGTTTGTGTTGCTATCTTTACAGCTTCCTGTTCAGTGAGGTATTGGAAAAAAGTAGTAAAAAATACTGGGCAAAAAGAATCTATACAGTAGTAAAAAACCCCATACTTAAGAGTCTTGGTAGTAGGTAATGCACAAATTTGCAAATAAAAAGAGAGTATCCCAAAGAGCTTAAGGTTAAATGTAAGTTATCAATAAATAACTGTGTTCTCTCCTTGCTCTCTCTTGTCTGGTTGGATAGAGTATCACATAATGGCTCAACTTCATTAATGTAGGAACAACTGAGGTCTTAGTTGCATTTGCAGTTAATACTTATAAGGACAAAACTAGTGTTTTGTGAGACAAAGGGCAGCTCCCTTAATGAATGCCGTAGTCTTTACAAACGTTGATAGTTCATGGCAATGTCTTTATGAAATTGCATTCAACATAAACTTGTCTGTAGCTAGAGACTGATGTCATGATGAATATTTTCTTGTTAGTGACTTTATAACTAAGGAGCTAGCTGGCAGTGCATCTGTGATCCCTGCTTCATGATACCTAAATATAACTTAGCCAAACTCTCAGATACACCATGGAAGCCAAGACACCAGTCACCTTTTACAGAGGAATTATTCAGTGTTTAGCCCATTGCAATGTGGACTGAAACTTGGCACTGCAACTCTACTATATAACAAAGTTACAGTTGTGGCCTACAGAGAATGATTTACTGAGAGGTATTGAAAAGGTTTTCTCTTTTATAACAAATATCCTTTGAGACAATTGTTCTTGCCTAACCTGATATGTAATACAGTTATTGATATGCGGAGTTGCATTGCAAATATCTTCACTTGACATTTCTCCAATAGCCAGGTCACCTTGGTTGCAGAAAGTTTCAGTGGCCCCTCGAGGCTCATTTTATTAGTTATGAGACATAAATGCACAGGCAGCAGCAGCCAACTCCCAGCCCATACCATTGAATTTAATGAGAAGTACCACAGTCCTTAAACGTCAAGTATAATTTCAAAGCAATCCTTAAAGTTATTAGTTTCTTTAAAATCACTACTTCCTTTTTTTTTTTTTTCCCTCTTATGAAAATAAACCCCAACATTTTAAAATGGTATTTGACCACTCTCCATACCTTCTCACTCCAGAAGGAATAACTGGCAGTGTGGTCTGTGAAATGGGTAGTCTTATCATGGCAGGCATCAGTCAGAACGTGTGCAGTAGGCAGAGCCTAGAATTGACATTCTTCTTTGTAAAATCAGAATGTGCAGTAGATTTGGGGAGATATCTGAATTCTCCCCTACCTCTGCAACTTTGTGATTTCTTTGTTATGGTGGAAAAGCTGCATCAGAAGTATGAAGTAGTGTGAGTGGAAGGAGAACTCGGTGAAAAAAATGTCCTTGCTTTTGGTACAGACTACTGCAAGAGCTGTATTTCTGGATTATGTTCATTCCAGTGCATGATAGATCCTACCTAAAGGTGTATTCACATCTTTATTGGAGTTTTCCAAGAAATATTTCAGCACGAAACTGGCCCTCCTATTCTTTTTTTAGGATGCAAAACATTAGTCTCTGAACATGGCTGTCTGTTATGGAATTTTAGCCCTAACTGTACTGAAATCCTTTTTCTTCCATAGTGCCACAATGCTGGGATCTAACTGCCAGTCAGCATCATTGTGGACAGAAGAAGAAGGTTCTGAACTGAAGAAACTGCTCAAATGGCAATGCTCTAATTATTAAATACTTAAAAGATGAGGCTTGAAGTTTTAATACCAAACTGTACATTTGTTTTTTCAGGAAAGACTGCTTCGAAGTAGTAGCTTCCTCAAGTTATCTTAAGGACCATGAACTGAGTGATGTGGCTGTGGGAGTAAGGATGCATGAAAGTCAGTGAAACTCAGCGGGAGCATTAGCTCTCTTTCCTCAAGCTCTCTTTCTTTCTTTAGGAACTTGGAGTACAATACAGCTATGTAAAGCTCTATTTGGGAGCCTGAATAGCAAGTAAGAGGAAAATATATGTGAATGTGGGATTTTTTTCTGCATAGTTGTGTCTTACAATATTTAGAGACTATACTTTTAGCTTTTTATTGTTTAAGACAGTATGTATGTGCCACCTGCACAATGGAAACAAATCATAAATATCTCCTGTGACAAGAATAAGTGTTTTGTTTCTTAACAAACAGGTTAATATTTTATAAACTCATGACTGTTGGTGACTGTAGAACATGTTAATAATGCACACTGGGCACTATAATTTCATATACTGTACCTCAATGAGTCTTTCAGCAGGTGCAGGTAGGAAGAGCAGACCAAAGCCAGACTAGAACTATTTACATTAATTTGCTGACTGTTTGGACTGGATTGCAGCCACTGAACTATACGTCATCATCTTCTCCCTCTTACTGACCTCATTGTAATAATTAGTCCTTTAGCTGCTGGATCTAAACTCATTATTACATAATTTTAGCCAAGACTTATAAAGGGACTTTAAGAAAGTGGTGTTTGCTAGGCTAGAATAAGGTTTCCAAAACTAGGTGAATTCATGCAGAAAGATTTCTGAATAAGGAGTCCATTCATGGAAAAAAATAACCGTTGTCCTGGTTGGCTTGGATGAATTGTACAGTTTGTCTCTGTACATGTGGAGGAGGGATTCTGCAGTATGTGCTGTTTAAAAAAGGCTCTATGTGCTGACGGGGAGTAGAGGCACACTCTGAAGAATTGCTCTGCCACTGGCATCCATCTCCATGCTGATTCTCTCCTCTTTCTACTCTTGACTCACCATCTTCTCAATTGACCTTCTCCGGAGACTGAAAAGCCCCAGCTCGGTGCTTTTCCGTATTTTATGACAGCTTCTTCTCTCTTCTATGTTCCAGTCCACAACAAAGCTATTCAAAACAGTGTTTTCAATAAATGTAGCAGATATTTCATTTTCTCCTGAGAATTTTTAAGCTATTATTGCTGGACTGATTGTATTTCAGCCCTTAGTAAGTTATAGGATTTGCAAACAAAATGTGTAACTGTTGTTGGACCAGTCAAAGGAAGGTAAACAGGGTCATGTTGAATTGTTCATACGTGGTGCAAAGATAAGCAATAGGCATGGATGCCAAACCTACGAAAGATGTTAATATCAGTCCAAAAATGGGACAAATATTATTTCAAAACAGAGGGAGAAATTAAGCTGATTTAGACTGAGCAACAATGTGGCAATGATTTAAGATCAGGCTCATTCGTAAAAATAGTTGATTGCGTTATTCTAGAACTGGCTTGAATTTTTTGCGGACTACATTGTGTCTAAGCTGTGTGGTGTAAGAAAGAAGTGACTTTTCAAATGGCTGTCTGCCTTTTGTGCCTCTGGCCTCTGTGCTCATTTCTTCCCCACAACAGGAACAAAACCAAACATACTGGAAGGTGCATCATGTAAATTTACTTGAAGATTTTGGATTCTGATGCAATGTGAATATAATGAATTAAAATCTAAATGTAAAGAAATGTTAGTTTTGTCTTTCTAGAGACAACCCCCTGCATTTAAGCATGGAATAAGTAGTAATTAAACAAAAAAATTAGCTATATTTACTTGGTTTTCTGGTTTCTGTGCCTTTAGAATGCTCTTCATTCATGTCTTTATGGTTTGACTTACAACCAGCAGGCTAACAGACACTCTTTGCAAATTTTAGAAAATTCTAGATCTTGTAACTTTGTTCTTGCTGCCAGGAGGCTTCTAGTATTCTTCTGCCTCTCCCTTTCATACATAAATATGCACACATCCATATGTAAAAAGAGTTTTTTTGAGACCACAATCTCTGACACTTCTGAGACTCTTACAAGGGCTATAATAAAGTGCAGAACTGAGGGCAGTGAGATAAAGTGAATGGAAAGGTGAAGAGTATGTGACAAAAGGTTTTGAGGGTCCCTATAGCAAAAACCAATCTGAATCTCAGAATTCAAAGTCGGGTCTAATTTTGATAATATTGTGGGCAGAATGGAGCTATATGTGGAAAATATTTTGACATTTATGGCAAAGGTAGAAGATGTTGGGRATGTACCTTCAGAAATGGATTGAGGAGCAGTTTCCCCTTCCTGTTTGGTTATCATATCCACAGCAAAGGTTCTTGGACATCTTCTTGAAGCAGCTAGTACCAGACCCTGCTAGAGAAAGAGGCAAAGGGAAACAGGCCACTTCTACAGCTGGCACATCACTCTAACCTGCAACAACAAGTGGTATTTTCTTGTACTAGCTTTTAAGAATGGGGGTGTATAAATAGGTTAACTTCAAAGGAAGCAACACACATAAGCTTGGAGATCGCTGCCATGCTTTCTGGGCTCCTCAGGGTCTTCAGCTAGGTAAAAGTTATCCCTTAGGCAGATGCATCAAAACATAATATCCTTAGAAGTAAGGACAGTCCTGTCCCAGGGAAAGGATGTTGCTGTGGGCGGATAGTGACAGCACTTGCATTATGCAGGTTAAGACAGCTTGGTGATAGACTTATTGGATGTACTTGGCTTTTCCTCTGTTGGAAGAATGTCTGTGAGCAGACAAAAAGAAACATCCAGCCTGATTTGGTATTCACAATTATTATTTCAAAGGCTTGAGGGCCACCAACTCTTTCCCTCACCTTCAGCTGTCAGGTAAGTTTCTGTGAGCTCACTGTGAGATGGGTCTTTCTTCATCTCTTGGACTACCAAGCTTATAACAATGACAAGTACGTATGAAACTTTGTGGAACCTGAAAACTACAAATCTAAAACTTCTTTCCATGGGTGGTCAGTTGTAATATTTCACTTCCATATTCAAATCTTTTTTGTTACTGTTGTTTTTGGCCACATTTTAGCTGTTATGGTAGCTAACTGTAAAAGTTTTAGGCTCTGGAAGTGCTAATTTTCCTGTTAAACTGCTTATTTGAGCATTTTTCTAAAATTTAATTTAAGAGATACAGGTGAAATAAGAATGGTTTTAGATTGCATATTTCACAAGAACACATCAGAGGGTATTTTCTTCTGTATTCCATGTAAAAACGTACTTCTTGCTTTGCCAGTTTAACAGTGCTAGTAGTATATGCAGCTTGTGGAAGAACATGTCTATATATTTTAGAGTCAGTAAATAGCTACCAAACCACCATCTAATTAGATTAAAACTGCATCCTTCTGGAAAGAATATCACTACCTCTGTATAAAGAATGCATGGGTATATGTCTGCCAAAGATCAAATCTGACAGCAGTATCTGGGACAGTTTGGTTTTTAGGCTATCCTTTCCAAAAGAAGTTTCATGGCTTAGGGTTTTACGTTTCACTTTTCTAAAAATTATTATGTTGCTGCTCATAAAGTAAAGATGATGATGGTGTGCTGGGGAAAAAGAAGAATGTTGCTTTTTTATTGAAGGTATGTGGAATAATTCACATACAGGTATGCTGTAACTGTAAAGCTGAAATATGTTTTCCATCTTTCCTCCCATCCTTTCATGTTCTCTCTCACGCAGAAGGTGGAAAACCAAACCTTTTAAAAGCAAGTATTTGTTGAAATATATAGTGCAAGGTTACATGCAGATTAATCATGCAAAATGACACTTAAAAATCTGGAAGAAGCTTGAGATGACCTCTGTAAGCAAGTTGGTCAGGAGAAGATGATACATATTTATAGGAAGAGAAAAGGATGATAAAACATTGTTTTAATGTAACAGTAATTACATTGAAAAAAACTATTTTTGCTGAGGTTTTTTGGACATTTGCCCGTAAGTAAGTTATAGGATTTATTAAGTAAAATATGCATGCTGGCAGAGTATAAGGAAAAGAATAAACTGCCTACCTAACTGATCTCTGTAAAGCTGGTTATTCAAATAAATTAAAATAACCCATTTAATTTAGTTAATTATGCTTTATTTTTAAATTAATGTCTTCTGTCTTCAGAAAACTCATGTCCATTGACAAACCAAGTTTCTGCTATTAAAAAGAGTCAGCTATTTTCCTTATTAGTAGTAATTTTTCCCCCTCTAAACCTTAAGAGCAAGTTTAAGGTAATATATAAAAAGTTAAATACATAGCCTAGAAAGAAAAAGGTATTTCAAACATTCCTCACACATTGGGCTTTTTTGGAAGCATATAATCATAACTCATGTAAGTGGAGGCAACAGGCAGCTTTACCTTTGTCACTTTTTAAGAAAAGATAACAGTGCTTCTTAAAAAATGGAGACTTAGGGGTTTTTTTTCCATCACTGAAGTGGAAAAGCCAAGATTTTTAGCAAGTTCTTCCATCTGTTCGAGGGACTTAGACTCAGTATAGGATTCACACTGCTAAATTTCAGGTTAGGCTGTATGCTAACTTCAGCACGGATCACTATCAAACTTCTGCTTTCAGTCAATGCAGAGGGCAGCTCATTTTATTCTAAGACAAGTGTTTTAGATTCTATGAATTTTTCATTTAGCTTTAGTGATTATTCTATCTCGGTGCAAATCTGTGATTTCCCTTAAAGGAGCTTATAGCTTCTTGAGGCAATCTGAGTTCACAGACTTCGATCACAGACGAGTTCTTCCTGATACATTCTTCACTAGTTGGTAATAAGCAGAGCTCCAACTTAAACTTAACTACAAATGTTTTTAATAGTAAATAAGTTAGCTAATAGCTATTTACTGTTGCTGCTATTTGTTGACTAGCTAATAAGGACTAGATGACAGCATTTTATGAGAGAGAGGTGTTGCCTGTCTGTATTTCAGCACAACTTTGTGTCATGATGACTTGCTTAAACTCTGTTAGGTTATGTGATTAAAGGCTTACCTCCAGCCCGCCAGAGGAGCCCAGCATGCCGCTGGCCCGTGGAGTGACCCAACAGTCCCATGACAGACCTGAGCCCCTGCCCCAGGAAAGTGTCAGCTCCACTGCCCGAGGTGGCACCAGAAAGTCACCCCATCACCTCTCAGTCTGAGAGGTGTGCTACCTACCGCAGTACAGGACTTACTATGGGAGGCAGGGGACAGCATTTTGGGATTATGGAAAACTTATTAGAGCATGTTTAGGGGAGGATCATAGGCAGGAAATGGAAGAATCAGGGTGGTTTTGGGAGGAACAAGTGTGGAAAAATAGAGGAATAAGGACCTAAATGTTGGTTGCATGGTGTAAGTGTCAGCCACTGGGTTTGGACCATGGATCAGAGGGGACCTATGAGCACGGGGTGCCAGCAACCGGGGAGGCTGGGACATGCGCATACTGTGTGGTTATCGCTACTATATCAGTGTGTTATCACTAGCATAAGCCAAGCCAGACTTGACAGTGAGTAGGGCAAATGGCTTGGGAAGCCAGGTAGACAGCAGAGGTTTGTGAGTTGGCTACTGGAGGAACCAGGGAGTCCAAGCCAGCTACTGGGGACACTGTGGGGTCTGGGGGTTGGCTAAGAAACACATTTGCATGTGTGTTTTGTCATGTATGAGGCAACTGGAGACTGGGGGATCTGTGAGCCATCTACTGGGTAGACTTGGGTCTGAGGCCAATTACTGGAGGGATCCTCAGCATGTGTGTCTGTGTGTGCATTTTCATGTGTGTGCAAGGGAGTTCTGTACCAGCAGCGGGAATGGGGCTGCAGCCTTGCAGGGTCACATGCCCAGATGCCAGCAGCTGGAGAGACCAGGGATCCAGGAGCAGCCACTGGTTAGACTGAGAGTCTCAGGCCAGGTACTGGAGGGATCCATACTGTGTATCTGTCTGTATACACATTTTCTACTAAAGGACCTTCAACCTGACCAGCCAACGAGGGGAACAGGATAAGGCTGTTGGTGTTGGGTTTTGTTTGCTTGAGCACTGAGTGTGTCTGTATGTGTTGATCTTTTGGCTGACTGTGTATATACATATATACATGTTGTACAAGTATGCTTGGGGAGGTGTGCCTACTGCAAGTAAGTGCTCAGCCTCTGACTTGGTCAGACCTGGGGGCATGGAGCTGCAGCAACCTCGCCTGATCATACTGCCTAATTCAGCAGTCCCTAACACCCTCTACCTCCCAGCAGCTGGCAGAGCACAGATACTTATGCACCTAGTATAATAGTGTATACCCAGATAGAGTTATTTGGGTCACATTAGCCTCCAGGTCCGACTTTAGGTGGCAACAATCAGATAAACAACTCTTGAAATACCTGTGATTAGCTCATTTTGGTTATCTATAAGATAGGATAATTTTTTTTCCATTCACTCCTTTTTTCTCCCTTTCTCCGCTGGCTCTTCAGTTTGCTTATTCCATTAACAGTGGACAGAAAATACAACAAATGATAAGCAAGAGAGTTAACTTCATTGTCGATATACATGCTTTGAAAAGAAGATATTTTCAAGATAGAACTACAGAATTCACTCCAGAAATTAAAAACAAAAACCAACCAACCAAACAAACCCAAAACAAACAAAAACCCAAAACAAAACAAAACAAAACAAAACAAAACAAAACAAAAAACCAAACCTCTTGAAAGGAGTTGTTTTTCCTTGGAGTTGTTTTGTTCCAGACATTAGGGTAATAAGTAACTTTGGCTCCTCAGGCAAGGCCTCAATTCCTCTTCCCACAACTCTGTTATAATATTATACAGTTCAGCATATAATGGATCTGTCTGCAGAAGAAAAGCATATAAAGGGCGGCTTTTTCCTTTGTTTTCAAAAAAATTCTACAATGTCACTCTGCTTAGGATATATGAATACAAAGATACAATAATAAACACTTATTCTATACCTATTTGGAAAATTGCAGGGTAGTGATGCTTCTCCTTCAGAGCCATTCATATGAGCAATGAACTTAATTGTAAAACTGAAAAAGCTGATTCAGGCAGGGAAATAGAAATAGAAATCTGTAATCTTCTACTTGGAAGAAAGACAGGCTAGGAGTTGCATAGTTCATAACGAAACAAGGTATTGTCTAAAGAATCTTTCTCCCTTCCCAGAAAGCAGGGTTGGATATGCATTATAAAGTCAAATGAGAATGTTTTATTAAAAATATATGATTTACATGTTTTAATATTGATGAGTCTATTTTTTGTTTTGTTGCATAAAATTGCTATATATCAGAATATAAAATCTGAACAACTAAATTGTGGGGAAAATCAACAATGTTCATACATGTCAGTATCCTGGATAGGTAAACTGTCTTTAGTATGTCAGCACCAATGCAGACACAGAGATTTGTGGAACAGAATTACTTGTAAATCATACAAAAATAAGTATAACCATATGAAGAAGGCATAAGGGTACACAGGCTGAAAATTCCTAGCAGAAAGTTTTCCTAGCATCAGGGAACCCCTCCTGGTTATAAGATACCGGTTCTGTGCCCTGAACTGCCATGCAGCCACATATCAGACCTRGAAAAAGTATAAAATAGCGAAGGGAAGACTATTCTAATGAACAGGCATTACCTTGCTTCCCCCCTTCCCCCCCCCTTGCTCATATCAAGAGCTCTTGTGCAAAATAGTATGGTTGTCATCATCCCCAACAGTTATCATCTACTAGGAGGTTCTCAAAGTACACTATGACTTCTTGGTCATAGGCATCTTCAGTTTTGTTTAGTATTTCATATATTTTTAAGATGAGTGAGTCTGTGAAGTCACTAAATTCGAATGAACTAATTATAGTGTCTTCCTCAGACACTTCTGTCTACTGACACTGTGAAAGCTATCTCACTATCTCAAAGGATAGTCTGATGATTACTAAGGCAGCTATTGCATCCTCTAGGCCTGTCATTTGACTTTTAGATCATGTGTGACAGGAGCAGCTCACTTTAAGGGAAAATATGGTTGGGAACTCATGTGTCCTGTGTAGGCTTTCTTTGCCTATTGCAGGTCAACTTTTTTAACTCTGGAGAACATATTCTAGTGCTTATACAAAAAAGGTTGTAAATATAAAATGGCTTTCTTGTATATCACTAAGAATCTTACATTAGACTGAAGTTAAAAGTCATACAAGTATTTGATCATCAAGCTGTTTGCTGTAAATACCTCTATCTGGATTTAATGTTTTCATGATCATTATCCTGAATCCAGGATTGGAACATCACACAGTTTTCACTATAAATATACTGGCTCATTACCATTTATTTTCCAGTGTTTGGGCCCTGCCAGTGAAGTTTCAGTGTTGTCGTTGACCACAAGTGTATGTTTAATACCTATAGCATTATGCACCTGTAGGGAGGAAATAGCCATTTCTTATTGCCAACATTATTTTTTTCTAATTGGGTTGGCTATGTGCAGTGCTCACTGGATCTAAATGTATCTTTCGCTGAGCACTCAAAGTGCTACCAGTTCCTTTCAAGTTTTGAGACAAGTGAGCACAATTATTAAAGGGAGCCCTTAGTGTCTATGGGGATGTAAAGAAATAGTTCAGTGTTAGGAAATTCTTAATATTAAATATTAAATTGGAATAATAATCACATTGTAATCAACTAGGAGAGAAACTGGGAACTATTGTAGAGTTAGGAAAGATGTAGAAGGCTTGCTGCAATAAAGAACCACCTTCAGGGGCTCACCTTAAGTTATCCATTTATTAAAATACAGTTTAATCAATGCCATTGGACACATGATTATACTGAATTGCCAGTAGTGGCTACAAATTCAAAATGTTTCTGTGAAGGTAGTATGCAAGCCACCATTAGAATTGACACTCCCTGATATTATTGTCAGCAAACCTGGCATGGAAAATAAGTGTCAGGGAGCATTGAGCGAGGGGCTGCCCCACGAGGGGGTGAGACAGAGGCTACCCCACACAGCTCATGCCCACCCCCCTGGATCTGAGGAGGGGGCAGAGCTGGAGCCTGCAGCATCCATGGCATGGCAAGGAGACAGAGGAGCAGGAATTGGGGCTGAGATGTGGGTCTGATGGTTCCACCAAGAGGTGGGGCTGCAGATAAGCGTCTCATGGCATAGATTCAACGTCCATCCAGAAAAGACCTGGGTGTCCCAGTCTGAGCTTATAAATGGTACCCCTGGGGTACCAGCTGGTCAGGGCCATTAAGGTGGAATGTGAAATGGGTTTTTAACTGCTAGAAGGATCCCTTTGGGAGTGGATTTTGACATCAGTGGGACAACACTTACTACTGCATATTTGCTATACCTATTCCATGAACAAAAACCTATATGGCTTTACTGCTTTAGGCTTTTTATTTTTTATGTGCATTGAATCATCTGACTGGGCAGAAAATTTCCAATGGGAGATGCAGAAAGCAGCTGAGTTTGGTTCTGTGGAAAACTGAGCTGTTGCAAGTGTAGGACAGTGCTCTGAGGAGTTCCTAAGTGAGCCACAGACAACACGGTGCAAATCAGCCTAGGAAAGGAAAAATCTGGATAGAGAAGGTTGGCATGTTCTGCACACTCTTATTCCTGCTTGGTCTGCTCTCCTTTCCCTTTAGAAAGAACATGGTCCTTAGGCCAACCCTCACAATACAGTAAGTCCATTACATAACCCTGAATGGAGTTTGCTCTGAAGAAAGAAAAGAAACTTCAGCAGCTTATGCAGATCAAATGCATTCTCTAGCACATGTGGAGTGAGAGTTTCCTCTTTGTTTCCCCAAACATGCACTTGTGTCAGTGAGCCTAAAAGCAAAGCAAGAGGACAATATCAGATTTAGTGCTTGAAGTACTAAAAGAGATAGTCAATGATCGTGAGCTTTTTTTGGCAATATGCCACTTACTATTCTTCTACAATAAAATTTTTTCTTCCTCGACATACCTCACAAATAGCTTGCAGTTCTAAATCCAAAATGCATGATCCTGTAGTAGATTATTCTGTGGGAATGATTTGAAAGGAAATTTGTCCTGAAGAAAAGGGCAGTAGATCTTATTACATCGATGTGATTGTGATCTGAAATGTCAAGACTTTACCAACATGGAGTAAGGCATCAATTTCATAGAATCATAGAACCATTTATGTTGGAAAAAAGCTAGGATCATCGAGTCCAACCATAGACTAACACTGCCAAGTCCACCGCTAAACCATGTCCTTAAGCACCACGTCTACACACCTTTTACATATCTCCAGTGATGGTCATTTAACCACATCCCTGGGCAGCCTTTTCCAATGCTTGATAACCCTTGTGGTGAAGAATTTTTTCCTAATATCCTATCTAAAATCAATCAATTTAAATCAAACCCTCTTTTCCTGTTCATCACTTTGAAACAGTGTTTCAAACATTACAATGAATCAGAATACTATGTAAAAGACAAGGCAGCAGGGTAAAGCAGTAAACATGCTTTGCAACTACTTTCACGAAAGTCCTTCAGATGCTGTATGGCTTTACCAAGGGTAATCTTCTAATCCTGAATGCAGAAATACAGCACATGCTGGTGGATGAAACGCTACTGAAGAGACATGGAAAGCCCACAGGTCAGTCTTTTTTTTTTTTTTTTTTTTCTTTTATAACAACAGGATATGCATTAATGATGAAGTTCTCCTGCTGAAAACCCTGAATGCTGTGGTATCCTAGATCCTGCCCTTTGTCCGTAGCGGAGTTTGGGAAGTGCAGTAGAAAATAGCATTGAGAGAAATTTGTTATAACAATAAAGCCTGGTTTCACTTGTCTCCATTTATTCTGATGCAGGCAAGTTTCTGTCAGGGTAATGAAGGGCTCTGACAGGGAAACATGCAAAGGCAGAGAATAATCTTTCTCCAAGTATATGAAGATAGAGCAGAGTTATGAGAACAATGGGCCAGATGCCTCATCAGATCAGACAAATCTCATACCACTGTGTTAAAGCAAAGCCAGGAAACCCATGAGAGTGTTGTGGGTTAATAATAAGTTACTCCTGTTCTCAGAGTACTCTGGCTGAAGCCAGGTATCAAAATATACATAGCACATACATTGCATGAAACCTGTCTGGTTTTGTACAGTATGTTCTGGCTGTACCCAAGGGATGCTGTTAAGTGTGTGCTTTTTGCAGGTGGGGATGCACTAGCATTGCACTCAAGAGGGAGAGGAACCCCTTCCTTCTCTTCTTTTCCCTTATCCCTCCAACATTTTTTAAACTTTGAAAGCAGTGAAGTTGAGAAGGGGGGAGATCTTCTGGTTTCCCTGTAATTGTACAAAAACCACTGATGTTTGTCTGTGCACTTTTCTGGAGTAGAGAAGAAAGTTTGGGAAAATCATGTGTTTGCAATGTAGAGGTTGTCTCAGTGTGAGAATCTTCTCTAAATCTGGGAATCTAAAATGCACCTGGCTCATTAGCTGTCTTGCTGATCAACATTTTTTGTTGTTAATGATAAACAATCAATCTGGCTCAGGCTGCATGCTCTTGAAAATTACAGTTCTTCATCTCTCTCCTCCCAGCCAAATGTAACAAACAGCTAATAATCATCACCAGTATATAATAAATTTCAGACTTACAGCCAATGAGCAAGGCTGAAATGCTGTTTATGAAGTGCTCTGTAGATCTCAGCACATTGTTTAGCTCTGTTTAATCTGTTGCTTTTAGCTGTGGCATGTTCTGGGACTTTGCTATTGCAGCCAGATGTAATTATTGCCTCTATGAGGATTTCTTTAACAAACATCTCAACAGCTTAATTCTCTGCCTGCTGGGATCTGCAGACGTCACTTAGCTGTTGTAGGTGCCACGTCTGGCCACTGCCTGTCTCTGCTGTTAGTGACAGCTATTTCCTATCAGAGATCGACACAGCCTGCTTTTCACAAAATGCTGGTAATTCCTGGAACTTCATATTCTGACTATATTCTTTCTCCTTCTTTGTCTATACACACCAGCAGGTCCCTAGGTACCCTGATGTTAATTTCTAATGCAGACTTTAAAAAGTTGGTGGTGACAAGCTGTGGTTCACCAGCGTTTTTCTATTTTTTAACATAACTAAATAAGCATCAGAGCCTGACTGCATCATTTTGGTAGGACATATTTTATTATTTTCCAATTGTTTTCCATTAAGACATTTTGCATGGGAATAATGAGAAGTAGTATTTCACATGTATTTTGTTGAAATGTGAGTGTCTCTGAGGTATTTTCGTAACAAATACTTCATATAAAAATAAAACACTTGATATGCATAATCTCCTTACTTGCGTTTTAGTARGACTGTCTCAGCAAAGTTAACAGATAATTAATTTTTTCTGCCACGAAGAACCTCTGCCTCTTCCAAGGGCTATTTTTTTACAGTGTTGGCAATATCATCTATTGTGCTTGCCTTGGCTTACTTTTGGCCATATGCATGTCTCAGTGTCTCTATTCATTTGAAGTTAGAAAAAAAAAATATTTCGTTATTTGATAATTTTTTTTCATTATCCCAGGTGATTTTCATGCACACTAAAAAAGATGTTTCTTTCATGTCAAGCTGAGGAATTGCCATTCTGATATCTTTAAACAAAATCTCATCTTGATTGAGAGCTCCCTCCCTTAACTGATAGTAGGGTGTGGGCATATGCTGTTTGTTGCATACTGGGTCCCGGTTGCTTTTAAAAAGGTTCATCTTTAGCAGTGTCTCTGATATCCCTTGATACACAGGCTTTTTGCTAATGTACTAGTCTGCTTATCTTGTATGAAAATTCAGGATCTTGCTCTGCTCACCTTAAAGGTTTATCAAATGCCACAAATATTTTTTGAATTCAAGTATTAATTGAGCTTGTAATTCTGATGTTTGTAACCACTTTATTCTTGAGTATGGCAATGTTGATTTGGTGTTGCTTAGCAATGAAAACAAATGTTCATTTTAGCTAATCTTGGCTTCTTGTTTGAAAAAGAAAAAAGAAAACAAACAGAACTCTTTACCTCTGTAGTTATAGGCCACCCCCCTCCGTTTTCCTCTATTCAATAGTACAAATGCTAGGCTTTCACTAGTACCATAAGGTACAAGAGCCCAATTTTGACTATTTTTAAGACAATTATGCCAATACCTTTCTTGCATGTATCTTGCATGTATCATACTCTCGTGTCTTAACACTCTGGGGCCCTTTTTTAGTGAAGTCTTCAAATTCTTTTAACATTTTATTTAGAATGAAATCTCATGTACATTGGATGTATCTTCCCAATAGTCTTCATGTGCTGGTGTACACAGTTAGAACGGCAGCATGTTCTTTGCAAAGCTGGCCACTCTACCTGCAACTCTTTCTATCCTTTGCTTGTCGGGCTAGGGATATGGCCATTGTTTTGAACTTGGAGATGCGCTTAATGTATCTTGCTGTCTTTATTTCTGTTTTATAGCTCCTAGTCTAGAGCCTAGTAGCTTTGGCTCTTTTAATATTCTTGTGACACACTGTATCTGATGAATTCAGCCCAAATAGCAAATCACCAACAAACAGTGCTTTTTTTTGACTGCACATCTGCTCCGCTCTGATCTGCTTCACTAATCACACCTATTATTAATCAGCTGAACATCTAGCAAGGTATCAGACATTCCTCAGAGAGTCTCTGCCTGGTGGATAGCACAAAATATGTCCTCTTTTTCTTATACTTGTTTATTATGGGATTTCATATCTAAGTAACAACTTTGTCTTTTTGAAAAAATTTATTAGCTTTCAGACTAACTTGCATTCAGGCAAAATATTCTGCACTGCAATATTTCTAAAGAAATACATAACACTTGCAAGAATTATTTTGGAGAAAATTGTAGTCAGAGACAGTGATACTAAGGAAGTGTTTTATGTTATGCAAGTGGAACTATATCTTTTATAATCTTGTTAATGGCTTGTTAGTAAAATATATAAGGCATCAAAGTTTATATGGGATGTATAGCTTGTTAAACAAGGAAGGTAAGGTCTATCAATTTTTATTAAGTAAAGAAAATAGTCAGAAACATATTTTCTTCCTGCATCACTCTTTAGCAATATCTAGACATCAAAATTCTTCAATGACGTTAAGGCAGAGAGTTTCACCTTGATCCAAACTTCTGTGAAATTTGGTTATGTTCTGATTTCAGCATAAAATTTGGCCTGCAATAACTTCAATCGCAGAGCTATGAGTGCAGGCAGGAGAAGACAATCTAGGCACTTCCTGTGTGCATCTAGATTTCTGAATGGGACCTGTGCTGGGTAGTAGATTTTATGTACATCATTAGCAGATACATAGAAGATACACATATGGTAGATGTTTCCTCACTAGGTGGGAATATAAGAAACAGTATAGAAACATTGCTGATTTCCAGCCTCCCTGAATCAATGTAGGGTGACAAACCATTTTCCTGCTTCTGTGTATTTTTGGTCAAATAGTGTCCATGCACAATACTTCACATAGCCACTGTAGAGGCCAGTGCTGCACTTGAGTATTATTTTAGAAACTTTTGAATTAGAAGCTTGCGACACATTCAAGTTGAAGAGAGAAAAGAATGACTGAGTGACTTTAAACCGACAGGAATTTAAATAATCACGTGTGATTTTGAAGAAAGCAGAAGAACAAAACTTGTCAGAAGATATGCTGATTTGAAAATTATTTAAAAGTACTATCTTATTTAAACATTGGCCTATATACAGAATTACTATGTAGTACTAAAGAAAATAAGCAGATTTTTATTTAAAGAATACCTTTGGAACAAAGTTAACAGCTAACATAAACTCCATAGTTTTTCTTGTGCAGATAAAATCACTCTTTCATTCTTAAGTGGTTTTGGTACAGCTTTGTCACTTTAACTGTGAATCTCCTGACAAGCCAGTCTCAGTCTGTTGCCTGCTTTCCCTTGCTTATGTATTTTCGTGACAAAAAAATGACATTTCATTTATCTGGAAATTTACAAACATATCTTTAGGACAAGGTTTCCTTGTAGATTACAAAGGGAATGCTTAGTGTTTCAGCTTCTAGTGCTGCTGTTAATCTATAAGTCTTTAACAGAATTCACATTTAAAGATTTTCAGAGAAATTTTTAAAACTATCAAACCTATTTGGACTGCACTTTCATAATCAGTTGAACTGATTGAAATTATGTGAGTCCAACACCAAAGCTATGCTATTTTAAGAATCCCATGATAAAGAGAAGACAGTGGGATTTTATCTGATAATGTAAGGCGGGATTGGAATTATTATATAGGCAATAACGAAAAGAAAGGTAAGGACATGTCTGACTAGCATCTATAGAAAAGGACAAGGGAGTTAAATCTTGACAATATCAGGAAACATTTCCAGATGTCTTGCATTAAAATAGGGGTATCTTTAACTACAGTCTACTTACTTATGTTACACAGGAATCTTAATCAGCATTAACAAAATTTCAAACGCATAAACCATGAGCATTTAAGCCTATGGTACCATGACATATCATAATATTGATCATATGGTCATTGGGTACCTTATTTTCATATAATTTCTTTTTGAATATACAATTTTAGAACAACAACTGACAGGGAAATGTTATACTCTAAAAAATTGTTAAATAATTGCAAGAAAACCTGATGCTCCACTGGGGGGGCGGGTGGGGGAGAAAGCACCCTAAAAYAAACCAAACTCATATTATCAAATTAAGCAATAAGGTTAAGGTAAAAAAAATGAAGCTGATCTGTACTAGTTATAGTATGCATGCTACTTTTCGTTATAGATATGAGTCATAGCAGGAAAGTTGTACCTACAAATACTGTTGTAAGACAAATGAGGTGGGATTTATTTCAGCAACTGAAGCTATAAAACAAAGTAGTTAATATTTGAGTAACTGTTTCAAAATCTCTATTTTATAGCTACTTATCTATCTATTTATATATTACTGACTTTTTAAAAACTTCGTGAGCTGTGCTTGTTCAAATGATCATAGAATCATAGAATAGTTTGGGTTGGAAGGAACCTTTAAAGGTCATCTAGTCCAACCCCTCCTGCCGGGGTTGGGCAGGGACGTCTTCAACCAGATCAGGTTGCTCAGAGTCCCGTCCAACCTGGCCTTGAAAGGTTCCAGGGATGGGGCATCTACCACCTCTCTGGGCAACCTGTGCCAGTGTTTCACCACCCTCATTGTMAAAAAATTCTTCCTTATATCAAGTCTAAATCTATCCTCTTTTAGTTTAAAACCATTCCCCTTTGTCCTGTCACAACAGGCCCTGCTAAGAAGTCTGTCACCATCTTTCTTATAAGCCCCCTTTAAGTACTGAAAGGCTGCAATGAAGTGTCTCTGAAGCCTTCTCTCCTCCAGGCTGAACAGCCCCAAACTCTCTCAACCTTTCTTCATAGGAGAGATGTTCCATCCCCCTGATCATTTTCATGGCCCTCCTCTGGACCCATTCCAACAGGTCCATGTCTTTCTTGTGTTGAGGCCTCCAGAGCTGGACGCAGTACTGCAGGAGGGGTCTCACCAGAGCAGAGTAGAGGAGCAGAATCACCTCCTTCGACCTGCTGGCCACACTTCTTTTGATGCAGCCCAGGACATGGTTGGCCTCCCGGGCTGCGAGTGCACATTGCCAGCTCGTGTCCAGCTTTTTGTCCACCAGTACCCCCAAGTCCTTCTCGGCAGGGCTGCTCTCAATCCCTTCATCCCCCAACCTGTATTGATACCGTGGACTGCCCCGACCCAGGTGCAGGACCCTGCATCTGGCCTTGTTGAACCTCATGAGGATCACATGGACCCACTTCTCAAGCTTGTCCAGGTCCCTCTGGATGGCATCCCGTCCCTCAGGAGTGTCAACTGCACCACTCAGCTTGGTGTCATCTGCAAACTTGCTGAGGGTGCACTCGATCTCACTGTCTATGTCATTGATGAAGATATGAAACAGTACTGGTCCCAGTACAGACCCCTGCGGGACACCACTCGTCACCGATCTTCTTCTGGACATTGAGCCGTTGACCACTACCCTCTGGATGCGACCATCCAACCAATTCCTCACCCACCGAACAGTCCACCCATCAAATCCGTATCTCTCCAGTTTAGAAAGAAGAGGATGATAGAGGACTCTGGTCAAGGACAGAAATCTTTTGGGAGGGTGTCAAGGAAAGATATAGGTGGAGATCAGCCCACAATTATATGCAGTCTTGGATAACTGGCTTTCTTTATGCACAACAGCAAAAGCAAAGGCTTATGACCTGTAGCACTGAGAGCAGAGTGGTGCTTTAGTGCTTTCTATACTGCTCTTTAGGCATGACTTCATTCACTTTAAATTCTTAAAATATACTCTACACAATTCTACTTGGCCCTTCCTCAGGGGCAATTATAAGGGAAAAGGTTTGGGTTAAGATCACAATGGTGATCAAATTTGTATTTTGGAAATAATAAAAAACTTAGTTTTAACCTGACATTCTCTTATGGGGAGAAGGAAATACTGTAGAAATTCTATAAATCAGGTGTTAGATTATCAGTTTAACAAATAAATGAGCAATGTTTTTCTAACCACCACTTTATTTTTAAGTCATATTCATTACGACCTATTGCTGCTGCCAATGGAATATGAGGACCAACAATAAATGGATCATTTCCATAACTTTTGGTCTGGACAATGAATAATAACCATATTTTTGGGGCTCCTTGTAACCGTCTATTTAGTAAGTGCTTGATATAGTGCCATATCCTACATGCAAAATGTTAAAAGGTTCGCTTTTAGCTTTACTCAGTTGCTGGAATGTTTTTAAGTTGCTTTTAAATAAGCAAGCTCATAATGGACTAGTGAGTATATCATTCCACTGATGATCCTGCTGGAAAAGGAAATTACAGATCAGAAAGGCACTCACTTCTATAGTGAGGAGCACAGTCTAATGAGTATGTTTAAAATTATTTGTTGTTTCAGAGAGATTCTCACTTCTAACTGCAACACCCATTTTATGCAGAAAGAAGCTCTGTGAAACAGTGCAAAACTTCAGAAAAGAGTTTTCCAGCTGCAGCATGCAATCCCCGTGAAAGCAGTTGGATAAACAGACAGATGCCTGAATTTGACTGGAAATGGAATGCTCTCACATGAAAAATGACCACTCAAGTTGGTAGAAGGTTGTAACATCCAGCCCACACTGTGTGCCAGCTGAGGACTTTTTACAGCAAGATGTAACAGTTCAGCATGTAATGCCATGCACAGTCATCACACCTTCTCCGGAAGGCTCCACAGAAGAGCAAACAGGCTTTATGTAGGCAGGTAGGGACTGTAATTCAGTTTTGCAGCGAGAAAACAGGTTTTGGAAATCTAAGGGCTCTGCATTCAGTGAGTGCCTCCTAATTTATCCCGGGTACATACAGAAGTGAGAGTGGCTGACACTTAACTACCCATAATAGTAGTAAGAAGTTTGCATGGGAGGTGACAATAGAAATTTTCTCCAGCTTTAACTATGAACTCACCCTCAAAAGACCTTCTGTTATTCTATGTGATTTGAAATGCACTTTCATTCCATTATTTAAAAAGTTTGGTGATAGATGTGCATTTTACTCTTAAACTTGTCATTTAGCTCCAGTCGCCATTGCATGATCCCTCCTCCTCCCCACGCCACACCCCCTCTCCCCTGTTAAAAACAAACTTGAGAAGTGCTCTGATCCTGTCAGTTTAGCCTGCTACTGTGAGTTGAAAATTAAAGCTTGTATAGTCAAAGCCTTGACAGCTCCAATGGTTTTGCCTTTTTAAAATGTATTTTATTCTCCTTTTCATGCATTGACACAGACATGCCTTTCAGATGCTCTTCAACTACAGCTGTGTGCACTTGTATTGATATACTTATCAAACAAACTCAAGCAAAATTGACTACCAAAGGGAAGAGATAAGTAAAAAGTCATTTTCCTATGGAAAAGAAAAAATGAAAGAAAAAGAAGAGAAAATCAAGTACTTTTAAAAATAGGCCAAACCAATGCAAATATTTTCTCAGGTAGACAATAGCACTCTGTAGTGAAGGCAGTCATGATTATTACTTGCAGTTATTGAATAGCTTTCATCTATCAGATATTTATAATGCATGCAGGGTATGTGGGAACTAAGTATGTTTGAATGCCCTTCTATTATTATATAATATCTTACAATTTATGCACAACTGGCTGTCTCACAGAGTACTTGTATTCTGTCATTCTGCAAATGGGTTATCCCAAATGCCTGCCAGAGTTTACTTGGACTGATCACCCAGGCCACCCTGCTTGTGCTTGTCTTCTCACTGGGCGTAGTTTCCCTACCTTGATTTATGCAACCTCACTGCTGTGTGCACCTGTGGGAGGATGCTGCTGTACAGCACGCTTCACTCTGAGGACTGCCTTTGGGAACATGTTTGACATCCTTAAAATGAGAACGCCTTCTTCCTACTGAGTGCCTGACACTGTTTATACGCTGCAGACATCTCCTGCCATATGGCCAGGGCACTAGGGAAAAAAACAGTTGCAAGAAACAGAGCAGCCTCTGCAGATATACAGGGGGCAGAACAAAGACAACCTCTGGCTAAATACTTTGTCAAAGATTTCTGCCTGTAGAGTGTTTCTTCCAGGCCAGCCAAGAAGAACAAGAGGCTGTGGTGAGCAACAAGAAGAGGCAGTGGAAGTTAACATCTTAATTCACTGAATGTGGCGGTGGTCAAAAGAGATGGATCTAGCAAGTAGTTGGATGGCTCTCAAAGTACCTTGTCAGCTTGTTTGGACACAGATCTGTGGCTGGAAGAAGGAGACATTGCAGCAGCACTTGCAATGTGTTAAAATAGGAATCTTCCATGATGACTTCTGAGGGCCAAACTCCTGAGAGCTAGTGTAAGGCACTTCRACGGTTATTTTTTAAACAGTATCTGTTTGGACCTGCTAATTAAAATAGGCCATAGGATAGATTAAGATAGCATAGGAGGCAAGGTACAGCTGAAGTAGCCAAAGCTGCATGATAAAGTTGTTACAGACATGCAATTTTTTCACTGGCTTTGACAGTTTSCTATGGGGTCAGATTTAGTCCCCAGCAATTTTCTCACCCTCCAGACTCAGATCAGGTGATTGCGATGAYGTTACATTGAGCTGGTCCACTTATTAGTTGCTGCAAGTTAACTACACCAAGCTATGTCCCTTGACCCAGTCTTGTTAAGGCAACTTGAGGTAGCTAGTCCTTGCCAGCAGGGAGTTCTGCTGATGTTCATTTCAATGATCTGGCAAAAGAGCCCATGGTGGAGTGTCTGCACTTCAGTGTTTAATTTTACCTTATGGTGTGATAGGCTGAATACTGCTGTGACAAACCAACTGAGGAGGAGAAGGGAACCAAGCAGTTGCTGATGCACAGCATTTACCTGAAAGGGATGCTTTGAGGCATCACTGTCAGCTACGCAGTTTGATGGTGGTAGACCATGTCTCGGGGCTGTTGCCAGGGAGGTTGATGGCTTTATTCAGAGGGTGGTGTTGTCCAAAGGAAGGCAGTGAGAGGGTGAGTTATGGATGCCTTTGCACAGACGTGGACCTCAGATTGTATTAATGGGACACAAGTTTGCCCTAAGCTAGATGTAGTCACTATTTGGTAGGGTGAAAGGGATGGACGTACAGCACTGAACATCTTCTCCCTTACGATGTGATCTGTAGTATGTGCTGTGTCAGACAGTGTTAATGAAAGAGTCCAGGATTCCCCCAGGGAATTGATACATTTTCCTCGTCTTGTCTATTTATCTCGCAGGCCAGGGCAAAAACATTATTTTTATCTGGGGAAGCATATTTCATACCATGYTGTGATGTTTTTCTGCCAGATTTCCCCGCGTTAACACTGTAATTATCTATATCTGTGATATCAGACTTTCTACAGACCCCGGTTGCCTTTGGTGAGTTAAGGAACAGAGGGGCTGTTCCTCAAGCATCTCTCAGCTCTTTAGCAAAATATGATTGCTTGTATTACTCTGGAATAATTCCTTCTAGTAAATGATTGAACAAGAATAAAAGAGAAGTTTATGTAGAGGAGTTACATTGGAATGTGCTTCATTGGAGGAGTTACATTGGATTGAGAAGGTAAATAGGATTGTCTTATGAACAGGCTGCACTCTTTTCTCATCATGCACCTTCAAGTAGAAAATTAAGAGGCTAGTAAGAGTGTTCACTATCCTTGCATTAATTCTGTTATTAAAATAATTGAACTTCTGGYAATGGTTTTCCTATATTTTCTGAGCTTGTGGAAAGCCAGAGAGAAATGCTTTGTTTAAAATTACAGCTAAAGAAAGAAGTTTACCGCCTCTGAACTGTGATACCCTGTCCCTTACACCCTCCACTTCATTTTTGTAAAGCGTTTTCAGGAAGCTATTCAGTTACATTCCTGTCTTAATGGAGTTCTGATGGGATGAATTCAGTGCTACAGAGACCTGTTCTAGTTGAGACTGCTACTTCAAAATTTTTTTCTTTTTTTTGCAAGACTTACCTTAACGGTAGGCATCTGGTACATAAAAAAGGTGGTCAAGATACACCTGTATTCCAGATCATAAAAGGCCCTCAAACGTCACACTAATTTTGAGATGAACTCTCTCTCCGTGGAAGATCAATTTAGGGATCATCCCCAGTCCATGGCTGCTCTAGCAAATGTTGCTGAAATTGAGTTATAAAGGTTTTTTGGGGGTGTTTTCTTCAACTTATTCCATTGTCCAAATGCTGACCATGATGTGCTGCCTTTGGTACTTAGGTACTAGATTTGGTAGTGGAATCACTGGTAAAAGTACTGCTCTAATTCCTCAGGCTATAGGCAGGAGCTGAGACCATTAAGGGTGTGTTTTTAGACCCTTCTCCTTACATAACTCTAAAAAAGAATTTCTGTTCAAATACCTGATTTACAAATATTTGCATTCTGGTGAAATATATCATGGGACCAAACAGAGAATAGATCCCTAAAAAGGAAAAGAGTCCAGTACCCTGGAAGGACTCTATGTAGAAGCGTGGCCCCTTTGCTAGACAGATACAAGTAAGCTCACATCTACTCAAAAGGGAAACTTCCTGCTGTAGAAAACTCAAAAATTCTGATTTTAAAAACTTTGTCTGCATGTGAACACAAGACACATCAGGACGAGCATACAAGATCTGCTCTGTAACACACACTGGCTTTCTATTTAGTTGCTTCAGTTCTCATATCTGCTGAGCAAGGTCATATAAAGCAAGGAAAAATGGATGGAAGACAATACAATTCTTACTACCAGTGGGCAAGAGGCCTGCTGTGATGCTAAATAATGAGAAACAAGTTAACAATACACCAGCTTCTTCAACTGCCCTTAGTTATCATTACCCCACAGTACCATTAAAAAAAGTCAGAGGAAAGTCAACATCCACTACTGACAGGAAGCTGAAAGAAAATGATCTAATACCAAAACCAGCCCCTTGGAAAAGAAAAAAAAAAAAAAAAGTCCTAGAAGCACTAACAAAGATCTTCAATAAATAAAACTAAAAGTAATGCTAACTATGTGTTTGAGTAAGGGACTGAGCTTTCCAGTGACTTTAATGATGTTTTGTTGTGTCCACATTTATTTCTTAGCAATGAAGGAAGAGGTTCATGTTAAACTCCAGAGGAAGAAAATTGCTAAAACTTAATTCTGTCACTAAAACTTTGCAGTAGATCTCTTACTATTCCAGGTTATTGCAGAGTTTTGAGACTTGATCATCAGTCCTCACTTAAAAGACTACTGCTTATTAAAAGCAAGCATTGCATGTCAAATGCTTTAGAACATGGAATTCAGGATTAATGGTGATGTGTTTTGGTCCTGAACTTAGGGATAAGCTTTCAGACAAAAGTACATGTAAATTTTTTGTTAGGGAGCCCACCATTTTCTTATTTCTGTTGTTCAGCCAGACAACTAACACCCTGGTGTAAGCACCAGAGCTCCAGTGAGGTGAGTGGCATCCAGGCTGCTGGTCCATTTCCCCTCAATATACTCTTCAAAGTCACTCAAGACACTTCCTTCTATGCATGCTACTTACTGTACCATGATATTCTTGTAGCAGCAGCATCTGCAACCTTGGTACATCAGGCACTGATGTACTGAGTGTCCCCCAACCCAGTCTTTTCCTTGATCCTGGCAAGGACAACTATTTTTAATTCATGTTTGAACACATGGAGCCAGTTTCTTAGTTGCTTTCATCTTTGCAGTACTCAGTCTGTGGCAAGAAACAAGATAACACCTGAAAATGGCTGTCCATCATCTAAAGATGCTCTTGGTGAATACAGAATTGGCATAGCTCATCTGAGGCCATGGCTTACATTTGTGGGGATGGAAGTGAGGACTATGCGCCACAGCTCTTCCCCTTTGGCTAGCTCCATGGCAGCAATCCAGAAACCACTCTAATCTGTTCTGGTGATCAGGAAAGAATAGCTATGTCCCGAAAGCAATGAGCTTTAATGCACTTTTCTGTTACACTCCTTCTCTGCTACATTAGACTGCAGCTCAACACAGCAGAGCATCTGAGCTACAGTCAGTAAGTGCCAAATGTTCCTGTTTTCCCCTCTATGCCATTTTTCAAATGCCACTGACATCCTTTAAAACCTCATCAAGGTGTTACTAAACTGTTAAATTCTATTTCATGCCAGCAGGCCTCAGTCTAAGTGCTAATGCCACTGCACAGCTAATGAGCTGCTAAGAACTGTATCTGATGTTTGAGATCCCAGTGGTGCTGCATCCCAGAGTTTAGAGCCTGAGCTTGATGCAGTCCAAACAAAAAGGATGCATCTCCAAAAGAATGGTAAGTGCCTTAGATCCCATGGTGTTCGCTTGATCAAAATCCTAGTTCTTCAAGTATATTCAAAGATTTGTGTGTACTATGGACCTCGTATACATTCAAAAGAGCTCAAAAATTGCAGTCATGAAGTTTATTTTATAATGATGATTAGTTAAAGTTACATGTCAGTACAGTTAGGGAGATGTCTGATTTGTGGAATATATACCCTGAGTTAGGTCACTTTCCCCAAACTCTTGTGTTTTAAAGACAGGGCAGGACTTTGCAGCTCTTTACCTAACTTATATAACTGAAGAAGGAAGGAACAGCTGTGATCTGGCATATACTTAGTTAAATCAATTACAAATTCTGCAATTCAACAGTTGCAGTTTTTCTACAATGTACATCACTAAAAGCTAGAAAAATACAGGGTCATGTGTAATGGTACATTAATTAATACTGTGTTTAAAATTAATTCTAATGATTCTGAGTGGGAACGCCAAAGGAATATGTTTTAAACTTTGCTTTTACAAAGAATAAGATGAATTAATAATATGACATATAGAAGATGGTCAGTGATGTTATATTACCATGTATTAGAGAAAATTGTAGCAGGATAAAAATCATCACAGGTGAAAAATGAACCTGCAATTGATTTCCTCTGAGAAGACCAAAGTAGTATGCTCAAAGTCCACTGATGACTCCTCCCCTGTCCCTGCCTGGTGCCTTGTTCAGCCGGGGAATGGGAGTGGATGGTGGGGTGTGTGTGGAGGGGTGTAGGTTTTGGGGGGGGTTCTTTATCTAAGAGGTAACTTAAAAAAATCACAGAATCATAGAATCATTAAGGTTGGAAAAGAGACCTCTAAGATCATCGAGTCCAACCATCAACCCAGCACCCATGACCACTAAACCATGTCCTGAAGAACCACATCCACACGTTTTTTGAACGCCTCCAGTGATGATGACTCCACCACTTCCCTGGGCAGCCTGTTCCAATGCCTGACTACCCTTTCAGTGAAGAAATTTTTCCTGATGACCAATCTAAACCTTCCCTGGCACAACTTGAGGCCATTTCCTCTCGTCCTATCACTTGTTACTTGGGAGAAGAGACCAACACCCGTCTCTCTACAGCCTCCTTTCAGGTAGTTGTAGAGAGCGATAAGGTCTCTCCTCAGCCTCCTCTTCTCCAGGCTAAACAACCCCAGCTCCCTCAGCCGCTCCTCAGAAGACTTGTTCTCCAGACCCTTCACCAGCCTCGTTGCCCTTCTCTGGACACGCTCCAGCACCTCAATGTCCTTCTTGTAGTGAGGGGCCCAAAACTGAACACAGGATTCGAGGTGCGGCCTCACCAGTGCCGAGTACAGGGGCACGATCACCTCCCTACTCCTGCTGGCCACAATATTTCTGACACAGGCCAGGATGTTCTTGGCCTTCTTGGCCACCTGGGCACACTGCCGGCTCATGTTCAGCCGGCTGTCGACCAGCACCTCCAGGTCCTTTTCCACCGGGCAGCTTTCCAGCCACTCTTCCCCAAGCCCGTAGCGTTGCCTGGGGTTGTTGTGACCCAAGTGCAGGACCCGGCACTTGGTCTTGTTGAACCTCCTGCAGTTGGCCTCAGCCCATCGATCCAGCCTGTCCAGATCCCTCTGCAATTTATTAAAAATAAAGGCATATTACCCTCCCCCAGTAAACTGAACTTCTCTGAGATACATATGCTGCCAAATTGTCCAACTGATTCCTATTTTCAGGACTGTGGAGTGTCCCTAATATGTGGTATAGTTGGTGGAAGTGACAACTACTGGAAAGTGGTTGTAGGCTGCCTGGTAAGTAGAGATCTCAGAAATGTTGCTTGCCAATCTGTTTATTTAAAAAGTGGTTAGGGATGCCTGCAAAGGGTAAATACTGTTTGGTACCAAGATGAATTTGGCATCTCAGCCCTGGGTGTAACACGGCTGGCAAAAAGCACCCAGAGCTGCTCAGGGTGAACTCCATACAGCATGCAGCTATTGCAGTTATTCACCAGGAAATGTTGGGGACATAAGAAGAGCTGAAATCCCACTCCTCTAAAATCTAAATGTATTACATCAACATATACGCCTCTTTCTAAGGGGCATCTGCAGTCTTTCTTTAGGACAGGCAAATGAAGTATCTAAGTCAGTGTAATGTCTTTGTATTTCCTAGGTTCAAAAGGACRTTTCAACTACCTGCTGTTGCCTGTCGTGTGAGCACTTAAAGGTAAAGTAGTAACTCCATTTCAGAGAGGAAATTGCTGTGGCAGTTCAGGATGTGGTCTGTGTTACATGTTTCAGTGGGACCAGGGAGGTGCCTGATATCTGTTTTTCTGTGGAGGGCAGCCTGAGGTCCTCAGATCCTCAGGCAGCTCAAGTCTTATCTAACATATGTAATAAATTCAGCTCAAAGCAGAGCCAATACCTTCCCCTGATCACCTCAACCTTTATAATACTAGAGCTATGCTGGTGTGAAAAACTGTGGTATGTTCACCCTGTTCTTGCACTGTTCCTTAGGCATCTTCTTGAAAAGCAAATACAGGTTAGATGGACCGTATCTGACCTGGTCAAACCATCTTGTCAAGAAACCAGAAAGATTACTGGGATCCTTGCCAGTCTGAGAGTACTTGAACAGATAGCTCTTATTTCCTAGCAATATGTCTTCATCCTCCAGGACCACTGGGAAATACAAAAGCAGAAAGTGTAACTGCAGTGGGAGAGAAAGTAAGCAAGAGACAATTTGGCTCTACTCTCAATGACAAGAAGTCTTCCTTGGGGAGAAAGGTGGGTCAGGGAGTCCCAAATTATGTTTCTTCCAGAGTTACTGGATGTAACAGGAGCTTCATTAGGAGCAGAGACCAGAATTTGGGGCTCTCTGTGCTCACTGGCAGTGGGCTAGGATGCTTATGCCAGTTCTTTTTTGGGGAATATGAATTTTGCATTCCTTTTGCACTCCTTTTGCACAGTGGCTCAAGCTTACAACAGGATTAAGGGTAGTTCTGTCATGGCATGCCCAATTACTAAAGCATGTCCTGTGAAGTTAGAGGGGTGAGTTCAAACCACAGTCCAAAGCCCCCAGACTGTACATATCCCATATCCTACGTAAGTACTATAAATACTATACCATTATGCAAAAAGCTGGCTATTGCTGCTTCCTTCCAGCCTCTATTAAATATGTTGGGTGGGTTTTTTTCTGTGCAGGATCAGGGCTCAGTGCAGCCTTCTCTTCATAATGTTTGTAAGTCCCCATTATTCTTCTTCAAAATCAAAATTAAAGTCATTAGTCAGTTAATAGAATTTCTAATGTCTTTTTTTTTCTCCCTGGATGACTGAATTAATATCCCACATCCTCAATACCTCCACTGCATAATGATGCTTCACATGCACAGAGGCAAAACTATTCAGCATACAAACGTTCTGATGATGAGTACTCCAGCTGTAACACATCTCTATAGTTACAAGAGCAAGTTTGCTTGCCTGTTTACCTTATGTAGCAGCATATGAAAACTGAAGTATTTCATGCCATCTCCCTCCCTCCTACTCAGAATTTTCCTGTACACATTTGATCCTCCTGTATTTCTTGGCTGCCATACATGAAATCTATGTTAACTCTGATTTGCTTCCTGGGTATTTCCATATGCATGTTTTTTAGGAAGTGAAAAGTGTCCCAGTGTTTCTCAAAGTCAGCTGGAATTGAGGGAACCASAAAGTATCACAGACATAGCTCCCTTCATTTAGCAGCAATATTAGTGTATAGATATACCAAAGAAAAAGCCAGGTTAAAAGCAATGCAACAACTTCAAAAGGGAATTTATTGTTTTTATCAAATCTGTAATTTCATAAGCCATTAGTCTTTCCTGTCTCAAAAGGACGATCCCTTTGCTTCATGGCAACGTGTAACAGAACAAATTTGAAATTTTAAATGTATCATGTTGTACATTTATCAAGAACTAAAGTCTGCTTACAGAGCCCATCAGAAAATCTTTCTGAAACTATGGTTTCCTTCTGATATTTTCCTCCCACAGCAGGAACCTGATCACTTCTTAACATTGATTTACAAACATTGTCAGACATCCAAATTCTTATAAAGAGCAAAACCACCACCACTCCAAAAAAAGCTCATCAATTTTTGCTAGTATTAAACTCACTTAATTTTTCTCCTCTGTGAGCGGTATGTATGCATATTCATATGATATTGGCTGTATAAATAAGAATCTTACACCAGGATTCTAGGTATAAAGGATATTCAGAGGAATATGGAGACTGCAACTCACTTTAAATTCAGAATTAGTCCTGTGTCCCTTAAGTTAAAGCATGCGAAATAAGTCCATAACACACTCAGAAAATAAACTAGTGTCTGTCTGTAAGTAGTCTAAATTTAATGTGTGGTTTCTTCAGTTTTTCAAGCATAATAACAGTATCCTTTTAGGGCATGCATCTTAAAAATTTTATCCTGTCTTGCAAACACAGCATTGTTGTTCCCACTGTGCTCTTTCAGACAATATTGCTATAAAGCAGAATAAGGTAGTTCAATAAATTACTGGAAAGCATTTTTCCATGTACACTAAATCAACAAAGATTGCTCAGCAGTTAAAAAAAATACAATAAAGTACTTTGACCTACCATATGTCTGGAGAAAACCTGAACCAATTCAGCGTAGTTATTAGTCTTGCTTGGTGAGTGCTGATGCTGTGCTTCACACTACTGAAAAAGTGGAATACGTGGACACTGGCTCAAAGATCTTTTTGCAAATCACAGCAGAACTAGACTTCCAAATGACAGACATTTATAAGGAGAAATAGGACATTTGAGGTATTCTGCCTATGAATTTTCTTGTGTAAGCCAAGGGGTGGTCTTTGCCCCTCACAAAACAGAGGGACAAATCTCCATTGCTCTACCAAGTTCATTTTTATACAGATGACTACCTGCCCTTTGATATCGCTGTACCCAACTGTGGGACTGGGGAAGATTGGGAGTTAATTAGCAAGGAGAGATCACTGGAGTCCTGGTTCACTTATGTGTTGATTTCCTTGAGTTAATAAAAAGGATACTGCTTTCTTGGTCTCCTCACTACTATCTGGTCTGCATCCTGCTCTAATAGGGAGCTTCACAGGAAGCTGTGTGCCCAGTGCAAGCGATGTAGTAGGTGACCCACAGCTCTCAGCGTAATGTACATACATTCTGAAGACCAGAATATAATGTTGGTTACGGGAATTACAAGTGAAACAGATCCATTATTTCACTCGTGTCCCAATTGTCATTCAAATTAAAATGGATGTTTAGCTTTTGTGCTTCAATCAAATTCTTAAATAGGTCACTTTACAGATTTTCTTGGAATCGTGTTTCACAGCCAAGCTGTGCAATGCAGAAAATATTGCCTGATATTCCAGCAAAACATTCTCTTTCTTTAAGCTTTTCTTCTGGTTCCTGGTAAGGACAGGAATAGGAAACATAAATGATTGTAATCCGAGAGTTTACTTCTTTTAAAAGTTTGGGACACGTAATGGTCCCAATGGTCCCAAAGGTTTTATGATTAAGTGCTATTTAGAGTCACAGATTTTTTTCAATCTAGTAATGACCATTAGACCTTCTAATCTTAACTTCTCTCCTAGGCTATTAAATCTTATTAGCAAGCTTTGTAATGTTTCTCTAAGTCATACCTCAAAAAAAGCATCCAACTGAGTTAAACCAACACAATGGGAATCCATTGCTTGCCTTGGCAGGAAAAGAGAGTGACTTGACTTTCATTAATATCACTTGAGATGCCAATGACTTCTGAGAGAGAACGAGATCAAAGAGGGTAGGGAGGATTTTAAATAGCTTTGTAATCTATTTTGTAACTTACTGTGATCAAGTGAAAGTTACGAATATACCATTTTGCAGATGAAAATTTTCTTGTATAGAAGCCATTTAGGGAAAGATAGGAACAAATAACCAGCGTGCTGGCTATGACTGCAGCACACCTGCTCAATGGCTGAGGCACTGTAGTGTATCTCCTCAGCTGCCAAGCTACAACTGGGGATGGTTATTAGTATAAAAACTGAATTATTCCCAGCACTTTCAAATGCTATGCAGGAATCCTGCTCTGTTGCTTGCAAGGGGAAAAAGGGTAGGGAGGAGGTTTGCTCAGCTCTTCTCAGCCCTATAACATTTCTGTGCAATACTGAACCTGTGTTAGTCCTGCAAAGGAACTATGAATTTCTGTATTCTCCATGTGAATCTCTAATTAATCGAAGTGAATATCAGTACCAGCTGTCATAATACCATTTGCAAACATCCATAAAAACAGTGAAGTTGTCTTTCTGTATCAGAAATACAAGCCAAATTTGTACCTGTTTATACAAGGAGTTATAAATGGTAGGAGTTTGACATCGGATTTTGTGAAATGTCATTTCAAATAATCTCATCTGTTCCAGAACAAAAGTTGCTAAATTCAGTCAAAATTAAACTCTAAGCCAAGTATGTGTTTGCTTCACTCTATTTTTGACTCATGCAATCACGCTTTTTAAATAACCAGATAACATTGGTTAGAAAAGATATCATTAGTTAGAAAAATATTTAACACTTGTTAAAGTAAAAATCATTGCAAGGTCAAAATAGTTCTTCAGGTTTCAGTCAGTACCTGTCATTTAGATGGTTAGCTACTTCTGGGTTTGAAACCATTACAGATGATCAATAAATTCCAACAAATGTTCAGCAAAACTGCAGGCTGATGTTTCACGATAGTCTGGAAGCCATACAAACACTACTGCAGACAGCTTGTGAAATTGCTTTTCTGCAAAATGAAGTGGTTATCAGAAATATCTCACAGGTTGACCACAAAATATTTGGTGTATTTCCTTTCCTCATTGATGACTAAATACTTGAAATTCTGACAGATTCCTATTTACAAATAATTTTTTATCATGGCACTGATGTTGTACAATTCTCAAGGAATATTTCATAAATATCAGTAGTTGCAACTCTGTTAATTTGCAGGGAAAAAAAAAAAATCCCTTTGTTTAGGGCTGCACTATCTTTTGCAACACAGTCACACGATCCGGTGAAGCCTGCCAAAGGTCATCCAGAAGAGCATATATCACAAGGGAAGCGGATGTCTCTTTACATCAGTTTAAATAGAGACAGTTACTGTTTGAGCTGAGCTACAAATTCAATTCCCTGCAGTAATTGAGCATAAATTTCTTTAGAGATCCTCATATATCTTTCTAGGTCAATTTGGGTTTTAGCACCAATTGAAGAGAAACACTTTGTGGAGACTAACACCTGGGTATATCTAAGGAGGCAATGCATCCACTTACCTCCTTAGAGATTATGTTAAAATCAGTATTTTAGGATCGATAGAAGAAAATGGAAAAAATCTAAAGCATCCTGCCAAGTGTGGAAAAACATGATTTACTCCCTGAGGACTGAAAGTTACAAGTCCAGTGGTCTCTGTTATAATGAACTGGCCCTTGACCACTGAGGTGATGGCAATCATAATTTGTAAATCCCGAAGCCTGGGTGTCAGAGCTTGCAGGCTCCCCTTAGACCTCCAAGGTGGATTTCACTTCCAAATGCTGAAAGCAATCCTATGAGCTGGGAACGTTCCCAGCAGCAGGTTTGGAATTGAAACGACATTGGCCAGGAAGGGTTTTAAAATTAAAAAGAATGTGTTTTCTGTGCGGATTGATGTAGCTATGCTTTTTAACTTTGTCTGGCAAGGAAAATGTGCACACACAAGTTTTCTGAAAGGTGATTTCAAGGGGAAGAGATGAGGTGGGACCTCAGCGAACTGGGTGGCAGGGCTGGAACTGAACAGAGCGAAGGAGCGGTTGCACCTGCCTGCCCTCAGATCACCAGCCTGCGCTCCCGCTGGGAGGGCAGCGGGTGCTTCTTTGGGGCCCTGGCTTCCAGCTCAGTAACTCCAGCTTACAGAGAAAAGGTATCTCTGCATGTGTACAAATAAACAAAGCCATCTGTCCCTCCATCTCACAAATGAACTGTCCCTTGTGTGTCCTGTCATTGCTTCCCTTAGAGATTTCTAGCCAGCAGCTAAAGTTATTTTCTTTCAAAGCTTGTGTCATGTCCTTTTGTCCTTTCATTTGAGGCAAAGAAAGGGCTAATTAATGACCAGACAACTTTCAGAAAGAATACTATCTATCCTGAACCAACAGCTCTTAAAAGAGAAACCCCCCCAGTCCCACCCCATAAAACAGTGAAAAGTTTAACCAGCTGCTGATCTGGTTTTAGCAGGCAGACAAACAGCTTTTGCATAGTCCTTGCATCAGCCCAAGCAGAGGTACCTTCACTCAGGGGACATGTCTGTTCTCAGATTGAGTTTTAGTGATCCCTCTCTGCTTCCATCTGGGCTGTTGTTACCAACTCAGATAGATGGTGACAGTGTTTACTCTCAGGTTTGCAGAAAAAAATCAAATATGAAAGGTGAGAAAAAACTTCAAAAGAGTAGATATTATTATTGTTTTCTCAATCAAAATTGGTACTAAAGATCTCCTAAGGATCTAATACCTGAAGGCATACTTTTTATTTGGCTCTCTCCCAAAAGCCATATGGAAAAACACTGAGGTAACAGTCCTTGAATGTGTCTTTGGTGTCTTTCAGAGGTCCCGTGGACTTGTTTGGACATTTTGGTCAAATCACTTGCTTTGTTTGTGTCTCATTTCCTGGATTTGTAAAATGGAAATAACTGCACTCACTTTTTTTTGAAGCACTGTTTTAGTGAACAGAATTCAGTGCCAAGCATTACTCCTCTTTGTTAATACTAATATATGGTACCAATAGTATATCCTCACAAAACAAACCACCTGAAGATTTCCACTTCCTTTCCTCCCTCCTTCCTCACTGTACAAGCACAGATGCTCTGGCCATTACTGCAACCACATTGGAAAACACTAAAATTTTTGTGAAAACTCTCTGCAAATTAATTCAGATAGCTTTGATGAAAGTTACATCACCTGTTACTCTAGTGCCACTGTTAAATGCCATTACTGTCAGTGCTATTCCTGCAGGCATGATGCAATGTACAAAACCTGTTTCATCAATGTCCCATCCTAACCCTACTATATGTCTGTTTCTGCAGTCTTTTGTCTCAGAGATCAGACTTTCACTGCCTCCCACAGAAAACGGAAGCATATGCTTCTTGTGCAGCTATGTAAATCACTTGTACTTACTTTTCGCCTGATTAAAAATATTATTTTATTTTCTGAGATATAACATTAATAATGATGAAGACATGACAAAAAGAATGAAAATATAGTTTGGTAGAGGAAAAACATTGAAACTGTAGCAGAAACATAGAACCAGCTATCATTATTTCTTTAATGCAAGGGAGTGCTCAACAAGATTCCCACTATAAGGAATTTAAAGAAAGCTTCTAGGCTTCAGCTACACCCTTGTGCACAATAGAAAAAGCTGTCACTGCTCAGCTATTTTGCCTTTCAAATACTACCCATTCTAGAGAAATATGCTAGATATTTTTTATAACAAAGGAATGACAGGAAGAAAAAATTCCACCACAGCAACCAACTGTCTAATAAAAGATAAGCAAAGCACACCAATTAAGAGCATGAGATAAAAATAGAGTAGAAATGAAGTCCTTCAGACTGACACTTCCATTTAGCATATTCCCACACATTCCATGACCTAGCTTTGCTCTATGTATAGTTAGGAAAAAAAACATGTAGCTTGACGTGAGCTTGATTTCTTTTAACCTTTTTACCTCTTTAAAAATACTAACTTTTTCAGTATGCTGCAAATAGTACTTGCTTTAGGTTAATGTGAGATGAATTTTTTCAGTGGGAGATGAGTATTTAGTATTTGCTTGTTTAAAAACCTGATATCTTACTGTGCATTCCTTGCTTGTGTCAGAATTTATTTTTACTGTAGCTTACTTAACAATTATCTGAAAATAATAATATAAATAAGATTTTTTGCTACCTCTTGTTTGTGGTCTTCAGTTGTCAAAAGGGTTGTAATCAGGAAGTTAGATAGTGAGGAGGAGGTATAAAATCAGCAGACAGAACATCTTCCTTTGCTACATGCAAATCAAAAAACCAAAGACAGCAGTTTCATCATATGACTCCGTTTTGTCCTTATGAATGTACATATGTGTATGGAGAAAATCCACGGGGTTCATCCGGAATCTGAAAACTCTGAGCGCTATTGTGGTTTTTTTTAATCTAATAATATTAGAAATGAAACTGTTGGGTTTTGGTTTTTTCCCCAAAAAATGATTGATAGCAAATCAGCAGGTAAACATTCAATCACTTATTTGTGTATTTACGTCCCATTGATTCCCCCTATCTGTCATAGATGCTCATTGCCTCAAAACTGTGTCACTTATTTTGATTTTATTAGTGGGTGTGGCTGAATAAGTACTCATTTGAAAAAAAATGTCTTTCTGCTTATTGGAAGGCACAGCAGGATTTTAAGTGTCCTGGGATAGATTCTCAGCTGGCGAAAGCACCTGTGAAAGCTGGTTTACACTAAGGTGGTTCCTGCCTTCTTTTCGTGTGCAGCTGGAATTGTGTTGGCAGGCCACATAAGCATGACTGTTTGAACTACATTATCCAGAAAGCTGCCTGAGAGTTTTGGAGCAGGAGTATGGCAGTGGTGGTTCACGCTGCACAGGAAAAATCAGCCAAGAAGCAATGATTAGAGATCAGGACCATCCTCCAAAGCATAGCATTCAGGCTGCACGACTTTCGTTGGAAAAACGCCACTCTCACATTAAACAAGGAAAGGTGCAAGGAGGATCCTTTTGTAGAGGGTTAGTCAATTAGTATGGAAAGCTTGTGCTACAGGATGCAGCTGACATATGGGCTATGCTAGGCATTTCTGGTCTGTTTTTCCAGTGTGACCTTCGATGGGAATAGGAAAAAATTAACTGTGCTAGGACTGTTCTAACAACATTGAAAAGATCCCTTTGCTACTCAGAGGACTACACAAGCCATAGACTCCTCCTGTGTTTTTATCTGAGTTTGTGGTAAATAATAAATATCAACTTAATCTGATCCATGTATTATATGGCAGTAGATACAAACAGAGAAATTCTGTTGGCGTGTGATTTGTTTCTTATCAAATGCATGTGCATTTTTAAAGCCAATTGACCTGGAAAACCTGGTAGAGCCGAAAACAGATTCATCTTTCCCTAATGAGTAAAAGTGATTTTCTACCTTTGGAAGGATTAAATGATACAAACCTTAGGTCAGAGGAAAACAGCTATATCACAGTTCAATCAGTGTCTCTATTCTCTGAACTTTAACCTACTTGAAATTCTGGAAGTAGGGATTGTTGTTGTTTGCTGGGTTTTTTCCCTTTTTGCTCCTTTGGCCTCCATTTGATTTATATGGGGTTTTTTGTTCAGGAGTTCAAACCCAAGGAGAAGAAAATGTATGAGGCAGCAGACTTTTGCTATAAGGGAAAGTATACTTTAAGTTGTTTTCAGAGTAGAAAATTTATTCAAACACTCCTAGTGAACTACATACAGAAAAAAATCACTATGGAAGCTAAAAGGGGGAAACATGAGATGGGTCTCAATGTTTAAACAAAGCTCTTAGGGCACCGACTTCATGGTGGACTCACCCCATAACTCATAAATTCCCTCTTTTACTATCCTTCAGAAATGCACCTTTTGCTATGCTGTGGCTTACAGAGAAAGTTCCTCCATACTTTTTGTGCATGCCTCTCTTCAGCAAGCTCAACTTAGGAAGGCTTTTGTGCCTCCTGCCAGTGCTTGGCTCCAGAGGGAAGGACGAGGGCAGGCTCTGGGACCAGTGACTCCTCTGAGTTTTGCTCACTGAGGAGTTGCACAGGGCCAACCAGACCATCAGAAAGAGCCTACACCATGCTCTTAAATACTAGGTCCATAACTGAGTTGAACAGACACAGCATCACTTCAGGAGGAAGAGAGAGTCCATTGTGCTGAAGTAAATCACTGTTTTTTCACTGCAGAAAGCAGAAAAAGAACAGATGCTGAAGGATTGCAGGCCCTCCATGAAGAGAGGAGGAAATATAACTCCAAATTTGAGAATACTTATTAAATATGTAACTACTCAGATATAAAGAAATATACATAAACCCAAAAGGAACATCAAAGCTTATTATACCATGACTGCAAGTGAAAGGAGTATCCATTAAGATTCTGCTTCTGGGAAGAAATTTAACTTTATCCCAGCCGAAACCAGGACAATGAGAAGCATCACAAGGCAAGTCCCAGTAGCAAAGCAGTGCAGGGTAGGGCAGATTTAGATAAAATATTGTATCAAAGCTAACCCTTGAAAAATTTGCTCACCATCCGCAGTCACATTCATGGGTTCAAAAATCTACTTTTGGTCAACTTTGCTCCAGGTAGCAAAGTTTTGGTTTATTCAGACAACTGTTCATTAATCATTCATGGGAATATAAAGTAGTAGGGTCTTACTGACCTTTCCCAGAGCATTCTGAATCTCTTCAACGTGTTGACCTCACACTGAGTATCAGCTGTGACATTGAGATTCTTTTCAATTAAATCTATATGTGGCTGGTTACTGGGCACCCAAGATAATACTAATACTACTGTGGAAATAGCTTTATTTACAGGCTTCTGTACCAGATGGATATTCACATGGAATATTTAGCTGAGAACATTATGTTTTCAACTTTTTTTTTCTGGCAGAAGAAAATTCTCATATGCTGACGGAGCTTTTTGCTTTGATCCAGAGTAAAGGTTTTGCTGAGTAAAAATAAAACTGTTTAGTAACTTTACCAAATGTTAAAAACAAAACTTGTGGCTTTTGGTCAAGTAATTTTTGATTTATTTAAAACCATTAGCTTAATCTCAGTGTTATAAAGCCACAGAAAACCAGAAAGTTAATACAGATTTATATTATTGATTAAGGCCTCAAAATACCAAAAGGCACAATGGAAAATGAATAATTGGCCATGGTCTCCTGATACAGAGCCATTTCAGCTTTTTCATCGCAAAGCTGTAGGGGACGTGCAAACTGGCTATAAACAAATTATCTTCAGATAATCTATCAAAGAGACCATCTGACTCCATCAAAAAAAGATCACGAAGAATTATGTATGTTACCCCTTGGAAGTAGAATGAGAGTGTTCTAGGAAACTGGCATTTTTATCCAACATTTCATCACTTACATATAATGCTTTTCTGGAGGAAGATAACAGCTGCTGTGTCTATGTAGTAAATTCCATAGTAGAGAGAGGTTCAGGTTCAGGGAAAGCTGCATGCTAATCCATTCCCCTCCTCTCTGCCCTCTTAAAGACAAGCAAGGCCAATGAACTTGACAGAAAACAGAGTCAGTGAAACAATCAATCAAAAATGAAAAAGAGCTAGAGGTAAGTAAAATCAACTCATTTAAACAAGAAAAATGGCTCATTATATGACTAACATAATACTTTAATGAAAACTGAAAATAAGAAATAAGTCAGGTAGAATAAGAATTTGAAATTTGTCCACAAGGAGCAGTGTTCTTCAGAGATAAACCTCATAAATTCAGAGAAGGAAAAACTCAGAGACTAACTGTATTTAAATGGTATTGGCTTTTGATGCTGGAATAACAAGAGCTTTTGAGAGAAATATATGCTTTCTCAAGGGGTATAGAGAGCTGGCATGACATTGCATACATTTGCTACTAGCTTTGATAGCATGCCAGACTTACTTAGTGAATAAAATCTTATATACTAGATTGTTCATGAAGTGTAAATGTGCACTTAAATCTGGAGCTCCCTCAAAAACTTTCAACTAGTAACTGTGTTTCATGTTATATTCTGGGTAGTCTCAGTTTCCAACAAAAAAAGTATCTGCAGCACTCATGAGGCATATTGCATTTGACTTAGTACCTAACGAGGCATGATAGAATTAAAAATGCTGAGAAGCACCCAGGCTTTTTGCAGTTTTTACTTCTATGCTAACATGCAACGGGAAAAAAAAGAAGCACAACTTTGTAAATTTTGTTTAATATATTCTTATCAATAGGACCATTAGAACTAATGTCTCTAGTAATAGAAAAGTGCTTGGGGCATGCCAGTATTTAGGATGCACAAAAAGGGATGATCTGGCACAAACGTTTGCAGTCTTCTAGGCATATTTCTGCTGACATGAAGACAGAGCAATGTGATTTGTTTTTTCAAGCTGGACTAATTGAAATAAAAAGCATTTTGGTATGACTAAGTGTAAAGCTACAGGTATAATAAAAAGGAATTCAGAATAGGGAGGGGGAACTCACAAAATAAAAGATTCCTTTGCAATATTATAGCTAAAAAAGCCAAGGTAGTCCTTTGCTGTATTAATAGCTACAGGAGATGGTAGCAACAGAAAGATTTTTACTTCTCTCTATGACATTAAGGTGCCAAGCTTGGAGTTCTGCAGATATTTTTGATGCTCTTGTTTTTAAAAAAGACATACTGAAAAACTGGAAATAATGCAGAAGGGCCATAAAAAATGAGTCAAAGAATGAAGAAAAAGCCTTATACAGATTTAGAGAGGTTGAACTGTTCAACGTCTCAAAAAATTGATAGAATAGTTAGTTGGTTACAAGCTCTTTCACACAATTGTGCTCTCCAAGTAGGCTATTTAGCTACAACGACAACAATAACAACAACAACAATAATAATAGTAAGTATTAGTAGTAGTATCTCTAGCAACTGTGTCCAATCCCTGTGGAAGGGCAAACTCTAGTGCCACTTGCAGTCCTGGTCTCCTGACTGCGCAGACCCTTCCTACCGCTGGAAGGGTCCTTTCCGTGCCGGGGAAAGCTCCCACTGACACGCCGCCACGGTGGGGCCAGGGTGTGTCCAGCCAGAAGTGGGAAGATGTTCTCAGGTAGCACAGTGACTGAAAGCAGGACCAATTCAAAACAGATAGTCACTAAAAATGTATGTTAATGAGACGGACATATCTCCAAGCCTAGTAGTGACTTCAGAAGATCAGGACTCAGCATCCTTCAGTACATGCTCAGCTGAGCTCAGTACTGTGTGGAGCATCCCTGTGGCTGCCTGAATTTGAACTGAGCAATCCGCTTATATATGAGTTCTGGATAATCTGATGATTGCTCCTGGACTTAAACACTACAAATCTGTGCACAGATGTTGGTAAAGAGATAATTAGGAAGCAACAGAATGGCAAAATATAGGTGGGAAACTAATCTGATCAACAGAACCTGAGTTACTGGTACAAGCAGATAAAATAGGAATTAAGCCTAATTTCCTAGTGCTAAAATGTGTGTATGTGAGAAAACAACCTTTCTTACAAAGAGAGAACACTTTATATGCATGCAAAATGAGGATCATTTTTAATTTTCACATTTGGTAGTGTCACAATTTTAATTGTTTATGACAGACTAACTATACACTTTAACACTTGCAGTAGCCAGCTGCATTTAGATTGTGTATTGTGTACAAATTTGTTGTAATCTGACAATCCACTGCCATAACTGTTTATAAACATATTTTCAGACCTATTTCATACAGTCTTATTTTTCAATCATAATGTTAGACATGAATTATTCCGTTACATCTAGAAAAAGTGATGTGTTTTGTTTGTGTCTAAGCCCGGGTGCCCTGTAGCAACAGCATAGTTGACATGAGCTATGTGAAAACCACCAGTCAAGTTATTCACCTAGGGTAGGCTAAGAATAAGACTGCCATACATAACCTTGGTTTCCCACCTATTTAGAGCCTGGAAAGTGAGTGACAGAAATATCTAACATCTGACAAGTGTAGGTGAACAGCTTAATCATTAGAAATATTCAGCATTAGGAGGAGTGCACAGATTTTAATGAATCAGAACAGAAGAGAGAGGGAATGGGAACTGGGGCTGTTACAAAGCCTTTGGTATGGTCTGGTGTTTCCCTCTTCCATAAGCTGTGGAGATTGCCACAAATAAACACATACCGTTCTGGATTGCTTTAATTTTGTATCTTAAAACAGTATTTTAACCGTAAGACAGGGTAGAATCTCTACATGGCTTTAACCCATAGAAGTAGAGTTATTTTGAACATGAACTGAAACAAAATTACCTTTATTGTTTAGGATTATTTCGGTAGTAGCAAAAAGGTGTATTCTTGCAGCTGTGCTCTGAGTCTGATTTGAACAGTCTTGTGACTAACCTGTTTGAAAAGACAATGAAACAGAAAAAAGCCGTCTATAAGAGTAGTGATAAGCCTGGGTTTTTTATAATACATGAGATATAGATAGATATAGACATATAGATATGAATTTTCTTATGAAGCTCTGCTAAAACATGGCAAATGAGCCTTATAGTTCCTATGCACATAAAATTTTCTTCTTAAATTATTTCAAATCAAGTTGTCTGTATTTCCTCTCCCTAGTTCTGTGAACCACAGTGCCACAAATTTTAAAGGCCGAGTATAGCTCAGAAATTAATGCATGTCTTCTCCCGCTGCCGTACGTTTTACTGCAGCACTTAAGGAAATACCTTTCTTGCAGCGAAAGAAAACAACTCATCTTGAAAGATTTGTAGCCTAAGCACACAGATTCAGGAAAGACCTGCTAGCTCCCACACATTTACACCCATATCCGGACTGACACGAACTGCTGAACTTGTGAAGTCTTGCCATCATTGGCTTGCAGTTTGTCTACACTTTGTCTATGGGCTGAGTCTTAGGTCACACTGGTTTATATATCCATATTGTTCACTTTTTCATTTTTACTATTTAAACAGTCAGAGGGCAGAGCATTACCATTTTTCTGTTTGATGCACAAATATACGACCACAGGCACCTTCTCCTAGCAGAGAACTGGACAATGTATTACTCCTTGCTCTTTCTTCCTTCCCAGCAGATGTTGTTTCTTTATATTTAGAAATCATTTGAAAGAAGAGAGAAATGCACACAAAGGAGCAAATGTCACGTCAGTTTTCCTAACAGTGGGATCCTGGAACAGGAGCAGCCAAAGCAGTCTCCATGTGAGATGCCACCACCCCATCTCAGAGTTGAACCAACTGATCAGCGGCTGCTTATTCAGAAACAGTTTTCAACTTACTTTACAGCTGTTACAGGACACCAGCATTTAACCTTTCTTGTCTCTGGCCAAGTCTCAGAGCTCTGCATTTTGTTCTATGTCCTGTCATCTTTGACCTATAAATTGGTTTTGTCACAGCTTCATAAAAAGGACAGAAAGCAGCAGTTTCTGGAAGATCCAGTATCAGGCTACAACTGTGAAGGCACATCTTTGCTTTGATGAGACTAGTGTAAAGCAACAGTGTATTGTACAAATTGGCATGGAAAGAGTTCTTTACAAAAAATTACATATGCAACAGAATTAGGTAAAGAATCTCTAAAAGTCCTCTCCCAAACAGACATTCCTGTTCATTCCTGCCAACTATACAAAAATACAACAGGAGAAAGTCCCAATTAGGCTAATGCCAGCTGCAGTGATGGCTGGATGCTTGAGAAACAGCACACCCCTTATGTGGTTGTTAGCTACCTCTCCAAATTCTCAGAGGTTTCAAATGCCAAAAGGTCTGCATAGGAGCAAACTCCACTACAAACAAAACTCAAAAGGTCAACGACGTCACAGTGTGAGGAAAAAATTAGCATGCCTTTCAGAATTACTCCTCCCAAGTGCTTCTCAGTAAATGGATGAAATCACATGCCACTGAGCAGAGGAAGAACAGTGCATCCCTTCAGAGGAGAAAAAAAGTGAACACTACCAATAATGTCCAGTATGTTCATATTGCTCAATTTACTAAGGACATTCTCAGATCTGGAACAACTTCAGCTAGTAGTAATACTCTACTAGAGGTAACATGCCTAACACTCTACTAGAGGAGGCTTTTTTTCCTTTTTTCCTTTTCCTTTTCCTTCTCCTTTTTTCCTTTTCCTTTTTTCCCTTTCCCTTTCTTTCTGTTTTGCTTTATCTTGCTTTCACTTTTATTTTTGCAAACAATTCTACCAGAGAGAGATAAAAAATCTAATTAAATTTGAGAGATTATATTTTCTGATTTATTTGAGTTATCTGCCTCTCACTGCTTTCATTTAATTAGCACTAAGTGTCTTCCCCACCCCCTCTTTCAGCTGGTCTCACTATGCCATGCCAAGGTAAGTTCAGTAAGAGACTCCTGCTCCAGAAAGCAGCTTCTCTTGGGGACAAGAAACTATCCTGAAATAGGAGATTCAGAAGGAGAGAAAATTAAGCACTGTCAGCAGTGACCAGAAATGACACTGCCAAAATCCATGTGTTGGATCACAGTTGAGCAAGGAACTACATAATCAGTTAAGTGAAACGAATGAAAGAAATGAGCAAGATAAATAGGTTATTTGACTCTGTTATATTTAGGATGTACCAGAACAGGAATCCTGTCTTAATATCAAATATTTTTCCCTGTAAAAGATTTACAGATGAAAACAACCAACACCAGCAGAGGCTTCAAGAAGGTAAATGACAGTAGAAATTTAGGACAGTGGAATCATTTGGCAAGAATTATGGTTTTTGTATTTTTCTTTCATTTCTGCCATTAACACTTTAAAAGGAAGACTCTCACCTCTAAAAAAAAATGGACCACAGAAAAGGTTAAAAAGACTTCTGGATTTGTGCCTGGCCTCCCTTTTCTACTGTAAGAACTGGGACACCACAAAGACCTGGTATCATTATATGTGAATTTCTCCATTGTAATTAAAATCCATTTTAAACAAATTTGCAGATGCAGAAACTTCATCTGTACTTGAGAGAGACATTTGTCTTCCCTCAGGATTAAATATTGTGTAAATCGTCCTGCAAAACCAACACATTTATACATTCCAATTATGTTTGAAAGGTGACTGCAGATTCCAATAATTTGATCTAGTTAGGAATTTCCTGGAAACAAGAAACATACCATAAACTTCTGAGGACTCGGTTCAATTATTATACCACCTTTTGCTTATGAAAGAATCATATGTAATAGTTGTGATCTGTAAAATAATAAATATACTGCTGTACTACACATTACTGCCCCAGTAATTTGGAAAAATAGGTTTGGGGTTCTTTACTTAAACATTTCCATCATGGCTGAAATACTTCAGATACATAAAACCCCTGCACATGATTTATTTTTCTAGGTACAGCTTGTGAAAGAAATTCTTTATTCAAAAGTTTGTCAAGAACCACTGGAAATACTTGTCTGTTACATGCCTTCATTTGATAGAAATTCAGTTCTTCTGGTAAGTAAGATTGATAAAATATATCAGCTCTAATACAAAACCTCTTTTCTGACACTGTTCAATATGTCTTTTGTTTATATAAATGTTAAATTCATTGCTTCTGCTCAAATCAGATTATAATTTTAATTACATTATAACCAAGATTATGTTACAGGATTTTTTGCATGCATCATATATTTCCTGCAATTGTTCTGACCAAAGTTATCTTTCAGCATAATTCTTGTTAGCAATAGGTTAACATAGCTGCTCAAGCACGAGCATAATAACAGATAAACAGCCCAGAGACGCAGGTCGCGAGGGTGCCATTCACACCTGGGGAAGAAGGTACCATGACATAATTGCTTCAGGTATGTTATTTTTCAGATAGACAGGCATTATTACTAGTGTTTATTTAACCAACTATCCCTTATTGTTCACCTGAGCAGAAGTATCACGCATTTTTTTTTTTTTTCTCATACTCATCATGTCTTTGGTTATTTCATTTCCCATTTGATACCTTAGCAGAGTTTCAAAGTCATTGAACTTTCAGTTTCATGGAACAAAAAGAATTAAACTCCAAATGTTGCATTTTATGCCTCAAGTGTGTTCATTTTGAATTCCTTACAGCCTTGTTTTTTCATGCAAATAAGATTTGATCAGAAGGTTAGGTACAATGTGGAGTAACAAGCAATCAAAATCAACCTGTCAGATCAGTATTTGTCTCAACTGACCAGCCCAGCAGAAAGAAAATGTTCCTGTCAGTTTCAAGATAGAAATTAGACTTATTTATTCTCTTACATTGATACTTGCTCCAACTAGAAGAATTTGTTTGACAACCTTTACATTTCAAGCCATATCACAATAGCATTAGTTATATGTTTTTGCAATGCATTTAGCACAATACAAAGAACTTCATCATCTGGCAAAAATTAATAAAATACCTGTATGTGCTATGCATTTCTACGCTGGATTTGTATCAAATCCTTCACTTGGATTTATAATCAAATGCTTGTGGTATTTATTCATTGTCTTTCACCCATGACTAACTTTTAGCAATAAGTACTTTAACTTACTATGTTTCTTCTGGCTCTGGTTCTTTTTGTTTAGAAACTTCTGAAAGCACCTGTCACCTCTGATTTTCATGAGTTTGGTGATTTCAAGTCCTTAGGTATCAAACACGCACAATTATATAGTCACCAAAGTTAAGGATGTGGGAAGGATAAATTTGCTCTGAAAGTTCTCAAAGACCTTACTAAGCACAACACCAATGAGGGCTGTCAGTCTCTTAAAGCTTACACTGGAGACCCATGAGCTCCTGGACCAACACTGACTGAAGTCAGAAAAACATACCAGTATAGATTTTTTTCATGGAACAATATACAATTTATTTCTAGGCTTTACAAACCTTGGTTATTGTTCCCTATAGCTGACAACATCAAGACGACTGTGTAAGGAGAACATCCAGAGCCTGAAGGGCAGCAAGGAACCACCAGAGAGGGGAAAAAGATTTATTCTAGTTTATGAACCTTTATTTTGCATGAGGAATAATCTGGGGGGCTGAGGAGGAGGCGGAAGAGAATTTCTCTTCCTCTCTTTTGACAACTCTTACCCTTTTCCATTTTCATTCTATCTCCAAAACGTTGTTTATATCTGTTGTGGTTTAAACCCCGCTGGCAACTAAGCACCACCCAGCCGCTCGCTCACTCTCCCCCGGGTGGGACGGGGGAGAGAATCGGAAGGGTAAAAGTGAGAAAACTCGTGGGTTGAGATAAAGACAGTTTAATAGGGAAAGCAAAAGCTGCGCACGCAAGCAAAGCAAAACAAGGAATTCCTTCACTAC
>JASVER010000167.1:1403303-1420470 GCA_030449065.1 Oceanodroma leucorhoa
GCATCGTCCAGCTGCCACGGACGCAGGCCGTGCTGACACGGCACCGCCTGCCGTCCCTTCCAACCTGCAGTTTCCTAGGAGCCCATCATTCTCCATCTCTCGCTCCACACCGCTTCCTTCCCCCACTCAGCTGGACCCACCCCTTCCACCGCCTTTGGGTGTCCACCGAGACACCCCGGGATGAGCATCACACATTTCCACATGACCCTGAACATCATCCCCCTGGAACATCTGGGCACGCCCAAGCGCTCCTGCCCTGCGTCCTGCAAGGACTCCTGCAGTGCTGGGGGCATTGACTCCTTTCAGCGGGCAAGGCCCCCGCGCAGTGTTTCTGGGGGTGACCCATCTCAGCCCTGCAGAAAAGCACCTGGAGGAATGGTAGGGAGTGAGCTGAACATCAGCCAGCACCGTGCCCTTGTGGCAAAGGCGGCCAGTGGTGTGCTGGGCTGCAGGAGGAGGAGTCTTGCCAGAGAGCCTTGCAAGCCCACCTGGAACTGAATCTGGCGAGGGACGCCAAAGGGATGCAAGACAGGCTTCCCTGAATCCATAAGTGGCAAAGAGAAGACTAGGGAAAATGTGGGCCTGTTGCTGAATGAGGGACCCCAAATGGGACGCAGTGCCCAGATGAGGCCTGATGGGTGCTTAGCAGAGGGGATCACCTTTGCGCTCTCAGGCTCAGGGAGAAAGAGAGGAGAAAATCCGCCAGAGCGAGCCAAGTGCTGCCTGTGACCCACCGTGGGAGGAATCGGGGGAGCCCAGAGGGCTGGCCAGCGGTGGTGGGGTCCGGGAAGAGCCTGTGGGACTTTGTCCCACTGCCTCCCCGGGAGGCACGAGGTGTTACCGAGTGAACCCTCTTGCCGCATGTGCCTGGAGACGTCTGCCATGGCCAGAGCGACCTGATGGGGCCCTGGGGAGACACGGCCGAGGCCTGAGTGACGGGCGTGAAACACCGGTGACACAAAACAAGAGATGGGGGATTGTCGTGGTTTAACCCCAGCCGGCGACTAAGCCCCATGCAGCCGCTCGCTCACTCTCCCCCGGGTGGGACGGGGGAGAGAATCGGAAKGGTAAAAGTGAGAAAACTCGTGGGTTGAGATAAAGACAGTTTAAAAGGGAAAGCAAAAGCCGCACACACAAGCAAAGCAAAACAAGGAATTCCTTCACTACTTCCCATCGGCAGGCAGCTGTTGAGCCATCTGCAGGAAAGYAGGGCTCCATCATGCGTAACAGTTACTTGGGAAGACATGCGCCATCATCCCGAACGTCCCCCACTTCCTTCTTCTTCCCTCAGCCTTATATGCTGAGCATGACATCACATGGTATGGAATACCCCATTGGCCAGCTGGCCTAGCTGTCCCGGCTATGCTCCCTCCCAGCTTCTTGTGCACCTCACAGAGCATGTGAGCTGAAAAGTCCTTGAAAAATAGATTACCTAACAGCAACTAAAAACATCAGTGTGTTATCAACATTCTTCTTATACTAAATCCAAAACATAGCACTATACCAACTACTGGAAAGAAAATTAATTCTATCCCAGCCAAAACCAGGACAATATCACATTTGAAATCTTCGTATAAAACAAAAAAAAACCAGTTCATGARGAGACAAAAAGTTCACAGAAGGGATTCCAAATCTGAAAAATCTCTTGGCTTTCTAGAGACTTCTCTGTCCAAGATAGGGAATGGTGTCAGTAGACACATTTTTTCTCCTGCCCTATGTCCCATATGGGCTACTGTCTCTCATTTTTTCAAGCTTTTGTAATCTGCAAGGAAAGTATTTATACTAATAATAAATCAGAGAGGCACAGCCAAATAATCACTCAGTTATCATTCTCTGACTCTAAAAAAAACAATTTGGAAGAAGAATATCTGGGGAAGAGGCAGGAGTGTTGTATGAGTAGATTGAATTGCAAGAAAAGTGTTTAAGACCTACAATACTATCTGGACAAAAATATTAACTGATTCCAGAAAGCACTTCATAACCACCCTACACCTACTCTTATATAAGTCTGCCATATCCATATCAATACCATGGGAGCATTTTATTAAAAATATGGTATTAAATGTAAATGCTTACACAAACCACAAATACCTATAACACCAAACCACAGCAGAGACCATAGGGACTCCTGTTCTAATTAGGACTATTTATCCTGCTTTCTTTCCATTTTGTTTCAACTGACCATAGAGACAACATTTAACCAAGCTAAAGTTTTATAGCAAAGTTTAAAGTTTAAAGCAATGTTTTATAAAGAAGGGAAGAAGAGATAATACCTGCACAATAAACAGCTGCATTGTACTAGTGCAGTTAAGAATGGTGCTTGATTTCCACTCCTATTGTAAGATGCTTTTAGTCCTAGAAAAGAAACAACAGGCAAAGCAGACCACTAGTTCTGAGCTTCACTGCTCAGTGCTCTGGCTGAGATTGTCTCAAAGTAATTGCTGAAGTAAAATGATAATTCACCCCATCATAATCTGATTTGGTTTTAAATTTTTCTGGAGTAAGCAACCCCAAGGAGACTCTCAGTTAAACAGGGTGGTCTGGAGACCTGCGGCCCAGCTCCTTCCATTCTGCCTTTGGCTCAAAGCATCCCTCTCACATGCTGAGGGACACTGAGGGCAGACTTATCACAGCCATATTTTTATTCAACCCTATGGCTTGCATTCAAAGCCAAAAAGAATCTCTGTGACTGCTGAAAACACCTACATACTTGGTACATATGTTACCAGCTTGCCTGCTGGCATTCCAGGAGACTAGCTGTCATGAATCAGAGACACTTACGGCGTCTTAATATTTCACATGTCAAAATACAAGCAGAATAGGCTAGCCTGAATGCTTAACTGTCTTTATCACTCAAAGACAATCATGTGAGTTGAACAATCCCCAAAAGTGGGCTTTCCTAATGATTCATTAACTGTAGAGCGAACTCAAAGAATCACAAAATGGCTGAGGTTGGAAGTGGCCTCTGGAGATCATCTGGTCCAACTTCTGCTTAAGCAGGGACATCTAAAGCAGGCTGCCAGGACCATGTCCAGATGGCTTTTGAAGATTCCAAGGCTGGAGACTCCACCACCTCTCTGAGCAACCTGTGCCAGTGCTCAGTCACCCTCACAGTAAAAAAGTGCTCCCTGATGTTCATATGGAACCTCCTGTTTTTCCGTGAGTGCCTACTGCCTCTGGCCCTGTCACTGGGCACCACTGGAAAGAGCTTGGCTGCATTTTCTTTCCACCCTCCCTTCAGAGTTTTATATACACTGATAAGATTCCCCCCCAGGCTTTCTCTTCTCCAGACTAAACAGTCCCAGCTCTATGGAATAGTCTTAGAAATTCTTGCCCTCTGCATTTAGAGGAAAAGATTGGGTTGACATATCTCTGCAGCCAAGTCAAGAATAGCCAGCCTCCAGCCTACCATCTACACCCATAACAATCAACACAGCCTGTGGCTTGCTCATGGTCCCCTCATCCCAGAGGGCTTTTTGCACATACTTTGTGTTTAGCCAGATGCGATGAAGGTTTACATTACTTACTTGCCTATATGACTTGGAACGCATTTGCAAAACACATCAAATGAAAAAGGCATCCATATAAGTAGGTTACCATATAAGGATGGTTACGTATGGACATCGATCAAATAACAGTTACATGACAAGAAGGAACTACAACTCTTAAGTAACATGTATTAAATCTATACCGTTATAAAAGCTGATTCCTACTGGACTATTGGATTAATCTGTATTGCTACCAGCAAGGCATTGTCTAGTAGCCACTTTAGCTATATGTCACCATGAAAAATGCCTTTTAAGAGAAAGGTAAGAGCAACACACCTAAATGCAGCTATGTGGGCTGACCAAAGAGAAAAGAACAAGTATACACCTTCTTAGGGAGCTGCAGGGGTGGCAGAGAATTGATTCTTAAACACCAAGGAAAGAAATATCGACATGGATTCAAAATGATGAATAATGTAAAATACTGAAATAAAACTTGATGGATTCATAGGTCCTGTCAGTGCACAGCCTCAAAGCAATCAGACTGAAATGAGACAAAAATATCCTACATAATAACTGACATTTGATTTAGGGGGAAATGGGGGAGAGAAAAAAAACACACTGATCAGATATTTGAAATGAGCCTTTTGCTACAGCAATCAGCCAAACTGGGCTCTTTTTCTTCGCACTTGAAGCAGAATGGAGTCATATTACTAAAAAGCTGTTTCAGCACTTCTAGCTTTATCAGAATCCTAGAAACACAAGAAATAAAGGGACTGTTTCTGATACTAATAAAACTAGTGGAGTCATTTCACTAAGGGAGGCTTTAAAAAAAAGACAGAGAAAAGAAATACAATGTTGGCACCAGAAAGAACTTAATTTATCCCTGCAAAGACAAATTACTTCCTGTGGGGAAAAAAAAAAAAAAAGCAGTTGAATGAATGTACAGCTATGTCCATCCATATCTATTGAACTTGCACATGCCCAAACCATTAGGCCCATATACTTCTCTTGCATCCAACAGTCCATTCAGGTCAATGAATACTTAAATTGGTTCTCTGATTCTTCACAACTGGAAATTTTGATCTGGCTAAAATCTTCACTGTGCTGCTTTTCTGAGGAGAGGGACCACCCACATCTGCAGACATACTCATTCGTGCGTACATTCAGGACTGAAGCCAAAGAGGTCTAAGGACAAGCTTTTCATGTCAGTTTGCAAAACACAATGACAAATTTTTGTGAACAAATTCTGCTGTTGGGAAAGCCTGGAATGGTACAAAGGATTGTATAAAGGAAACCATCTGTACCTCAGAGACAAGAATTTTTTCCTTTATATGCGCTGAACTACACTACTAGAAAATGGGAATAATTGGCAAGTTGTACAACCAGTACCATTAGTCAAGGCCAAGCGGCCTTCTCAGAGGCACATCCTCCCAATCACTCCATGTGGGCACTTTGAGTCTTAACTAATGTCATTGCACACCAGTTGTCATAGTAACTTTGTTACTAACTGCATTTTCCCATAGCAAGCATTTTATAAACAAAATACAGCAACCTTTTTTTTTCTGGTTAGTGCAAACTGCAATGAAGAATAACCTGGCTAATGATAAAATAACTTTACCACCAGTCACGGAAAATTTCACATACCTTCAACTGGAAAGCTGCCCGGCGGAAACGGACCTGGGGGTGCTGGTTGACAGCCGGCTGAACATGAGCCGGCAGTGTGCCCAGGTGGCCAAGAAGGCCAACGGCATCCTGGCCTGTATCAGGAATAGTGTGGCCAGCAGGAATAGGGAGGTGATCGTGCCCCTGTACTCGGCACTGGTGAGGCCGCACCTCAAATCCTGTGTTCAGTTTTGGGCCCCTCACTACAAGAAGGACATTGAGGTGCTGGAGCGTGTCCAGAGAAGGGCAACGAGGCTGGTGAAGGGTCTGGAGAACAAGTCTTCTGAGGAGCGGCTGAGGGAGCTGGGGTTGTTTAGCCTGGAGAAGAGGAGGCTGAGGAGAGACCTTATCGCTCTCTACAACTACCTGAAAGGAGGTTGTAGAGAGACGGGTGTTGGTCTCTTCTCCCAAGTAACAAGCGATAGGACGAGAGGAAATGGCCTCAAGTTGTGCCAGGGAAGGTTTAGATTGGTCATCAGGAAAAATTTCTTCACCGAAAGGGTAGTCAGGCATTGGAACAGGCTGCCCAGGGAAGTGGTGGAGTCATCATCACTGGAGACGTTCAAAAAACATGTAGACGTGGCACTTCAGGACATGGTTTAGTGGGCATGGTGGTGTTGGGTTGACGGTTGGACTTGATGATCTTAGGGGTCTTTTCCAACCTTAATCATTCTATTGTATGATAACTATGCTTTGACAATATTTAAGACCCTCTTGTAATGGATGCCTGTGGCTTTATTAGAAATACTAATTTTATTTTTTGATGCACACAGATTATACAGATTAGAGGAGGGAAAAGAAAAGAAAGGAAAATGCCCCTCAGTTATTAATGCCCTATAGTCACAGCCTTGCAATTTTTATTTAAATATGTTGTTATATATTTTGAAATCAACTTCCAAAAATATGAGCATCTGTTTTTACATAGTATTGGCAATGGGTTATTTAGTCTCAGAATCAGCCTTCCTTTATTGCAGTTGATGCTGCTAGCCATAAAGGCTGTCCCAGAGCTTCTTGAATACATTATTCTCAGTTTAATAAATACAGGATGCTTGTTTTCATTGCAAAAATAAGCTACTGCAGTAATGGCATGGGATGAAATGATGGTGTGAGCTTGTGTATAAACTCCCTTGTAACCTTAAAGGTGGTTAACTCAGGATAGGGAAAGATATAGCATAAAAACAGGTGTAAAACAGAAAAGACAACAGCCTTTCTTCCTTAGAAAAAAAGAGAGCACATAAAAATATTCCTCATGGAATAGTGTTTTATGAGGTTTAATGAAGGGGAAATTAACAATTTTTTTTCTTATTCTTACATATAAATCCCTGTTTTTCATACCTGTACCCACCCTATAAAGTTGACTGCTTCAAGAGTAGGAGCGGGGAAATACAGACTGTATCAGTGACGCTATAGAGAGTAAGCATTTATCACACTACTCATTGATAAAACAAACAAATCACTAATTTTGGAAACATCAGCAATTTATTTTGCCTTTTTTTTTAAGCTTAATAAAAACAAGGCAAAGTCATTATAAAACATAATTTGACATTACAGAAGCATCAATAAGAAATTCATTGTTGGAGTTCTTGTCCCATCAGATTAAGTTCAAAGGAGCAGGAACAGTAGTACTCCAGCTATAAGAGAATCAGCTACCTGTGGCAGGAGAGGGTGTGTAAGGCTGGGAAGTGGCAAAAATAGTAAGAACCTAGCCTAGCTCTCCTTCACTAGTAGCTTCTACACACTGAAAGTAATCACTGTAAAACTTCCTCATGAAAAACAATATAAGGAAGGAGAGGTGGGGGAGTTGCCCTCTATGTCAAAAATGGGATTGATTGCATGGAGCTATCTTGAAGAACAGCGATGCACAGGTTGAGAGCTTATGGGTGAAAATTAGAGACTAAGCCAACAAAGGAAACCTTGTGGTTGCTGTCTACCACAGATCAAGAGGAGGTTGATGAAGAGTTCTTTCTTCAACTGCAGGAAGCATCACATTCGCAGGCCCTGAGCCTGATAGGGGACTTCAACCACCTGGACATCTGCTGGAAAAGAGGCATAGCAAACTGCAAGAAGTCCATGAAACTACTGGAGTGTGTTGAGGACAACTTCCTAGTACAGGTGATGGAGAGCCCAACCAGAGGAGAAGCACTGCTGGACCTGTTGCTCTCTAATGCGGTAGAACTTATCGGAGAGGTCAAGACTGGAGGTAGTCTGGGCTGCAGTGATCATGCCCTGGTGGAATTCTCAATCTTGAGGGGTACAGGATGGGTAAAAAGTAGAGTCAGGACCCTAAACATCAGAAAGGCAAACTTTCAGCTGTTTAGGGTGCTAGTGCATGGGATCCCTTGGGAAACTGCCCTCAGAGGCAAAGGAGAGAATGAGAGCTGGGAGATATTTAAAGACATTTTTCTTACGGCGCAAGAGCTCTCAATCCCAATGTGCAAGAAGTTGGGCAGGGGACGCAGGAGGCCAGCTTGGCTAAGTCAAGACCTCTTAGTCAAACTGAAACACAAAACCAAAATGCATAGGAAGTGGAGGCAGGGATATAAATCCTGGGGAGATTATAGGGATATGGCCCTAGAGTGCAGGGAGGAAAGCCAAGGCACAGCTGGAGCTGAACTTGGCTAGGGACATGAGAAATAACAAGAAGAGTTTCTTCAGGTACATAGGTCAACAAAGAAAGATGAAAGAAACTGTACCCCCCCGATGAGCGAAACCGGAGACCTGGCTACAACTGACATGGAGAAGGTTGAGGTATTCACCAGCTTTTTTGCCTCGGTCTTCACCAGCAAGTGCTCTAGCCACATCACCCAATTCACAGAATCCAAAGGCAAGGATTGGGAGAATGAAATACTGCACACTGTAGGAGAAGATCAGGTTCGAGACCATCTATGGAACCTGAATGTGCACAAGTCCATGGGACCTGATGAGATCCATCCACGGGTCCTGAGGGAACTGGCAGATGAAGTTGCTAAGTCAGTATCCATCATATTTGAGAAGTCATGGCAGACTGGTGAAGTCCCCAGTGACTGGAAAAGGGGAAACATAACCCCCATTTTTAAAAAGGGAAGACCTGGGGAACTACAGGCCAGTCATTCTCACCTCTGTGCCCGGCAACATCATGGAGCAGATCCTCCATGGAAACTGGAAACTATGCTAAGGCACATGGAAAAAAAGGAGGTGATTGGTGACAGCCAACATGGTTTCACTAAGGGCAAATCATGCCTGACAAATTTAGTAACCTTCTACAATGGGATTACAGCATTGGTGGATAAGGAAAGAGTGACTGATGTCATCTACCTCGACTTGTACAAATCATTTGATACTGTCCCACACAACATCCTTGTCTCTAAAAATGGAGAGACATGAATTTGATGGGTGGATGACTCAGTGGATAAGGAATTGGCTGGATGGTCGCACTCAAAGGGTTGCAGTCAACAGCTCGATGTCCTGGTGGAGACCAGTGACGAGTGGGGTCCCTCAGGTGCCCGTATTGGGACTAGTATTATTTAACATCTTTGTCGGGGACATGGACAGTGGGATTCAGTGCACCATCAGCAGGCTTGCAGATGACACCAAGCTAAGTGGTGTGGTTGATACTCTAGAGGGAAGGGATGCCATCCACAGGGACCTTGACAGGCTAGAGAGGTTGGCCCATGTGAACCTCATGAAGTTCAACAAACCAAGTGTAAGGTCCTGCATTGGGGTCGGGACAATCCCAAACGTGGATACAGGCTGGGCAATGAGTGGATTGAGAGTGATGAGTCCTGCAGAGAAGGACTTGGGGGTATTGGTGGATGAAAAACTGAATATGAGCCAGCAATATGTGCTAGCAGCCCAGAAAGCCAATCTCATGCTCGGCTGCATCAAAAGAAGTGCGACCAGCAGGTCAAAGGAGGTGATTCTCCCCCTCTACTCTGTTCTCATGAGACCCCACCTGGAGTAATGTGTTCAGCTCTGGGGTCTCCAGCACAAGAAAGACATGGACCTGCTCGAGTGGGTCCAGAGGAGGGCCATGAAGGTGATCAGTGGGCTGGAGCACCTCCCATATGAGGACAGTCTGAGAGAGTTGGGGTTGTTTAGTCTAGAGAAGAGAAGGCTCAGGGGACACCTTATAGCAGCCTTGCAGTACTTAAAGGGGGCCTACAGGAAATATGGGGATGGACCCTTTATCAGGGAGTGTAGTGATAGGATGAGGGGTAATGGTTTAAACTGAAAGAGAGTAGATTTAGATTAGGTATTAGGAAGAAATTCTTTATGCTGAGGGTGGTGAGAAAGTTGTGGATGCCCCCTCCCTGGAATTATTCAAGGCCAGGTTGGATGAGGCTTTGAGCAACCCCATGGCAGGGGGGTTGGAACTAGATGATCTTTTAAGGTCCTTTCCAGCCCAAACCATTCTATGATACTATGATTATAACTTCCTATCAAAGCCAGAAGCAGATACACAGCACGGGCTCTACTTCCAAAATCAAGTCATTCCTCTAAATAAGCAAGAAGACAAAGTTGCTTTCAAGTTCTTTTTGTTTCTCAGAAAGGAGAAAACCCTTAGGTTAAGCTACAATAACAAGGAATAAGACCCAATAGGAATGGATTTTATAGAAAAATTACTAGGAACCTGACATCCACACTATGTGCTGGAGAAGCACTCTAAAGAGTAGCTGTAGTTGGGTCCCATGAATTACTAACTGACATAGACCTGCTGAGGTCCCATATCTGCAGAGCAACTAGCCTTGCAGTTGCTTTTTATCTACTATTTTTCTGCACAGGCAGACTTTGAGGATGGAGGGAAAGCTCCAACAGAGCTAACACCACCCACTCTGTGGCATGTCAGTAATATTCCACCAGATTTATTAAATCCAAGAAGGAGAAGGGGAAATTTTATACGGCCTAATTCCTCCAGGATGCTTATGTTTCTTTTTGGTGGATTTAGTAGCAAAATCAGTAAACTCATTCATTTTTGAATAATCGTGTAGACATGCTAATATCCAAGGAAAAAAGGACACATATCGAAGAGATATTTGGGTCTGAACCACAGCTAGGCTTTGACTGTTGGCTTTTATGTAGAATGCAGTGATATTACAAATATGTCATGGAATTAATTGTTATCACTCAGCATAGCTGTATATTCAGGCACCTACTCCTAATAACCTCCAGCTCATCTAGATGTTACAAACTTCACTGCATCTTTTAGACTGCCAAAAATACGTCTGATTAGGAGATGAGATCACAAGTTTAGCAGGATATTTAAAAAGCATAAATCAGTCTCAATTTGTTTTAAAATGAGATCTTCTCTTTATTCTCTACTGATGTCTCATAATCCTGAAAGAAGAGAAGGATGGTACAAAGAATTCTAATTTTTCTGAGTTCAACCTTCTTTTAATTTTACTGTCATAATTCCTTTCCCTAGGAATTTCCAAACCACTTGACATGCTTACATATTTCTTCTAGGTCAAATTCAGGTTTCATTTAGCTGCAGTAAATTCTTAGATCGAATCCTTGCCCCATTAAAAATCAATTACAAAACTTTTACTGACTGAAGTGCCTTTACTTACATTTGTTGGAGGCACTTCAGATTTAAATTGAGGTCGCTGGAAACAGCTTAGCAGTTGTAGAAATGAACAGGTATCTATGGTCACATGCAAGTGTTCATTCTGTAATAGCAATTTACCGTTTATTTGAATTTCATTAAATGTCATCTTATATAAACCAAACTGCAAAAATACAGAATATAATTTTGTTAAATTTTAAAAGAAATGAGCCATTTATACAATTAACATGCACTAATTCTTATATGCCAGGCATGGTTATAATTTTCACTACTTAAATAAAATATTTATCAAATCAGTTCTTTTGAAAAATGCTAACACTGACCTGAAATATATGCTAGCTAGACCTAAAATATATTTTTAAAACTTTTAAGCACTGCTTCTGCTCCAAACAAGCCAAATCCCCCAAGGAGAGACTGAAATAATACAAGACCATCTACTGACTGTAATACTTGTACTAGCTGCAACCTAGATTAAATTAAGGTAAATAAAATTACCTTTAAATTTAGTACCTTGACATTCCCTTTTAATTTTCCCTGCAACTTCCATATTATACTTGTTAAGCTTATAAAAATAAATAAATAAATAAATAAACACACTGGCATTTTTGCAAAAAAAAAATTAGCACTGCCTAAAAACTAGTTCTACAGTGTTCTTTCTGGTACACTCATCATCAACACTGAAAATGTGCCTTCTATTCCCTGGTTGCTCACATAACGTTACTGTGGTTACTTCTGTGTGTGATCACAGTTGCAAAGTACTTACTACTTGCTAATAGATCACTTGTTTATGGTCCTATGGTAGAAACAATCCACAAAGTGACAAGTCTTTTTCCAGTTTTAATCCCATCCATATGTAATCCACAGTTTACACACCATACTAACCTTATCAGTGTATGAGATCAAACTACTTCAGCACAGTAGGAGGACAGCTGAGAATAAAACAGTAACAGCTAAAAAGAAGCAATGGTTTTGGCCTTTACTGAAAGTGAAGATCAAGTTGTTAAACATTATGGTGAAATTTGATTAAAATTAAAGCGCTTTTGCACAAATAGCAAAACAACGTTTTGCAAAGAAACCCCACTGCAATGCAGGAAAACAACACATTCTGAAGGAGAATTTTAACTTCCCTCCAAGGTCCAGTAAGAACAAACAAGTAAGAACAAACGTTTTTGTATGCTCCTTAATTTTGGCATCAAATGAGAAAAAGTTATTTCTATACACAGTCCTGAATCTACCCCCTGTACTTCTTTCCCCCTCAAAAATAATGCAGTTTATTTTCTGTTCTTCTTTTATCCTATAAGCCTTTTTTCCTAGGCAAGAGATAAAGTATATTTCAGTGAAGATAGTAGAATGCTTTTTTTCCTAGTTATCAAATATCGGGGTCCTTAACTAAACTCTTCTGAAATAGATTTACATATTTTTAAAGTGGTATTTCTCCCCTGCCCATTGTTCTTTTTGCTATAATACAGCTTAAACTGATATATCCCTCCCCGATGCAAAAATACCTGTTAATTCCTAAAGTACCCAGTCCCATACAAGATTCACAACAGCTCATGACATAACAGAAAACATAGCATACTTTTTTCCCAGATAACCACATCCAAGAGGGCTCCTAATTATTGCCAGAGTTTTGCATTCTCGAACACATCACACCCAGCATCTGGGTCCTTCAGGAAAGGATCAGAAGCAAAACCTTATCAAAGTCATACCTTCAGGGGTMTGTCAATGCCAGTAAGAGTTGCCAGCGATAATCATGTTCAGAAACAAGGTAGGGGAAATTTATGGGGCCATACTCCTACTCCTGTCTCAAACCAGCTCCCTCAAAGCCAGCCTCCCTGGTCACAGGGTAGAAGAGAGATCGGTGTAAGAGATCTGTTCCTGTTGCCTAGCCATTAAAATGGAGGATGCAGGAAAGAGCTGGCAGCAGAGGGCAATAAAAAGAAATGTAACATGGAGTTAAAGAATATCCTTCAAATATGAGATAAAATCAGATACTTAGTGGAAGGAACACATATCAAAAGGAAAAAAGTTACACAGATAAACAACTACCTGTCTGACATTTATCAAGAACACCTTCCAAAACTAGTCACCACTTTCGAAATCATATTCAACTACCAACAAATGCTGAACACCAAAATCAATAAACCCACAAAGACTCGATCATACCTGTATTAAATGCACACTTGTAAAAATTAGTATAACATCAGAAACACAAAAGCCACATCTCTTTATCTACCAGACCAGAACCTTTCACTACCTCCTACATATAAACTTGTCACAAACCTCTTTTTATTTCTGCATAAGAATGAGTAGGGTCTCCTTGCCAAAATAGCAACTTTACATAGACATAATATGCATATTTAAGTACATGCAGTGATGTACCAGCATTATCACAAAATTATGCTAAGTGTTTCACTTTACCAAAATACACTATTCTTTACTTTGACTGACTCATAAAGGACCTGAAAACCGTTCTTCTCCTTTTCATATTTCCTGCAAGCCCTACCTGAACTCCCATTCACAATCAGAAGAGGAGCACAGAGTTAACAGCTTCACTTAACAAAAATCTGCAGCATTAGTTCCAATATAGCACTGCCCTGAAGAGAGAAGAAAAAAACCCACTAATTGTCTGCCTCCAGCATTTGGAAGAAGAAAGGAAATTTTGCTGTGACCAATTTTCTTATCAGTTGCTATAGTAATGCCCAGCAAAAATACAGCATCAGAAATCTCCTCCAGAGTTTGGGAGACAGTGTCTACTCTTCGGCTTAATTGCTTCTTTGGTAATGCTTCTTGCATCTTACTTTGACTCGGTGTCAGTTTTATGGCAAAACAACCCTAACAACTGAGTGCAATTACAAGCCCTGAAATTATCCGGCACAGCAGCTCAGGGCACCCAGTCTGCATAACGGAGAAGAGAGCATTTCAGGGTACGGTTTTCTGTGAGCTTCATCTGATTACCGTTTTTCACCTTGTCTGCTGCTTTGGCCCACTCATCCCTGTCTCCTCTCTCATGCCATCTCTAGGGTTCATGAGGCTTGGTGGCAAGGTGGCAAGGCTGATCAATTACTTTGCTTTTCTTCCTCCCCAAGAGCCAGTCAGTTCATCCAGTTTATTACGAAGCCATAGCAATGCTAACCATGGCACAAGGGAAGGAGTTGGATCCTATGGAAGGACTAGAAAATGGAGGCAGAGGGAGAAAACCCTTTGTTGGCAGCAGATACTTGCACCTTCTCAAGTCACATAACTACAGCTTTTGGACAGTCCTCTGCATCCCAGACTTGGAAGTTCTGGGTCCCAGAACATGGAAGTTTATTCCATGTGTGCACAACGCCTGTTACAACAATTCAGGATCCTACATGCTACGTGTAACGAAATCACATTAATAATTCTGTATGTACACATACATCCTGAAAGATAGTGTCTCCAAGATCTAAAGAGCTGATGGGTTGAAACTATAAATATAAGTTTATTACTATAAATATAAGTACAGTCATTGCCAGCCTACTCTAAGCATTAAACATGGTGTCGTGGTTTAAGCCCAGCCGGCAACTAAGCACCACGCAGCCGCTCGCTCACTCTCCCCCAGGTGGGACGGGGGAGAGAATCGGAAGGGTAAAAGTGAGAAAACTCGTGGGTTGAGATAAAGACAGTTTAATAGGGAAAGCAAAAGCCGCGCACGCAAGCAAAGCAAAGCAAGGAATTCATTCACTACTTCCCATGGGCAGGCAGGTGTTGAGCCATCCCCAGGAAAGCAGGGCTCCATCACGCGTAACGGTTACTTGGGAAGACAAGCGCCATCACCCCGAACGTCCCCCACTTCCTTCTTCTTCCCCCGGCCTTATATGCTGAGCATGACATCATATGGTATGGAATACCCCATTGGCCAGCTGGCCTAGCTGTCCTGGCTATGCTCCCTCCCAGCTTCTTGTGCACCTCACAGAGCATGTGAGCTGAAAAGTCCTTGAGAAAGTAGACTACCTAGCAACAACTAAAAACATTAGTGTGTTATCAACATTCTTCTTACACTAAATCCAAAACATAGCACTATACCAACTACTAGAAAGAAAATTAATTCCACCCCAGCCAAAACCAGGACACATGGGACTGAGGAAAGTAGAAAACAAGTGTAAGATCAGAACTGCCCTGAAACATTAACACCTATTCTCTGTGTTCTTACATTAGTTAGTATTAACTATACCACCTGGGATTTCTGTTGTTTCCATTGCAGGTATTTGCGTGCCATAGGAGACTTGTGTAATGAACTGCCCAAATGACAAAACAGTGAGCCAGTTATGACAATTTCTGTATTAATAAGAGCTGGCTTAGAAAAGAGGTTTTTATTTGAACATCAAATTAGGAAGAATGTTTAAAATTTTTCTATAAATCATAAGATAAAGAAGCGTAATGACACGGAAGGATTAAACGTTAAGATGTATAAACCAACTCAGTCTTTGCATATGAAAACTAGAACAGGATCCTGAAAATAGCATTACATAAACTGGAAATAGTCTTACAATCTTTGGTCCTGTGCATACAAGCAGAGAAACATCTTTAATAGCTTAAGTTTTGCCTCCAGCAACCCTCTCTTTTCTTTCCAAACCTAATAGCTCTTCACCAGCAGTCCTTTGGTGACTACCCTCTAAATCAGCTACCTTTGCCTGATGCGCAATTTGCAATTTCCACTGGAATCACAAGTATGTGCCTGTTATCCACACCACTCTGGCTTTCTGTCCCTACCAGGTGCAACCCTCACATTTGGAGGGGTGATTCTGGCACAAGGAAACAAACGTGCAACACCTTGTGAGAAGGCAATCCCATCTATAGACACATTTCTCTGTCCAGGAGCTTACCAATAATAGAACGTTTATCACTATACTCTTTTAAAATTCATTACAGACCCAAAAGTTTCCCGAGACCTACTCAATTTACTTATAACAGAATTTATTACATAAATCCGTATTGACATCTGGCACAAGTATGTCTAGTCTCTTAAAAATACAGCTTTATAACAGCAGGACAGTTTATAATTAGTGCGAAGACTCCTTATAGTAATTGAAGTGCGGATGTTTCAATAGAGTAGGTTCTGTCTTGTACATGAAGGTTAAAACTTACAAAGGACACATTTTGTCTCTCACCATGCTGACATGACTGATAACAAAGCCCATTCAAATTCTTCTGACTGCTTCTGAAACATTAATTTGTCTACACCACAATTTTGTGTCATTTACAGACAGACAGCAAATATTAATATTTTATGTTTAGTTCCTTTATTGGGCTTGTTTTTCAAAATATGGGCTTGAAATTGCATACTCAAAGATGTGCATAAAGCTGTACACCTAACTGAAAGGTCTAGAATAACAAGAAAATGCAAGTCAGTTAAGAGGGCATGCAAAAATACCAATTATCAATCCAACCTGCAACTTCATGTGCAGTTGTCTTAACTTCTGTTGCCATTATCGCTCTTTAATTATTTGTGTGCACAGTACTTGAGCCAGAATACTGCTGTGCCAACCACTGTATATGCACACACGTGCACACTTGTGCATGTACGCATGCACACAAGCATGCACAGCTCTTCCATCTCTAGAGAGCCTAAGTGACTGCATGCGTAGTCATTTAATTAATCTCTTCATCAAGTTCACTAATCACGCTCAATTTCAAAGGTCAGATTAAAAATCTCAGGGCTTAATCATTAAAACTGTTAATTTTACAGCGAATCAGTCTGGACATCACAAGAATATCCCCCGAACCTTCACCGTTGGAACAGGCATGTAGCTATCCACATAGAAAGTCCAGGGGCAGCCTAGAATAGTCTTCTTCCTTCATAGCTGAACCACCTCTGACTTCAAGGGTCATTGAATATCAATGTAGCAATGAAATAGATCACCATATTGACCCCATTGCATCCCTCACTCCATCTTATCCAGTTGTCTGCCTGGTAAACAATAGTTACATCCTCATCTAATCACACAGTAGCACAGCCAGAAATAATCATTGCTTGGTTTTCTGGCTAGAAGTCTCCTAATTTTGAGGGCAGCATACTGTGGAAAGCTGAAGCTCACTCCAGCTGCTCAGTGGAAAAGTCTGAATCTTTTGACTCTGTGACGAGTTTTCCCAGTCTGAAGGAATTCAACCTGTTAATGACTGACTCTTCTGACTACTACCCGCTGGTGGTCATGCAGGTAGGCAGCGACGAAATTGCGGAGAGAAGCCCCAAAGCAATCAAGAGGGACTTCAGGGCACTGGGGAGATCGATTGAGGGATCGGGAGCGCAGGTGGTGTTTTCCTCAGTCCCTTCAGTGGTGGGGAAGAACACTGAAAGGGAAAGGAAAACACAGCTGATTAACAAGTGGCTCAGGGGCTGGTGCCACYRRTCAAACTTTGGCTTTTTTGACCATGGRGAGGTTTACAAGGCACCGGGCCTGTTGGCGACAGATGGAGTTCATCTGTCCCGAAGGGGGAAAAGGATTCTCGC